>CM042016.1:110086636-110474136 GCA_023525715.1 Cichorium intybus | reverse complement strand
TTTTATAATTTAACCAATCAGAAAGAGTTCTTAGGTTCCTTGGAAAATAATGGGTCTATCTTGATCCGGACTATATATATATATATATATATATATATATATATATATATATATATATATATATATATATATATATATATATATATATATATATATATATATATATATATATATATATATATATATATATATATATATAAATTGGGATCCGGTAAGAATAAAATTTTTGGTAAGAAGGTAATAAGTTTTTTATTTACATGTTTTTTTCGGCGAACCAACAATATGAATCAATAGATGATGAAAAAATAACATGATTCACAAAAAAAAATTCTCGAAAAAACAACTCGATGATTCATTTTTACGATGATTTTGTTGTTATTCACTAAAACTGTCCGTAACGTGAATAAAAACTTGATTTACTAAAAAATGATTCATCAATATGTTTTTTTTAGAAAATTTTTTGTATGAATCATGTTATTTTTTTATTCATCTAGTGATTCATTTTGGTGATTCGTCAAAAACCCAACTAAATAAAAAACTTTTTACCTTCTTACCATAATTTTACTTCTTATTTGATCCTTCTTCTATATATATATATACACACACACACACACACCCCATAATTGGGCCAAATACATGGCCTAAGGATCGATACAATTAATATTTTTTAAGAGTAATCTGGAAAATAATATTAGAGTTCATAATAAAGGTTCTTTTACATATACTCATTGTATATCCAAGTCGGACAGTCAGCCGAGTCAACGAGTATAATCCCCTCTAATGCCATTTCACGGCTTGAGGCGGGGCTAAATCGCGACTAATGGCTCGGTCCATACTTAGGCATACACTGAGTATTATGACCTTTTGAATTTATGATCAAAAATTATTTTTCCATACTCTTTTTTTTACCATAATCTCATGCCATGATGGATTCAACACATATAAGATTTTAGCCTTGCATTAAGGCGTAACAGATATTAAAGATAAATATAAAAACTTTCAAAATAGAAAATAAAGAAACTTACAGAATAAGAAAGCAGACTTTTATTGTAGAAGGATTCGTACAAGATTTTGAGTGAGAGGGGAATACAAGAGAGAATTTCTTTTCTAAGGTCTGTCTAAAACTGATACCAAGCCTGTCTATTTATAAGCTCGGATTTCAAACGTTTATAAAATTTATTCTATAACACATTATTGAGGCCTGATACATTGGCCGACAAAGGTACAATAATTTGTTGGATTTATAAAATAAAGGAGATTCCTTTCACGCGTCTTCCGCAATCAGGCAATTAGAGGGGCCCTCCATCTTCAATTATGGGCTGTGTTGATTAAGGCATTTTGTCCTTATTTTTAGATTGGCAGTCTTTGAACAGAGTGGCTTCCATCTCTATGAAAAGGTCTTCAATAGGAATTGTTGGGAGTTCTTCATCTATTGGCTAAGATTCTCCACTTAGCATGTGAAATTGGTTTTTACTATCAACAGAAGTCATGGATTCATTATCCGAATGACTTTTTATTTTTTCTGTATGCTGTATGATTACAGTCTTCATTTGATTAATATACTCCTTAAGAATTTCTTGGTCTGTCAGATCCTTATGATACTGGTTCTTTAATTGATCAGCAATTTGCTGTAAAGGATCCTTTTTGGCTTGTTTTTTCCTGAATTCTTTCTGGGAAGTATACTTCTTAATTGTTTCCTTGATTTGATCTATTGCTTCCTTGGAGTGCATTTCTCCAGTTTCTTGATCCTTGGTAATTATCTCGGGCCAGAACTTTGTAAGAAAAATTCTTTGGATTGAAGGAAATTGTTGTGTGGTATAATCAACTTCTGGGATCCATTTCTAAATCCATGGGATTGAAAATTCGGTGAAAAAAATGGTATGAGGGTAAATGTTGTTGACCACCACTATATTTGGTGATATCATTCATTAATCGGGGTGAAATTTTTACCCATTCATCATATAATGCCTTGAAGGGTTCTGGAAGTATTTCAATCGATGGACCATATGATATCCACCATTTTAAAAACCAATTAGGAATGTATTTATTATAGACTTTGGAACACACTTTTATAAACCAAGAATGCTTTCGTTTTGAATTTTCATATAAGAATACTTTATAAAAGCTTTCTACATAATCCCAGTAATTAAATTTTATAGGGATCCTTTGTTCAGGGTCTATAAACTCCTTTTCTTTTAGGGTACTTATTCCCCAATCTTCTGCTGATATAATCTTTTTGATTATAATTTTGCTGAAGTTATAAACTTGGTTTGAATTGGTCGGATAGAAATGTGATATTTCACAAGATTCTGTAGCCTTTAGAATATTTTCGTAATATGATAGTTGTTTATAAGATCCATCTGAATATGAAGCCGTGTCTATATATCTGGACATGAGTAGCCAATCATCATTATTGGCATCAAAATACCTCATTATGTCCTTTTCTTCAAGAATTAATATTATTTCTTGATATGGATTTCTATAATAATCCTTTGAATCATCAGGTTCTTCTGCTATTACAGTATTGACATATGAAGTACCAGTAAAATTATTGGTTTCACCTTTCTTTGATTTTATGAACTCCATGAATTCTCCATATAATGGATCATTCTGTTTAATTGAGGAAGATGATGAAGATGCTGTATTACTGCCACTTTTACTATGATAAGGTAATGGAGGGAAATTTCATCGGCCTTGTCCCCTATAAGGGTATTGGCCTCTTCCTCTGTCACGAGCAATCATTCCTGTGGGATTAATATAAACCTTTATTATAACAAAAATTATTTCAACAAAACTTAACACGTGGTTTATGAAATCATTTCACGAAAATATTTTATAGTCTCTTTATAATTTGCAATTTCTTGTTTTGTTATAACAATATTTAATTGCTTCTTTCTCTTGAAGTTCTGCTCACAATGCTTAATCATATAAACATATGCATTATCTCTTATCTGCCTTTTTGAGTCAGCCATTTTTCCTGCATAAAAATGTTGTGCAATTTAAAAGTCTTTCTAAAGATTTTATTTCTGAATTTATAACCATGGAAAACATTCTATAAAATGTTGGAGAACATTCCTCAATTTCCTGTAAATCCCACATAATGAATCTCATTAATTGGTGTTTACCATTTTTTATAGCATTTTCGCTTTCTTTAAAAAAATGGTTTAAATATTCTCTATCTTCTAAATAAGATATTTCTCCATTAATATAAATTATCCATTTGTTTATAAAATCATTTCTATTCTTTAAATTACTAGATTCACCTATTTGAAAATTCATTTGAAGATCCATAGTCTCTATTTCATCAAGACTCATTTGAAAATCGGAATCATCTGTTCCTGTACTCATTGTAAATATTCTCTAGTTAAAAAGTCAGGAAGATTATTATCTACTCCTTTTTTGTATTGGACTTCAAAATCAAAACAAGCTAAATCAGCTTGCCATCTTGTAAACATTTATTTAGATACATCATGTTTAAAATCTTTATTAAGAATGAACTTGGCTGCTTGACAATCTGTCTTAACAGTAAAATGTTGATTATATAAATCATCTTGAAATTTTAAAATACATTTTACTAAAGACAATATTTCTTTGGCAGTAGTTGAATAATTCTTTTTTGCCGGATTCTATTTTCCAGAATAAAATCTTATTAAATACTCCCTTTTGGATTCTGGGCTAGTTTGTTTTAAAATTCCTCCATAGCCTATTTCGGAGGCATCTGTTTCAACAATTTTTTCCCAATTTGGATTAGCTAAAGATAGACATGGCAAAGTTTTTACTTTTTCTTTTATTCTTTTTACCGCTTCAGTGTGTTTTTCACTCCACCGAGGTGGATTCGTTTTAAGTCTTTCATACAAAATAGCAGTATCTTCTGCTAGATTTTATAAAATTGAGAAATATAATTCAAGCTTCCCAAAAATCTTTGTAACTGTGTTTTGTCTGTTATCCTATCAAGAAATTTAGAAGCAAATTCAATACTTCTATTAATTGGAATAATATTCCCTTTTTCTATATTATGACCTAAAAATCTTACTTTTATTTGAAATAAAGACATCTTTGGTTGAGATATGACTAGACCATTTTTCATAATTATTTGCTCGAATATATTAAGATGATGGAAATGTTGCTCAATATTTTTAGAAAATACTAAGATGTCATCAATGTACACTGTTGAAAAATGTTTTTGTATGTGACCATCACTGAAATAAGATGAACTGTTTTTATTTGACAAATATTATCAGTTTATTTCAGGTTGCGTGGATTCGAGATTAAAAATAAGAAAAATAAGAAAAAGAGTTTTAAAGCCAAAAACAAAGAAAAATATAAAAGAAATTTAATTTAAATCTATTTAAAATGAATTTTTGGAAATATAGTTTCTAAATAATTTATTTTATTAAATTTAATTAATTTGATAAATTAAAAATGAATTTTTATAATTTATTTCGGATTTTTAAAAACAATTAAAATCAAAAAATAAAATAAAGAAAACAGCTACAGCAACAGCCCAAAATGAATGATCTGGCCCAGCCCACCTTTTCGAAGCAGTTCTGCCTCGACCCGGATCCCAGCTCCACCCCGACCTGCCCGATCCGCCCCGCACCACTTCGTCTCACAAAGAGATCCGCGCCTCGACCCGGAAACGCGACCCACGACCCGCCTCCGACGACCCAATCGCCTCACAGCGACACGCGCCCCAAACCCGGATCCGTCCGCCCCTAACCCGGCTCCGACTCGTTTCTCCTCACAACAAGATCCGCGTTCTGACCCGTTACCGACCCGAACCCAGCTCCGACCCATAACTCGCGTGTTTCTGATGAAAAACTTACATTTTACCTCCTAAACTTCCAAAAATCATTCAAAATCAACCCAAAACCATTACAACTCCATATATAAACCATTTTTTCATTACAACACTTAAAAATAAACCAAAAACTCTCTCAAAAACCTCTCCAACTTTCACCATCTTATTTCCAACTTCCAAACACTCTCCAAAAACACCAAAAACACCTACAAAAACACCATGAACACCTACAAAAACACCAAGAACACCAAGATCACCAAACAAGAAAATCAAGAACACCTAGAGACAAAGTCTATTAGAAATCCAGTCCAACCCTAAGCCAGTTCAGTCATTTATTTGACGAACCTACTTGATAGACCAGTCGTTCCACTAGTCCTGTGTTGTAAACCGTTTAGTCAATATATTGACGAACCTACTTGATATGTATTTATATATTTATATATTATTTATCGTTTTATGTCTTTTAATTACTGCAATTTACATTCTTTATCGCTTTCAGTCATTTAATTATAGCAATTTATATTATTTATCGCTTTCAGTCATTTAATTATAGCAATTTATATTATTTATCGCTTTCAGTCATTTAAATGCTGTTATTCATATTATTTATAGCTTTCAGTCGTTTATAGCTTTCAAGTTTATTTTCATTCTGCAATTCTTATTATTTATTCCGCATATTATCTTTAATATATATATATATATATATATATATATATATATATATATATATATATATATATATATATATATATATATATATATATATATATATATATATATATATATATATATATATATATATATATCTGTCACACAGTAACTGGTTTTTTAGCCTTTATTTGTGGTGATCAGTTATTATATTTTCATCAATTGGTATCAGAGCTTGTGTGATTTACTTTGAAATTTAAAAAAAAACTTTTGGTTAGCGTTTATATAAACCTTCCATAAGCTTTTCTTTGAATATTTCATTTTAATATCACTTGTATAAAAATCCTTTTAAAAAATTATTAAAAAATCTTAAAAATCAAAAAATGTCTTCTGCTAATTACTCTAACATGAATTCAGTCCCTATTGCCAACAGCTTATGATCTGGTTCACGGGCACCCATACTTATTCCTGAAGAGTATAATTTGTGGGTTGGCCGAATGAACCTTCATCTTAACACCATAAATGAAGATGTTTGGAAATGTGTTGAAGGCACATATACCGCTCCAGAAAATATGACTACTCTTGCTACAAATCAAGTCATTCAAGTTGAAATGAGAAGAAAGTTGGAACTCCAAGCCAAAAAGGAACTTGTGTCTAGTATACCTCACAGTATTCTAAGTCAAATGGATGACATTATACTGTTAATCGTAAATCAAATCTGGGAAAGTTTAAAAAATCGTTTTTGTGGAAATGAAAGAATTATTGGAAATAAAAGAACATCTGTTTTGAACGAATTCGATAATTTCAAAATGCTTTCATCAGAAACCATCCATGATGGTCACGATAGATTCAATTTTATTATTGTTAAAATGAACAATTTGGGTATCAAAAAGACACAACACGAGATAAATCTCAAATTTTTAAACAATCTTTTCGAAAGCTGGAAAATGGTTAAACTCATTATTCAGGGAAATCCAGCTATTCATACTGAAACTTTGTACAACTTGTATGGAGAACTTCAATCGTATGAATCCTCGATTGACCCACCAACCACTACAGCTTTTGGAGGACCACTTGCTCTTGTGTCCACATCTTCTCAAAACCAAACACCTTTCATTGATCAAAACTTTAATCATTCTAATCAAACTACAACCTTTCAAAACCAAGACTTTGTAAATAATTGTTTCAATCAGTTTGATTTGAATGATGAAGCAAACTATCAACAACTGTGTGCGTTGGTTGCAAACACAAATCTCCAGAGATTTCTCCCAAATCATGGTCAATCAAATTTTGGACCAAAATTTCAAAACAGGCCATCTTTTGGACAAAATATTTCAGGGTTTCAACCAAGACCTTCATTTGGACAAAACAACTCATATTTTCAACCTAGACCATCTTTTGGACAAAATTCTCAAAGACCTTCCTTCCATAACAACTAAAACCAAGGTTCTCAAAACCAGGGATTTCAAAACAATCCCAACTCAGGTCATAATAATAATCCAAACAACAGTTTTCAGAATCAAAGCAAAGGTTTCCAAAATCAAGGTTACAATAATCAAAACAATGGTTTTCAAAACAACCAAAATTCTGGATTCAAACAAAACCATTCTCAACCTTCCCAACAAACCCAAACACAATCACCCAAAAAACTTCCCATTAAGAGTCAAAAGGATGACAGTGATGAAGAAGTGATCATTTGTCATAACTGTAAAGGAACAAATCACTATGCCAGAGATTGTAGAGCCAAAAACAAAACCAAAATCAAAGACTCAGCATACTATGCTCAAAGAGCCGATGAATTGAAGAAATTGGAAAGCCAAGAAAAGCAAAGAGCATTGATGGCAGTCCATGAACCAAGCGTGGAATACTGGCTAACTTTTGATGACGAAGCTGACAATGAACCAACACAATCAAACTTCTGCTTCATAGCCGGTGTTGATACACCTTCAAGAGCTCCCAACGTCATAGAACAGGTATGGTCTATGGTCTCTGAACTTGGTTTTTCAAAAATAATTTTTGAGTCCCACACAACCAAAATTGAGAAAAGCCTGGAAGCTGATCTCAAAACATACCATGACACAATGGTCAATTCTGATATCTGCAAATCTGAGTTACAAACCTTGCAACTCAAATTTGAAGAATCAACAAGAACAAAAAGCAAATTAGAAAGAGATGTTGAAAGAAAATCGAAAGATTATAATAACGTCTTGGAACAATTAAATCAGGCACTAATTTAGAAAAGGGATTTGGAAATAAAAAATCAGTCAGTCATTTCTTCTGAAATAAAAGATGTTTTAGAAATAGAAATCTTTCAGTTAAAACAAGACTTTCAAGAAGCAACTGAAAAATACAATATTTTAAATGAAAAACTGACTGATTCTTTAAACAAATCAATTCTCTTGAAACCGAGAATAAAAGACTGATATGGAATATGGATTCTATCAAAGTTGCTAGAAAACTAAGTGATGATATTTTCACCAAGGCAAACACCTTAGGAACTGGCAAAATTGATACAAATTATAGACCAGGAATTGGAAGAGAATCCTTTGAAATTGAACAAGCAAAACAGGAAAACATGACGAATTGTGAAAACATTGAATCCACTCTACCAGATCTTTTCACATCTGTTAATGAGGAAGATTCAGATGACGAAACAGTTATCAACTGTATCCCAGATGATACTGCTTTCACTGCTTCCAAAAAGTCTTTCAAAAGAGTTGTAAATTCTGAAACAGACTCTGCTAGTTCTTTAACTCACCAAATCAAACATACCAACGATACCACCAAACTTAAAAACTTTCTGGATGGAGAAAATTCCTCTTACGAGGATGGTAGTACTTCTATACCAACTGCTTTTTCTACAATGAGTTCATCAATTGTTGGAAAAACTAGTCTAGGACAAAAATACTCCAAGAAACAACAAACAAGCAAAAAATCCATTCAAGTCACCAAAACCCTACCTGTCAAGCCAAACGTTTTTTAAAACAAACCAAAGAAACCAGTTCTACCCTATATTATACCTCATAAACAGGTTTCCAAACAAAAACCAAAACCTTTTCAAAAACCTTTTGAAAACCCCTTTCAAGATATCACTTTTAATCATTCGAGGAACTTTCAAAAACCATCACATCAGAAAATTCCAAACCATCATCATCAAAAAGCTTTTCAAAACCGCTCATCATACCCCAGATATGAAGAAAAATTTTCAAACAACTCTTCACATCTAGGATATCTTTCACCAAATCACAGACCTTATCAACTCACAGGTTTTCAAAAACAAATCGCATTTTGGATAAACGTGATAAATCAAATGAAACCTCAACCATTCCATCCTCATAAACCAAACTCTTACAACAATGTGAAGTTAAATGCTACACGAAATTCATTAAGCAAAGCACCCAAAATAACAACAACTGACAAACCAGGACCCATTCAGATTTGGGTACCTAAACTCTCTGTCTAATTGCAGATACTTAATGCTGGAGAACCCAATGATGATATATGGTATATTGATAGTGGCTGCTCCAAGCATATGACAGGAAACCAGAACTACCTACGTGACTTCAAACCTACCCAAACCAATCAAGATGTTACTTTCGGCAACAACATGACAACAAAAATCAAGGGTTATAGAAACATAACAAATGGTAATTTTACCATAAAGAAAGTTGCTTATGTCGATTACCTGAATCACAACCTCATCAGTGTTTCTCAGCTGTGTGATAATGATCATGAAGTTTTATTCACCAAACAACGAAGCTTGATCATGGACGCCAAAACCAAAAAGGTTATCGTTGACTCTTACCGTGCTGGAAATATGTATCCACTTGACATGGATCTTATCTATGGTAAACCCGATATTTGTTTGCTATCCAAAGCCCTAGCAGATATTAGTTGGTTATGGCACCGCCGCCTTTCCCATCGAAACTTTGGGTACATCAACAAATTGATTGGCGATGATCTTGTTCAAGGGCTACCACTTCTGAAGCTTGATAACGAAACCCTTTGTGCCGCATGTGAAAAAGGAAAACTTTCCAAATCCACTCACAAAACTATTTCAGAATCTAGTGTATCCGAACCACTAGAATTGTTGCACATAGACCTTTGTGGCCCTGCCAAAACCAAAACCATCCAAGGGAAGAAGTACATTCTTGTTGTCGTTGATGGATTCTCGCGCTTTACTTGGGTCTTTTTCTTAAGACTAAAATCAGAGGCACCTGAAGAGATGATCAACTTCATCAAACAAATCAAACTGAAGCTCAAAAGACCTGTTCGAAGAATCCGAAGTGATAATGGTTTAGAGTTCAAAAACAAGACTCTAGATTCATTTCTCAAAGACAAAGGAATTGAACATAACTTCTCAGCCCCATACACTCCACAACCGAATGGCGTTGTCGAAAGAAGGGACAGAACTCTATGTGAAGCTGCAAGATCAATGCTCATCTTCGCTGATCTGCCACAATACTTCTGGGCAGAAGCAATAGCCACAGTTTGCTTCACACAAAATCGTTCCTTAATTCATAAACATCTTCATAAAATACCATATGAAGTCATTAACAACCGAAAACCAAGCATCAAATTTGTCCATATTTTTGGTTGTCGATGCTTCATAAAGAACAATAAAGACCACCTTTCAAATTTTGAATCAAGGTTAGACGAATGAATTTTCCTTGGTTACTCGTTTTCCTCAGCTGCTTATCGAGTACTGAACAAACGAACCAGAGTAATTGAAGAAAGTACCGATGTTCATTTCGATGAATTTTATATTAGGAAATTGGATCGTGAACATTTTGGTTCTAAAATGATTGATAATATTTTCCAAAATCCAATTCAAAAAACACCTTCTCCTGACGTAGACATTGAAATTGATCTTGATTTACTTTTTGAACAGCCCAAAATCGCTTACAATTCTGAACTTCTAACTACTTCTATTGATCCTACAGGAACACCCACTGAAGGAACACCACAACCAAACCAAAATGATGCAGATCAATTCGAGGGGGAACCACCAACACAAAATTCCTCTTTGGAACAAACACTAAATCCTCCTTTGAACACCCCATCCCCAAATGGCCAAAATAAACCTGATGCATCATTTATGGGGGAACCTTTAAACCTATTCCAAGAAGAAACACCCGGAGAAGAACAATGGGATACTGAAATTCCAACTATTATAGCGGAAGAGAAACGCTTAATAAAGTGGACCAGAAATCATCCAGTAGACCAAATCATCGGAGATCCCAATTCAGGCATTTAGACTAGAGCAGCATCCACAAATGAATGTTTATTTGGAGGCTTCTTATCCATGACTGAACCCAAAACCATACATTCTGCTCTCAAAGATCCAGACTGGGTAAAAGCTATGCAAGAAGAGCTAGCAGAATTTGAAAGAAACGACGTATGGAATCTTGTTCCTACTCCACCCGATGTTACTGTTATAGGTTCAAGATGGGTCTACAGAAACAAGACTGACGATCAAGGAATCATTTGTCGAAACAAGGCATGTCTTGTAGTCAAAGGATATTCACAACAAGAAGGAATAGACTATGATGAAACATATGCTCCAGTTGCCAGAATTGAAGCAATTCGCATCTTTCTTGCTTATGCTGCACATAAGAACTTCAAATTATTCCAAATGGACGTTAAATATGCATTCCTACATGGAGAGATAGATCGTGAAGTTTACATCCAACAACCACCAGGTTTCGAAGATCCCAAATTTCCAGATCACAACTTTAAACTGCAGAAAGTTGTCTATGGCTTGAAACAAGCACCCCGAGCCTGGTATTCCATGTTGTCAACTTTTCTCGAAGAATCAGGTTTTAAAAGAGGTTCAATCGATTAAACCCTCTTTCGAAAAATCTTTTACAAACATTTTTTAATCGTACAAATATATGTTGATGACATTATTTTGGGTTCTACTGATGAATCTTTGAGTGTTAAGTTTGCAGATCTAATGAAGAGCAAATTTGAAATGAGCATGATTGGGGAGATGACTACGTTTCTTGGACTTCAAATCAAACAGTCAAATGATGGAATTTTCATCAACCAAGAGAACTATGTCAAAAACCTACTCACTCGCTTTTCAATGGACAAGTCCAATACCGCAAAAACCCCAATGGCTTTTGGATACAAAATCGATGCAGACTTAAATGGCAAACTCATTGACCAGAAAAGATATCGTGGAATGATCGGATCACTATTATACCTTACTGCCAGCAGTCCTGACATAATGTTTTCTACTTGTGTCTGTTCCAGATACCAAGCAAATCCTATGGAATCTCATGTAATTGCTGTGAAACGCATCTTCAAATACCTTAAAGGCACTCCCAAACTTGGCCTTTGGTATCCAGCTAAATCCGATTTTCAGCTGAACGCTTTCACCGACTCAGACTATGGAGGATGCAAGCTAGATAGGAAAAGTACATCTGGTAGCTGTCAATTCCTAGGAGGTAGACTAGTCCGTTGGACTTCAAAGAAACAGACTTGTGTATCCACATCAATAGCAGAAGCTGAATACGTCGCTGTCGCCAGCTGTTGTTCACGAGTCATATGGATGAAAAATCAAATGCATGACTATGGCTTCAAAATCTCACAAATTCCCATATTTTGTGACTCAACCAGTGCTATTGCCATTTCTCACAATCCCGTTCACCATTCCATGACAAAGCACATCGAAATTCGATATCATTTCATCAAAGACAACATTCAAAAGGGTCATATCGAATTGTACTTCATTAACACCGAAGATCAAATTGCAGATGTCTTCATTAAGGCTCTCGATGAAACAAAGTTTCAATACTTCATAGGCCGTCTAGGAATGTTAAATCCAGATAACATTCATCCTTAAACTTTTACTTTTTGTTTGTACAAAAGTGTGTTTACTTTAATTAAAAAAAACAAACAAAAATTACAAAACTTAAAAATGCAAAAAGATTTTAGATTTTTTATAATTTTCATATCTTTCCTTAAAAAAATTTAAAATCCAAAAACATTCAAATAACCAAAATTTCCAAAAACATTCAGAAAACCAAATCTTCAAAAATACAATAAAAGACTTGCCATAATAAGCTTTTATAGAACCTTGTGATTAATCGTCTCTTGACTTAATTTTCAGATGATTATGCTCGATGAAGATTTTAAGTCATATTGATTCTCAATTGGAGTGAAGGTTTAAATCTCCTACTTTTCATAATGTATATAACGTTATTTTCTTCGATTTTATTTCATTATTGACGATTTTAAACAATCAAGGGACATAAGGTTAGGAGGTTCAGATGAAAACAAAAACCCATGTGAGAATTTGTGCCTCATCGATCTAAATCACTGTGGAATTCATTTATTGTGAGATTAGGTGTGTCACTGTTGCTTATAAGGTATACCCGATTATACCTTGTCACAGTCTCATTTTTGCTTAGATATCAAAATGACCAGGGACGATACATTCATTTCTTACATACTAGACAAAATGTCTTTTATGCCACCTATCCCTACCCAGATAAAAGCCAACCAAAAATGAAGACAGCCTAAAAAAACGACATATCCTTACAAGAAAACCAAAGAAGAAACAAAGACTTATCAACATCCAATCCTCAAAGACGAATCAACAAGAAAACCAAATCATTCACCGAAGAAATACCAAACAAAACAAAATTTCAACCAAATGGGTATTTCAAAACAAACATCATAAAATCCCGAGATTTGTTTTTAACCTTTTTCAGAAAATCATATATCTCAATCACTCAAGACAGATACTCCTACAAAACCAAAAAAAAAAAACACAAAAAATTGTCAATTGTAGCTAATTCTCAATGCTAAAACAAAATATCTTTTTACAATAAATAGATATTGATCAACAAACAGGATACTATCAAAGAAGAAGCTGCAACAACAATGGATTTCCCGGGATACTGTAGCTTTCATCACTGAAGATTCTTAGTTGCAAATTGTACTATGAAAATTGCTAAACCCCTCTACATGTATTTCCCGACGGAGAGAGATTGAACGTTAATGACATGAATGAAGAAACCCGCTGAGTAATGCCGAAACCAGTCTTATGTGATTGATTATCTAATAATGAGACTAAGTGACTTTACAGGAAAAGCATAGATGAACACCTTCAATATGAGGGTGAGTCGTCATAGAGAGATATCACTCATTTTTAGTGATTATTAACTTATTCTGCTGCCAGAACAACCAAACACCCAAGTGAAGTGTGAGCTATACCTATGAGCGTTCATCTGAATCGACCTGTTAGACCACTTTTCGTCATAAATAATGATATAACATCTTAAGAAATTTCTTTAGATACATATATGACTACCCTTTGATAACCGAACCTGAGACTTTAATTCGGAAACAAACTTTTTTCAAAATCTTTTTCAAAACATAAGATATGTAAAACCAAGTCACAAACTTTCAAAATGATTACAATGGTTTCATATATATCTTATCATTGACAAAACTTTTATCTCAAATCTTCAATATTAAAACTGTTAATGTGATTATCTCTATCCTTATTTCATAAATGATCACATAGGGGGAAATTGTTGAAAAATGTTTTTGCATGTGACCATCACTGAAATAAAATGAACTGTTTTTATCTGACAAATATTATCAGTTTATTTCAGGTTGCATGGATTCAAGATTAAAAACAAGAAAAATAAGAAAAAGAGTTTTAAAGCCAAAAACAAAGAAAAATATAAAAGAAATTTAATTTAAATCTATTTAAAATGAATTTTTGGAAATATAGTTTCTAAATAATTTATTTTATTAGATTTAATTAATTTTATAAATTAAAAATGAATTTTTATAATTTTATTTAATTTATTTCTGATTTTTAAAAACAATTAAAATAAAAAAATAAAATAAAATAAACAGCTACAGAAACAGCCCAAAATGAATGATCTGGCCCAGCCCACCTTTCCGATCCAGTTCTGCCTCGACCCGGATCCCAGCTCCGCCCTGACCTGCCCGATCCGTCCCGCACCACTTTGTCTCACAAAGAGATCCGCGCCTCGACCCGGAAACGCGACCCATGACCCGCCTCCGACGATCAAGTTGCCTCACAGAGACACGCGCCCCAAACCTGGATCCGTCCGCCCCGAACCCGACCTGCTTCGACTTGTTTCTCCTCACAACAAGATCCGCGTTCCGACCCTTTACCGAACCGAACCCAGCTCCGACCCATAACCCGCGTGTTTCTGATGAAAAACTTACATTTTACCCCCCTAAACTTCCGAAAATCATTCAAAATTAACCCAAAACCATTACAACTCCATATATAAACCATTTTACACCATTTTTTCATTACAACACTTAAAAATAAACTAAAAACTCTCTCAAAAACCACTCCAACTTTCACCATCTTATTTCCAACTTCTAAACACTCTCCAAAAACACCAAGAACACCTACAAAAACACCAAAAACACCTACAAAAACACCAAGAACACCAAGATCACACCAAGATCACCAAACAAGAAAATCAAGAACACCTAGAGACACAGTCTATTAGAAATCCAGTCCAACCCTAAGCCAGTTCAGTCATTTATTTGACGAACCTACTTGATAGACCAGTCGTTCCACTAGTCCTGTGTTGTAAACCATTCAGTCAATTTATTGACGAACCTACTTGATATATATTTATATATTTATATATTATTTATCGTTTTATGTCTTTTAATTACCGCAATTTACATTCTTTATCGCTTTCAGTCATTTAATTATAGCAATTTATATTATTTATCGCTTTCAGTCATTTAAATACTGTTATTTATAGCTTTAAGTCGTTTATAGCTTTCAAGTTTATTTTCATTCTGCAATTCTTATTATTTATTATGCATATTATCTTTAATATATATATATATATATATATATATATATATATATATATATATATATATATATATATATATATATATATATATATATATATATATATATATATATATATATATATATATATATATATATATATATATATCTGTCACACAGTAACTGGTTTTTTAGCCTTTATTTATGGTGATCAGTTATTATATTTTCATCATAGACTATTATAAAATTAGTATAAGGGTAAAAAATGTCATTCATTATATTCTAAAATTCAGAAGGTGCATTTTTTAATCCAAAGGGCATGACATTCAATTCATATTGCCCAAATGGAACATTAAAAGCGGTTTTACATCTATCACTCTCTGTTATCTGTATTTGCCAATATCCTGATTTTAAATCGAATTTAGAAAATATGATAGCATCATGTATTCTATCAAGTAAATCCTTTTTATTAGGGATTGGATATCTAATCCATTTTAAAACTTTATTTAGTGGTTTATAATTAATTACGAGCCTAGGAACTCCAATTTCTTTTTCTGCGTTTTTATTTATATAAAAAGCTGTACACGACCAAGGTGATTTAGACGGTCTATTAGCCTTTTATCTAATAAGGTTTTTATTTCTGTTTTACAGATTTCTAAATAATTTGTATTCATCTGGCATGGCCTTCGTATAGTCCTGTAATTTTTTCTTTATCAGTAAGAAAAGGCAATATCATTATCAGGCTTTTGTAAATTATCTATTATTTGATTTCTAACTTTATCATCTGATACTTCTTTTAGTAATTTTGCAATATTACTACAAATCATATTTATTTGTAAATTATTTTGGAATTGTGATTCAATCAAATATATTTCATCCTCAAATTTATTATTGTCCGAATCTAATTCTGTTTTAATAATTCAATTACATTCATCTTCATTACTTGATGTAGTATCTTCTTCCTAATAATTCTCTTCATAATAATTTACTGAGTTATCAGTATCTGTGTCTTCTATTAAACTCATAAATTTTTGTTTAATATTTTCATCTAAATCTAATTTATTAATTTTCTTTTTTATTTTCTCTTTATTCTCCATTTTACATTTATTAGCATAATGGCCAGTTTTCCGCATTTATAACATTTAATAAACTTTTGTTTTTTTAAACAATTTTTTATTAGAATTCTCTTCTCTTTTTTGTTTTCTAAAATTCTTTTTCTTAATTCTTTTATTTTTCCTTTCTTCAGAATATTTTTTGGTTTTATATTGTCGATTAGGATTCTTAAAATTCATATCCATTCCAAATTGTTCACAAAATTATCCTACTTGTCTTCTTTCATTAAGACGTTGACTTTTAATTTGGTGGTTTAATTTTATTTCATTGCATAAAGATAATCCTTCTTGGATACATGTTCCTATTAATCTTCCATAAGTAAGATCTTCATATACAATACTGGGATTATTTCCCCTTAATTGTTTTCTTACTCTTTCTACAAATAAGCTAGGTAGTCCATCTATAAATTTAGCATTCTAATAAGGACTATTGCAATCTGGTAATTCCATTACTCTATTAAGAAACGTATCTTTATACCATCTAAATGATGTTAAAGTTCTACACTTTAATCCATTTAATAAAACTCTTATATGTTCAGAATTATCTGTAACACCCTGTTTCTTTGTACGTATTTTTTATATTTATTCCGGCGTAATAAATATAATAGTTTGGTAGTTGTAAAGCTAAGAAAAACTTTAGTTACAATTTCATATGAAAATCAGCATTGTGTAGCGTTTTTAGAAAAATCATAATTAATTCTAGGAAAATCGTTTGGACCTCAAACCGGTGCACAAAGTTTAAAAATTGAGTCTAGTACAATTCATAAAAATAATAGTAAGCTTGAAAATGGCATTATCTATGGTGAAACATGCAATCTTAACTGATTAGTTCGAAATTGATGGATTAGATAGTCTGTTTTTAAAAATTCATAATAAATCAAAGAAAAATCATATAAATACATACCATATGTCCCTGAAAAGGTATTGAGATGAATTTTCAGAATATCAAATAAAAACCTGAATTGAATGGGTTTAAGGTCGGCTAAACCAGTCTTGAAGAGGATGCTTCTAGAAGGTCTTCAATTTTAATAAATTTATATTAATAAACTCTTTGGTCAAAAGAGGCATGCTAGGTTTTCAAGTGGCATGTTAGTTTTTCAAGTATAAATACCCCCCAAAACATCTCATAAACCACACAAAGAAATCACAAACCATTCCATAGAATTTTCTAAGTACTTGAGAGTAAGTAGTGAGCAGAAGGAGGCTCAAAAGCCAAACGCAGGAATTCTAAATCCTGACGAATCGTCATAAGGTAACCACAAACCTTTCTATAACTTAATTATGTATTGTAAAATAATTTGTGTGTTAAGAAGTAGAATATTTAATAAGTATAACGTATGTTATATTATACTTATTTCAAACAATAGTAAATAAAAACCTTAAAAGCGTCGTTATTATAACAATTCGTAATTCCGAAAATAATACCGATTGATTTACTTACGAGGACGGTGACTAGGCCGATTACTTGGGATCTGGTTGTTGGATTTTCCGAAAGGCTAAAATGCTGAAAGGATCCTGCCACCCCAACTAATCTTCTACCTAGCCGTTCTTTACTTGATAAATCATGGAGTATCATGTTGGAATTATTGAAGGGTTTAATGATGCGACTATAATATAGTTAAGAATTAAGAAATGATAGATTTCTTATTATATTAACAGTTAAAGTTGAAAGGGAATACAAAGCAAAGAAAGATAAACGCTAAACTACAATCAGGTGAGTTTCTCACTACATTGTATTGACATCATTCATTCCCTGCTGTGTTGTGTTATGAATAGAAGTTTGATATTTTATCTGTGTTTCGTGATATATGTGATATGTGTGGTTTGTGCTATACTGAGAGTTATGTTTTGTATATTATGGTAATACTACTACTGGGTGCATTATGTAGTATTATCATTGGTGGGTGCATTATGAGACCATACGACAACTGGGTGCATTATGTGGATGGTCACACCACTGCTGGGTGCATTATGTGGTGATACCACTGCTGGGTGCATTACGTGGTAATCTATGTTGTGGCAAGGCATGCTTGATTAACATACTGTGTATGTGTTGAAATTTACTAAGCTGTGTGCTTACCCTTTCCATATATAAACTACTGTTTCAGGTACATCAGGTACCATGGATGGCAAGGCGTGACGCGTATACACTGTGCTGCTTCATTTAGGACTTTTAATTTGAAGTTGATGTTTCCGCTATATTTGATTTCTGTAACTCGTGTTAATCCTGGGATGTTTTCGTTAAACTTAATATCTATGGGTGTTTTATGAAAATTAATTAAGTGGCTTATTTTATATTATATGTGTTGAATCTATCATGACATGAGATAATGGTAAAAAATTAAAAAGAAAAGAGTCTGGAAAAATAATTTTTGATCATAAATTTAAAAGGTCATAATACTCAGTGTATGCCTCAGTATGGACTGAGCCATTAGTCGCGATTTAGCCCTCCTCAAGCCGTGAAATGGCATTACAGGGCATTATACTTGTTGACTCGGCTGACTGTCCGACTTGGATATACAATGAGTATTATGTAAAAGAACCTTTATTATGAACTCTAATATTATTTTCCAGATTACTTTTAAAAATTTTTAAATGTATCGATCCTCAGGCCATGCATTTGGCCCTATTATGGTATCACAGCCATGATTTTAGGAGTCATTGATGTATTCAACACTTATAAAAACCAAAAATGAATATGTTTAAAGTATTCAATAGAAGTGACAAGAATTCTGTTAAAAATCAATTAATAGAGGAATATGAAATTCCAAAAAATCTAGATCTACTTAATAAATGGAAATTTCCAAAAATACACCCTAAAGTAATATATGAATTAGGAACATTTGAAGAAATATGATTTACTCATACAGTAAAAACAACTGAAGAAAACTTAACCTTAAATCAAGAAGAAATGATTATAAAGTTATTAACCACACAGGATATTAATAGATATCAAAATCATTATAATTACTTACATATAGGTTTAGTATAGATTGCATTTAAACCTTTAACTTTACAAGGTTTACCTGAAATCTTTTTAGCTGTTCTAAGGGATGCACGTAATATGAATTGGAAAAAGTCCTTAATGGGTATTATACAATCTAGCCTGACTCATGGCCCAGTATATTTTAATGTTTATCCTAACTTACAATTATCATTATCTGATGTTAATATATTAGATGCTTTAACTTTAAATGTTAAAACACATGGATATAATTATATAGCAGGATCAGAATTAATATGTATATGTTATAGGATTTATTATAGACAGCTATTAACTATGAATCCTAGATGTAAAAGGATTAATAAATCAATTTAATGAAACTATACTAATAGAAAGTAATTTTGATATGTCTAAAATTACAAAAAGAAAAGCTATAAAATGGAATGAAATAGAATTTCCTGAAAATTGGGTAATAGAAGGAGCAGTTCCTCCACCACAAATAACCCAATATAATTTAACAGATATTGTACAAACGATGGATGGAAATATAAAGATTAAATTTGAAAAACCAACAGGAGAAATTAGTAATACTTCATTAATAAAAAGATGTCACTCAAACAGGTCTAACTATTCTTATATTTCACCTATAGATTATAAAGTTGAGATGCCTTCTAGGGCCTCTACATCTGAAATAGATGAAAAAATTAAAAATCTAAATATAAAAAATAATATTTTTTTCAAGATGATGATCCTACTCTTTCATAAATGGATTGCCCAACAACAAAGATTTCTGATATTTAATGGAAGAAAAAATAGATTTCAGCCCTGGATCACAGGCGAGAAAATTAATAAGTGAAGAATTTTATAATAATAAATGTGTAACATTTAGAAAATGGTTTTTTGAAGAATTTACTTCTAAACAATTAGTAATTCTACAAAATCAAATTTATGACTATTTATCTTTGATAAATAAAATTGGATTTTTTGTTCCATGGTTTTTAAAAAAATATGTCTATGAACAAAAAGGCACAATAAATGCTCTTGAAAGAATTTATCATATAAGTGATGACCAATATATAAAAAGTTTATTTCCGCCACAACAACCATTTTTTATAGAAAAGGATGGTACAAAAATAAAATTTTCATCTTTTCAAAAACTTTTTACAAGTAATTCGATTATAATGGCAGATCATATAAATGCTTTGATACAATAATTAAATTTTAATAATTTATGTTCCAATATAATGAATGAATAAATGAATTCTTTACATGAAAAAATAGATAAAGTAATAACTCAGACACAAAATAATATTAAAAAAGATGATAAAAAAGAAGATAGTCAGTTATCAAATAAAAGCTTAATAACAGCAACCATACAACCACCTCCACATATTAATAATTTTAAACTTAAAAATTACAAAGAATTAGAAGACATATTATCTATGAAATTCGAAAAATTAAGTATAAATACAATTAATAAAAGTTATACAGAAAACAGTAAAAGTGAACAAGAAACAGAAGATAATATAGAAATCACTAAAATTGGATCATATGATAATAATTTGGTAGAAAACCAGTTCAAAGAATGTATTATTATCCTAGACCAAGTCCTAAGGATGTCCTGCATGAAGAACCAGAATATGAATTTAGTAATAGCTATAGTGGTAAAACATTTATGAATGGAACATAGATGGATTCACTGAAAGATAAATTTATAATGCTGTCCACAGAATGCTAATGTATAGCACAATAGCTAAACAAGCCAGAAATGATGACAAAAAGGTAGCCAAAATGATAGTTTCATGGTTTACTGGACAATTAAAAGGTTGGTAGGATAATTATCTAACCACTACACAACAACAATTAATATATAATAGTGTTACAAAATTAGAAGGAGATAATGAAGACTCCAATGCAGTATATACTTTAACCTGTACAGTTTTAGAACATTTTACTGGTAGATAGACTGATAATTCTGAACATATAAGAGTTTTATTAAATGGATTAAAGTGTAGAACTTTAACATCATTTAGATGGTATAAAGATACTTTTCTTAATAGAGTAACGGAATTACCAGATTGCAATAGTCCTTATTCGAAAGCTATATTTATAGATGGACTACCTAGCTTATTTGTAGAAAGAGTAAGAAAACAATTAAGGGGAAATAATCCCAATATTCTATATGATGATTGTAACACCCCAACTTTTTTGCACCATTTTTTTTTTAAACTTATTTCACATTTATTTTATTTTACAAAACGTTTTATTATACAACGGGGTATCACAAGTTTGCATCACAAACCATAGTTCAAATCTGTTTAGTTTACATCTTTTACGACAGTGATTACGGTCCCGCACTCTACTCTTTTATGCCCTTCCTGCTTACCTGAGTACATAGCATTTTAAACAAAATACGTGAGACATAATGTCTCGTGAGCATTATGGGTTTAGACCCAAAACAGTTTACCAATTATATCATTATCCTTTAAATTTTCAAGTTTTACATTTCCTGTGAGCGCACCCACAGGTACTCATTATTTCATGATGGTACATTCCTACGAGCGCACCCGTAGGTTTTATACGAGACGCACCCGTATAACTACTTCCCCAATAGCATGAAACGGATTCACCTATCAAGGTAAGACAACTACTTCGCGACGGGAGGTACCATCCCAGTAGTGTCTTTTTGCCACCCCTACCGCAGCAGGCCGTGGTCTTTATCCGGATACATCTCAACTTATCAACAGGGCTCAATCACTTTATTACTTTCTTGTATTTCTCATTTATCTTTTGTATACATTATACTTCCTATTTCATAGGAATCATTTCCAATTTCACAAAACCATTTCTAGTTCCATTAAATCATTTTCATTTTCGTTAAATCATTTCAATTTCCATAAAACCATTTTGACTCCCAAAACATTCTTTAATAAAATTCATTTTGCTATGTACTCCAAAAATCCACATAATACTCACCTCGAGTCAGTTAATCTTTTGTACTTCTTTTTCCTTCGCTCGGTTCACCGTATTTGAACCACCACCTATTATTTACAAGATATACGTTTATATTCAATTCATATATATAACAACTAACTTTCAGCACAAGAGTGCCATACTATGCTACTATGGGTTATAATAAATGTATAACCATTAATAAATTCGTTTAACGGTTTTCTTCCGAAATACGCGTATTCTGCTACAGTACCCCCGAGGGGTCGTATTTCAGTTCCGACTCTTTTCCATGAAATCTTAAGCCATATTAGACTTGTGTTTCAAATTTGGAGTTCATTGGACAAGTCTAGCTCAAATTCCAAAAATTAAGTTTTGACGTGAATAGTACTTTTAGCCACTGCCGCTACAGTGACTTTTCCGCAAGGTCGGATTACGGATTTGACCATTCCCAACATGTTCTTATACCATTTTAGGGTTATGGCTAAAATTTCAGGTCACTCGGACATGTCTAGCTATGGTTTCTAGCGTTTGGAAAATTTGAAATTTCTAACAATTTTGGTCCCTGTCTGAAGGCGCACTGCGCCTGGCTAGGGGCGCACTGCGCCTGGGCGCACCCCGCCCTGGTCCTGGGCGCACTGCGCCTGGCGCCTGGGCAGTGGCCTGATCAGTCGCGATTTGTGCACTGTAGCACGCAGTTTTCACCCATTAAGCACTTATTTCAGTGCTTAATCGTATGGGGTTTGTTCTAGGACCAAAACCCTTGACTAATAACAGGTTTTAAGCTATTAAAAACACCTTAATCACACCAATTCGTGATTTAGGGTTCTTGAGCAACATTCCAATTTCTCAATAATAGCAACCTACTTTGCTATTTTTAAGACTTGTTCTTACCACCTAGACATGTTTTAAGCCCAGAAATCATATGTACTTCATATGTACTTCATGTATTATGATTGAGATTACAAATTTCAGTCCATTCTATAGAAACCCATCAAGAACACACAAGGGTTTGGGTAAAAACTTTGATTACTAACCTTGGAATCCCCAATTCCAACTTCAATTCTTGATTCCCTTGGCAAATTTGAACTTCTTCTCCCGTGTTCTTCCTGCTCACTCTCGCTCTCTCTAATCCTCTCTGGAAACTTCTGTTGTTTCTTTACATAATGAAGGGAATAAGTGTATATAATAAATATATAAAACATTTGCATTTTGGTCCTTTGGTTTCTAACTTCTCTACAAAAATGGTCCTAAGACCATAACTTTGCAACCAAAGTTCCATTAACTTCTAACTTAACATTTTCTTGACATTTTGGTCATCTCCATGTCAAATGACCAATTTGCCCTTTTTGGTCAAATTTCACTATTCATGCGTAAAACTCCAACTTTCGCATAACTTCTTATTTCTTATGTTATTATTTCACAAATACATATTGTTTTACATATTAATCTCATAACGTGTCAAAAGACCGTTTTACCCTTTTACAACTTTTCGCCCTTTTCATCCGATTATTTTACATTTTTTACACATTTTCACGGGTTCTTACAACCTCTCCCCCTTAAGAGGATTCCGTCCTCGGAATCTTCTCATAATTTGTGAAATTCGGGTATCTTTTCTTCATTTCTTCTAGCGTCTCCCAAGTTAAATCTGAGCCCGACACGTGCTTCCATTTGACCAGGATTAAGTCAATTTCTTTGTTTCTTAACTTCTTGGTTCTCACCTCCAACATTGCTTCTGGTTCTTCTATCAGCTTATTCGGGGCTTCCAATGTTAGGTCTTTCAACGGAATAACAAGTTCACTTTTTCCAAAGTACTTTTTCAAATAACACACATGGAATGTATAATGAATAGCACTCAGTTCACGTGGTAATTCTAGTTTGAAAGCTTGTTCACCAATTCTTTTCAAGATCTTGAATGGTCCAATGTATCTTGGACTCAGTTTACCCCTCTTTCCAAATCTTACCACACCTTTCCACGGTGATACTTTAAGCATCACCAGTTCACCTTCTTTTAAATCGTAGGGTCTCTTCTTCAAGTCTGCATAGCTCTTCTGTTTATCTTGAGCAGCTTTCATATTAGCTTGAATTACTTTGATCTTTTCGTTTGTTATTCTTAAAATTTTCGGCTCAGTCATTTTGGTCTCCCCCGCTTCCAACCAACATAAAGAGGTTCTACACTTTCTGCCATATAAAGCTTCGAATGGTGGCATTCCAATACTGGAATGATAACTATTGTTATAAGAAAATTCCACCAATGGCAAGTGCTCGTCCCAATTTCCACCAAAATCCAAAGCACAGGATCGTAGCATATCTTCTACGGTCTGGATAGTTCGTTCACTTTGCCCGTCAATCTGGGGATGATAAGCTGTACTCATTTTAATTTTTTTTATTTGTCCCCATACGTTCTTGTAGTGCCTCCCACAATTTTGAGGTAAACCGTGGGTCTCTGTCAGACATAATTGACAAGGGAGCTCCATGAAGTCGTATAACTTCATCCTTGTATATCTGCGCCAACGTTTCCAATTGCGTATTTTCATTAATCGTCCAAAACATAGCACTCTTGGTCAAGCGGTCAACAATGACCCATATACCATTATGACCTCTTCTGGTTCTTGGTAATCCAAATATGAAATCCATGGTTATGTCTTCCCATTTCCCCGCTGGAATTTGCAGTGGTTGAGTATTTCCATATGGGGCTTGGTGTTTCGCTTTCACTTGTGCACAGGTTGCACATTTAAAAATATAATTGACAATTCTTTTCTTTATTCCCGGCCACCAGTACTGTTCTTTGAGATCCCGATAAGTTTTCGTGCTTCCTGGATGAATGGAATATTTTGACTTATGGGATTCTTCTAGTATCAACTTTTGGATTCCACCTGCTTTTGGTACCCATACGCGATTTCTGACTGTCTTCAGTCCCTGGGTATTTTCTCCAAACACTAAATCTTTTCCCAGCTTTTCCTTCTTTAAGTCACCTCTTTCCAATACTTGCTTTTGCGCATCTTTGATGCTTTCTATTAGGCTTGATTTCAATTCGATTTTTTTTTATCAACTTCTCTTGACTTTTCTTTTCATAAAACTTCCTGGATGAATCGTCGGTAATACCCGGCGAGTCCGAGAAAACTTCTTACTTCCGTTGGGGTCTTGGGAATTTCCCATTTCATCACTGCCTCCACTTTTGTTGGATCTACTATAGTACCTTGGATTGAGACGACGTGTCCAAGGAACTGCACTTCCCTCCTAATAGGCGTAAGGGGTATATTGATGTTCAGGTCCTTCTGTGACCCAAATGAATAGCTTAACGAGGAAGATATCACCCCTAACACCCCTATAATCTCTATTCATGTTCACCACATGTCATTACACGTCTGAACACATTATTGTCATTTAAGCAACCTCTTTCCCTTTCAAATGAACAATTCTCGCCTACTTGGGTTCAAACCCGATCCTACCTGATTCTTTCAGTGACATTTCACCTATTCCCGCAGCAACGGTTCATGCTCTTTTACTTTCAATCACCTTAAGTGTCTTCATTCTAGCAATTTCATCCGTGCTTAAAGCTTAATTTCATTTCTCGTAGTCGTACTCGTCAACTTGACCGGCTCCCCCACTTTGACTGAACATAACACTTGCCTCGAAGTCTTGACACCTCTTAAGTAAGCACACTTCACTACCACCTCCCACTTCATCAACATCTTTGGAGAATGAAAAATAAACCTAGCTTAACAACCCAACAACTCATATCAATGCCAAACACTATCTCATCACGCATGTTTTGACGATGTAAAGACATTTACATCAACCATCGTATACTGCTCATTTTCCGCTAGCTACTCTAACCGTCCCTGACATCTCCTTGATCGTGAGCTGTAAAGCTCAACCACATGCCCTCTCTGTCCCTGCCCTAACCGCTCTAACAGCACATGCCCACTCCATTACTTACATCATCTCTGTAACTTTCCGTGTCATCCCAGACAAGCTCTCTGTCGTCTGCTTCAGCGTCAAAAACTCGTGGGAATTCTGCTCCATCTCTACTTGTGGCACATACTACCTCTGGAACCGCGCCACAAAATCCTCCCAGGTCAAAAGCCCGACCTGATTCGTTGACATAGATGTGGTCTCCACTTTCTTTGGTCAACTTTTACCATTCATTACTCTTTACTTGTTATGACTAATACCAAAAATAACTTTTACCTTTCTTATTACCCCAACTGCATCCTAATAATGCTTCAATAAAGACTTGCACTTCTGACTCGACCATTACTTGTTTTATCTCATCCTACTTATAGAGTATACACTACTTTCATACTCATATAGATTACCCCCATTTTTATAGACATTCAAATTTTTTTTTTTGTGTCATAAGGCTTTATGCCCAACACATTACATTACTCTTTCATTTAAACTTTATTTCTTTACACTATTTACTTCTATGTATCTTAAGGCAATATACACTATACATTTCTTTACAACATTATATTTTTCATATTGCATATAAGACTTACTTCTTATGTATCTTTAGGTGATACACAACTTCCATTTAGTTTCTCATTATCTACCATTTGTTTTGGTATTTCGAGGCGATATGCCAAATGCATTATCTCACTTTTTTTTTACACTTTATAGTATTCTAATTAGAATACCTATTATATAACTACCTTTATACTTTTATACATGATGTAAGTCCCAAAACTTACCCATTCTTTTATATTTATAAACACGTATAAACACATATATACACTTTCTTTTACATTTCATAATTACTGGCCATGTACCGACCATTTCTCACAATCATTGGGCACCTTTACCCGTTAGATTCACTCACATTCAGAAGTAGTAACTTCGTATCTATTTATTAAAATTCTTATTTTTCATTCTTTATTTCATATTTGATTCTTTGCCTAGTACTTACTTAGGCATTCTCTCTTATTCCTTACTTCATATTGATTATAATATTTAGCAATTATTTCTACAGTCCTTCGATTATCATTGGTGGACATACCCTGAGGTAACATTTCATCATTTATATTTCTTCTTATATTCATTTTATGTGATCGTTGGATTTGATTCCGAATTGACGATTCATGTCATCATCGTTTTCTTTAATAACTTTCCTTATATTCCTATGATTATCCTCATTGTTTGTCTCTAACAGTTTCCCATTTTTCATTTCTTTCCCACTCGGATAACTTACTTTGTTATATTATTGATTATAGCACTATAATTGTGACATGTCTATTTACTTCAATCATTAAGTGTCTTTATTTATCGTATTTCCTTCGGGTTTGGAAGTCACAGCTTCCCATTACTTAATTTTCATTTCTGCCTTTGATTCCTTATCTAATACGTACTTAAGTATTTTACTTTCATTTTATAATAACATTTTTTTATCGCAACTTTTAGTACACACATACCTTGATCCCCTGGTTGTCCATGGGGAACACATCATGTTACTTCTCAATATATATATATATATATATATATTTATCAATATACTCAAAAACGGTAGCACATGATCTCCCTATAGAACTTATGTTCCCAGTTATCTCCCTACAAATTTCCACAACCAAGTTCCTCAGGGCCCCCCGTGACTTCACCATTTCCAAAGCATATCCTGTGGTTACAATAATACGGGCCCAATATTATTTTAACCACCTATATACTTTGGCTCTGGTGTTATCACAAGGCTTCCTGATTCCCTGGTTTCTGTGGATTGCAATACTGTAAATTACCGACTCTACCCCGTTGGTTAGTACCTAGTACTACTTCTTTACTTACTATTAATCCACTAGTTTAAGCCTAGGATGGTTACCCAACCTAATTCGCTTAAACCATGGCTCTGATACCAAATTGTAACACCCCAACTTTTTTGCACCATTTTTTTTAACTTATTTCACATTTATTTTATTTTACAAAACGTTTTATTATACAACGGGGTATCACAAGTTTGCATCACAAACCATAGTTCAAATCTGTTTAGTTTACATCTTTTACGACAGTGATTACGGTCCCGCACTCTACTCTTTTATGCCCTTCCTGCTTACCTGAGTACATAGCATTTTAAACAAAATACGTGAGACATAATGTCTCGTGAGAATTATGGGTTTAGACCCAAAACAGTTTACCAATTATATCATTATCCTTTAAATTTTCAAGTTTTACATTTCCTGTGAGCGCACCCATAGGTACTCATTATTTCATGATGGTACATTCCTACGAGCGCACCCGTAGGTTTTATACGAGACGCACCCGTATAACTACTTCCCCAATAGCATGAAACGGATTCACCTATCAAGGTAAGACAACTACTTCGCGACGGGAGGTACCATCCCAGTAGTGTCTTTTTGCCACCCCTACCGCAGCAGGCCGTGGTCTTTATCCGGATACATCTCAACTTATCAACAGGGCTCAATCACTTTATTACTTTCTTGTATTTCTCATTTATCTTTTGTATACATTATACTTCCTATTTCATAGGAATCATTTCCAATTTCACAAAACCATTTCTAGTTCCATTAAATCATTTTCATTTTCGTTAAATCATTTCAATTTCCATAAAACCATTTTGACTCCCAAAACATTCTTTAATAAAATTCATTTTGCTATGTACTCCAAAAATCCACATAATACTCACCTCGAGTCAGTTAATCTTTTGTACTTCTTTTTCCTTCGCTCGGTTCACCGTATTTGAACCACCACCTATTATTTACAAGATATACGTTTATATTCAATTCATATATATAACAACTAACTTTCAGCACAAGAGTGCCATACTATGCTACTATGGGTTATAATAAATGTATAACCATTAATAAATTCGTTTAACGGTTTTCTTCCGAAATACGCGTATTCTGCTACAGTACCCCCGAGGGGTCGTATTTCAGTTCCGACTCTTTTCCATGAAATCTTAAGCCATATTAGACTTGTGTTTCAAATTTGGAGTTCATTGGACAAGTCTAGCTCAAATTCCAAAAATTAAGTTTTGACGTGAATAGTACTTTCAGCCACTGCCGCTACAGTGACTTTTCCGCAAGGTCGGATTACGGATTTGACCATTCCCAACATGTTCTTATACCATTTTAGGGTTATGGCTAAAATTTCAGGTCACTCGGACATGTCTAGCTATGGTTTCTAGCGTTTGGAAAATTTGAAATTTCTAACAATTTTGGTCCCTGTCTGAAGGCGCACTGCGCCTGGGCGCACCCCGCACTGGTCCTGGGCGCACTGCGCCTGGCGCCTGGGCAGTGGCCTGATCAGTCGCGATTTGTGCACTGTAGCACGCAGTTTTCACCCATTAAGCACTTATTTCAGTGCTTAATCGTATGGGGTTTGTTCTAGGACCAAAACCCTTGACTAATAACAGGTTTTAAGCTATTAAAAACACCTTAATCACACCAATTCGTGATTTAGGGTTCTTGAGCAACATTCCAATTTCTCAATAATAGCAACCTACTTTGCTATTTTTAAGACTTGTTCTTACCACCTAGACATGTTTTAAGCCCAGAAATCATATGTACTTCATATGTACTTCATGTATTATGATTGAGATTACAAATTTCAGTCCATTCTATAGAAACCCATCAAGAACACACAAGGGTTTGGGTAAAAACTTTGATTACTAACCTTGGAATCCCCAATTCCAACTTCAATTCTTGATTCCCTTGGCAAATTTGAACTTCTTCTCCCGTGTTCTTCCTGCTCACTCTCGCTCTCTCTAATCCTCTCTGGAAACTTCTGTTGTTTCTTTACATAATGAAGGGAATAAGTGTATATAATAAATATATAAAACATTTGCATTTTGGTCCTTTGGTTTCTAACTTCTCTACAAAAATGGTCCTAAGACCATAACTTTGCAACCAAAGTTCCATTAACTTCTAACTTAACATTTTCTTGACATTTTGGTCATCTCCATGTCAAATGACCAATTTGCCCTTTTTGGTCAAATTTCACTATTCATGCGTAAAACTCCAACTTTCGCATAACTTCTTATTTCTTATGTTATTATTTCACAAATACATATTGTTTTACATATTAATCTCATAACGTGTCAAAAGACCGTTTTACCCTTTTACAACTTTTCGCCCTTTTCATCCGATTATTTTACATTTTTTTACACATTTTCACGGGTTCTTACAACCTCTCCCCCTTAAGAGGATTCCGTCCTCGGAATCTTCTCATAATTTGTGAAATTCGGGTATCTTTTCTTCATTTCTTCTAGCGTCTCCCAAGTTAAATCTGAGCCCGACACGTGCTTCCATTTGACCAGGATTAAGTCAATTTCTTTGTTTCTTAACTTCTTGGTTCTCACCTCCAACATTGCTTCTGGTTCTTCTATCAGCTTATTCGGGGCTTCCAATGTTAGGTCTTTCAACGGAATAACAAGTTCACTTTTTCCAAAGTACTTTTTCAAATAACACACATGGAATGTATAATGAATAGCACTCAGTTCACGTGGTAATTCTAGTTTGAAAGCTTGTTCACCAATTGTTTTCAAGATCTTGAATGGTCCAATGTATCTTGGACTCAGTTTACCCCTCTTTCCAAATCTTACCACACCTTTCCACGGTGATACTTTAAGCATCACCAGTTCACCTTCTTTTAAATCGTAGGGTCTCTTCTTCAAGTCTGCATAGCTCTTCTGTTTATCTTGAGCAGCTTTCATATTAGCTTGAATTACTTTGATCTTTTCGTTTGTTATTCTTAAAATTTTCGGCTCAGTCATTTTGGTCTCCCCCGCTTCCAACCAACATAAAGAGGTTCTACACTTTCTGCCATATAAAGCTTCGAATGGTGGCATTCCAATACTGGAATGATAACTATTGTTATAAGAAAATTCCACCAATGGCAAGTGCTCGTCCCAATTTCCACCAAAATCCAAAGCACAGGATCGTAGCATATCTTCTACGGTCTGGATAGTTCGTTCACTTTGCCCGTCAATCTGGGGATGATAAGCTGTACTCATTTTAATTTTTTTTATTTGTCCCCATACGTTCTTGTAGTGCCTCCCACAATTTTGAGGTAAACCGTGGGTCTCTGTCAGACATAATTGACAAGGGAGCTCCATGAAGTCGTATAACTTCATCCTTGTATATCTGCGCCAACGTTTCCAATTGCGTATTTTCATTAATCGTCCAAAACATAGCACTCTTGGTCAAGCGGTCAACAATGACCCATATACCATTATGACCTCTTCTGGTTCTTGGTAATCCAAATATGAAATCCATGGTTATGTCTTCCCATTTCCCCGCTGGAATTTGCAGTGGTTGAGTATTTCCATATGGGGCTTGGTGTTTCGCTTTCACTTGTGCACAGGTTGCACATTTAAAAATATAATTGACAATTCTTTTCTTTATTCCCGGCCACCAGTACTGTTCTTTGAGATCCCGATAAGTTTTCGTGCTTCCTGGATGAATGGAATATTTTGACTTATGGGATTCTTCTAGTATCAACTTTTGGATTCCACCTGCTTTTGGTACCCATACGCGATTTCTGACTGTCTTCAGTCCCTGGGTATTTTCTCCAAACACTAAATCTTTTCCCAGCTTTTCCTTCTTTAAGTCACCTCTTTCCAATACTTGCTTTTGCGCATCTTTGATGCTTTCTATTAGGCTTGATTTCAATTCGATTTTTTTTTATCAACTTCTCTTGACTTTTCTTTTCATAAAACTTCCTGGATGAATCGTCGGTAATACCCGGCGAGTCCGAGAAAACTTCTTACTTCCGTTGGGGTCTTGGGAATTTCCCATTTCATCACTGCCTCCACTTTTGTTGGATCTACTGTAGTACCTTGGATTGAGACGACGTGTCCAAGGAACTGCACTTCCCTCCTAATAGGCGTAAGGGGTATATTGATGTTCAGGTCCTTCTGTGACCCAAATGAATAGCTTAACGAGGAAGATATCACCCCTAACACCCCTATAATCTCTATTCATGTTCACCACATGTCATTACACGTCTGAACACATTATTGTCATTTAAGCAACCTCTTTCCCTTTCAAATGAACAATTCTCGCCTACTTGGGTTCAAACCCGATCCTACCTGATTCTTTCAGTGACATTTCACCTATTCCCGCAGCAACGGTTCATGCTCTTTTACTTTCAATCACCTTAAGTGTCTTCATTCTAGCAATTTCATCCGTGCTAAAAGCTTAATTTCATTTCTCGTAGTCGTACTCGTCAACTTGACCGGCTCCCCCACTTTGACTGAACATAACACTTGCCTCGAAGTCTTGACACCTCTTAAGTAAGCACACTTCACTACCACCTCCCACTTCATCAACATCTTTGGAGAATGAAAAATAAACCTAGCTTAACAACCCAACAACTCATATCAATGCCAAACACTATCTCATCACGCATGTTTTGACGATGTAAAGACATTTACATCAACCATCGTATACTGCTCATTTTCCGCTAGCTACTCTAACCGTCCCTGACATCTCCTTGATCGTGAGCTGTAAAGCTCAACCACATGCCCTCTCTGTCCCTGCCCTAACCGCTCTAACAGCACATGCCCACTCCATTACTTACATCATCTCTGTAACTTTCCGTGTCATCCCAGACAAGCTCTCTGTCGTCTGCTTCAGCGTCAAAAACTCGTGGGAATTCTGCTCCATCTCTACTTGTGGCACATACTACCTCTGGAACCGCGCCACAAAATCCTCCCAGGTCAAAAGCCCGACCTGATTCGTTGACATAGATGTGGTCTCCACTTTCTTTGGTCAACTTTTACCATTCATTACTCTTTACTTGTTATGACTAATACCAAAAATAACTTTTACCTTTCTTATTACCCCAACTGCATCCTAATAATGCTTCAATAAAGACTTGCACTTCTGACTCGACCATTACTTGTTTTATCTCATCCTACTTATAGAGTATACACTACTTTCATACTCATATAGATTACCCCCATTTTTATAGACATTCAAATTTTTTTTTTGTGTCATAAGGCTTTATGCCCAACACATTACATTACTCTTTCATTTAAACTTTATTTCTTTACACTATTTACTTCTATGTATCTTAAGGCAATATACACTATACATTTCTTTACAACATTATATTTTTCATATTGCATATAAGACTTACTTCTTATGTATCTTTAGGTGATACACAACTTCCATTTAGTTTCTCATTATCTACCATTTGTTTTGGTATTTCGAGGCGATATGCCAAATGCATTATCTCACTTTTTTTTTTTACACTTTATAGTATTCTAATTAGAATACCTATTATATAACTACCTTTATACTTTTATACATGATGTAAGTCCCAAAACTTACCCATTCTTTTATATTTATAAACACGTATAAACACATATATACACTTTCTTTTACATTTCATAATTACCGGCCATGTACCGACCATTTCTCACAATCATTGGGCACCTTTACCCGTTAGATTCACTCACATTCAGAAGTAGTAACTTCGTATCTATTTATTAAAATTCTTATTTTTCATTCTTTATTTCATATTTGATTCTTTGTCTAGTACTTACTTAGGCATTCTCTCTTATTCCTTACTTCATATTGATTATAATATTTAGCAATTATTTCTACAGTCCTTCGATTATCATTGGTGGACATACCCTGAGGTAACATTTCATCATTTATATTTCTTCTTATATTCATTTTATGTGATCGTTGGATTTGATTCCGAATTGACGATTCATGTCATCATCGTTTTCTTTAATAACTTTCCTTATATTCCTCTGATTATCCTCATTGTTTGTCTCTAACAGTTTCCCATTTTTCATTTCTTTCCCACTCGGATAACTTACTTTGTTATATTATTGATTATAGCACTATAATTGTGACATGTCTATTTACTTCAATCATTAAGTGTCTTTATTTATCGTATTTCCTTCGGGTTTGGAAGTCACAGCTTCCCATTACTTAATTTTCATTTCTGCCTTTGATTCCTTATCTAATACGTACTTAAGTATTTTACTTTCATTTTATAATAACATTTTTTTATCGCAACTTTTAGTACACACATACCTTGATCCCCTGGTTGTCCATGGGGAACACATCATGTTACTTCTCAATATATATATATATATATATATATATATATTTATCAATATACTCAAAAACGGTAGCACATGATCTCCCTATAGAACTTATGTTCCCAGTTATCTCCCTACAAATTTCCACAACCAAGTTCCTCAGGGCCCCCCGTGACTTCACCATTTCCAAAGCATATCCTGTGGTTACAATAATACGGGCCCAATATTATTTTAACCACCTATATACTTTGGCTCTGGTGTTATCACAAGGCTTCCTGATTCCCTGGTTTCTGTGGATTGCAATACTGTAAATTACCGACTCTACCCCGTTGGTTAGTACCTAGTACTACTTCTTTACTTACTATTAATCCACTAGTTTAAGCCTAGGATGGTTACCCAACCTAATTCGCTTAAACCATGGCTCTGATACCAAATTGTAACACCCCAACTTTTTTGCACCATTTTTTTTTTTTTAACTTATTTCACATTTATTTTATTTTACAAAACATTTTATTATACAACGGGGTATCACAAGTTTGCATCACAAACCATAGTTCAAATCTGTTTAGTTTACATCTTTTACGACAGTGATTACGGTCCCGCACTCTACTCTTTTATGCCCTTCCTGCTTACCTGAGTACATAGCATTTTAAACAAAATACGTGAGACATAATGTCTTGTGAGCATTATGGGTTTAGACCCAAAACAGTTTACCAATTATATCATTATCCTTTAAATTTTCAAGTTTTACATTTCCTGTGAGCGCACCCATAGGTACTCATTATTTCATGATGGTACATTCCTACGAGCGCACCCGTAGGTTTTATACGAGACGCACCCGTATAACTACTTCCCCAATAGCATGAAACGGATTCACCTATCAAGGTAAGACAACTACTTCGCGACGGGAGGTACCATCCCAGTAGTGTCTTTTTGCCACCCCTACCGCAGCAGGCCGTGGTCTTTATCCGGATACATCTCAACTTATCAACAGGGCTCAATCACTTTATTACTTTCTTGTATTTCTCATTTATCTTTTGTATACATTATACTTCCTATTTCATAGGAATCATTTCCAATTTCACAAAACCATTTCTAGTTCCATTAAATCATTTTCATTTTCGTTAAATCATTTCAATTTCCATAAAACCATTTTGACTCCCAAAACATTCTTTAATAAAATTCATTTTGCTATGTACTCCAAAAATCCACATAATACTCACCTCGAGTCAGTTAATCTTTTGTACTTCTTTTTCCTTCGCTCGGTTCACCGTATTTGAACCACCACCTATTATTTACAAGATATACGTTTATATTCAATTCATATATATAACAACTAACTTTCAGCACAAGAGTGTCATACTATGCTACTATGGGTTATAATAAATGTATAACCATTAATAAATTCGTTTAACGGTTTTCTTCCGAAATACGCGTATTCTGCTACAGTACCCCCGAGGGGTCGTATTTCAGTTCCGACTCTTTTCCATGAAATCTTAAGCCATATTAGACTTGTGTTTCAAATTTGGAGTTCATTGGACAAGTCTAGCTCAAATTCCAAAAATTAAGTTTTGACGTGAATAGTACTTTCAGCCACTGCCGCTACAGTGACTTTTCCGCAAGGTCGGATTACGGATTTGACCATTCCCAACATGTTCTTATACCATTTTAGGGTTATGGCTAAAATTTCAGGTCACTCGGACATGTCTAGCTATGGTTTCTAGCGTTTGGAAAATTTGAAATTTCTAACAATTTTGGTCCCTGTCTGAAGGCGCACTGCGCCTGGGCGCACCCCGCACTGGTCCTGGGCGCACTGCGCCTGGCTCCTGGGCAGTGGCCTGATCAGTCGCGATTTGTGCACTGTAGCACGCAGTTTTCACCCATTAAGCACTTATTTCAGTGCTTAATCGTATGGGGTTTGTTCTAGGACCAAAACCCTTGACTAATAACAGGTTTTAAGCTATTAAAAACACCTTAATCACACCAATTCGTGATTTAGGGTTCTTGAGCAACATTCCAATTTCTCAATAATAGCAACCTACTTTGCTATTTTTAAGACTTGTTCTTACCACCTAGACATGTTTTAAGCCCAGAAATCATATGTACTTCATGGATTATGATTGAGATTACAAATTTCAGTCCATTCTATAGAAACCCATCAAGAACACACAAGGGTTTGGGTAAAAACTTTGATTACTAACCTTGGAATCCCCAATTCCAACTTCAATTCTTGATTCCCTTGGCAAATTTGAACTTCTTCTCCCGTGTTCTTCCTGCTCACTCTCGCTCTCTCTAATCCTCTCTGGAAACTTCTGTTGTTTCTTTACATAATGAAGGGAATAAGTGTATATAATAAATATATAAAACATTTGCATTTTGGTCCTTTGGTTTCTAACTTCTCTACAAAAATGGTCCTAAGACCATAACTTTGCAACCAAAGTTCCATTAACTTCTAACTTAACATTTTCTTGACATTTTGGTCATCTCCATGTCAAATGACCAATTTGCCTTTTTTGGTCAAATTTCACTATTCATGCGTAAAACTCCAACTTTCGCATAACTTCTTATTTCTTATGTTATTATTTCACAAATACATATTTTTTTACATATTAATCTCATAACGTGTCAAAAGACCGTTTTACCCTTTTACAACTTTTCGCCCTTTTCATCCGATTATTTTACATTTTTTTACACATTTTCACGGGTTCTTACAATGATCTTACTTATGGAAGATTAATAGGAACATGTATCCAAGAAGGATTATCTTTATGCAATGAAATAAAATTAAACCACCAAATTAAAAGTCAACGTCTTAATGAAAGAAGACAATTAGGAGAATTTTGTGAACAATTTGGAATGGATATGAATTTTAAGAATCCTAATCAAAAATATAAAACCAAAAAATATTTTGAAGAAAGGAAAAATAAAAGAATTAAGAAAAAGAATTTTAGAAAACAAAAAAGAAAAGAGAATTCTAATAAAAAATTGTTTAAAAAACAAAAGTTTATTAAATATGGAAAAACTGGCCATTATGCTAATAAATGTAAAATGAAGGATAAAGAGAAAATAAAAAAGAAAATTAATAAATTAGATTTAGATGAAAATATTAAACAAAAATTTATGAATTTAATAGAAGACACAGATACTGATAACTCAGTAAATTATTATGAAGAGAATTATTATGAAGAAGATACTACATCAAGTAATGAAGATGAATGTAATTGTATTATTAAACCAGAATTAGATTCAGACAATAATAAATTTGAGGATGAAATATATTTGATTGAATCATAATTCCAAAATAATTTACAAATAAATATGATTAGTAGTGATATTGCAAAATTACTAAAAGAAGTATCAGATGATAAAGTTAGAAATCAAATAATAGATAATTCATAAAAGCCTGATAATGGAAAGCAAGTGGTAAATGAAGAACCATATTCTATGAAAAAATTAGACCAAATGTTAAAAGAAAGAAGAAATATTAAAACTTTTGATTTAATAACAATCAAAAATATAAACAAAGAAATCACTAATTTAAAATTAGAAATTCAAAACATAAAGAAACATTCTATAATCCAAGATAATAGAATAACCAAACTTGAGAAAAGACCCATTACAGAATCATATGCTGAAATTATAAAAAGGGGTGAAAATGATAGTAATGAAAATTTATTTTTACAATCCATTGAAAAGGTAATTTTTATAAAATGGTATGTAAAAATCAGCCTTTTAATAGGGTATAATTATAAAAAAGAATTTACAGCATTGGTTGATAGCGGTGCAGACATGAACTGTATCAAGGAAGGGTTAATTCCTACCAAATATTTTCAAAAAACTTCAAATAAATTAAGAGAAGTTTCAGGAGAAAATTTAGATATTACATATAAATTAACAAATGCAAAAATATGCACAAATGGTATATGTTTACCAGTCCATTTTACTATTGTAAAAAATATGAGTAATGATATGATTTTAGGAAACCCATTTTTGGAAATGATATTACCTTTTCTTATGGATAAAGAAAAAATTACAGGATTATACGAAGGACAAGTAATATGTTTTCTTTTAATTAGTCCCCCTCAAACAATTTGGGTTGATGAAATTAAAAATCAGCTAATAGCAAAATTAAATCAAATTAATTATATAAAAGAAATCAATATTCATATTATAGAAGATACTCTTAAAAATCCTAAATTACAGGATAATATTAAATTATTACAAAACCAATTCTCAAATAGTATTTGTAATAATCATCCAAATGCTTTTTGGGACAGGAAAAAACATATTGTAAACCTACCTTATGAAGGAAATTTTAATGAAAAAGATATTCCAACAAAAGCAAGGCCATGCCAGATGAATACAAATTATTTAGAAATATGTAAAACAGAAATAAAAACCTTATTAGATAAAAGGTTAATAAGACCGTCTAAATCACCCTGGTCGTGTACAACTTTTTATGTAAATAAAAATGCAGAAAAAGAAAGTGGAGTTCCTAGGCTCGTAATTAATTATAAACCACTAAATAAAGTTTTAAAATGGATTAGATATCCAATCCCTAATAAAAAGGATTTACTTGATAGATTACATGATGCTATCATATTTTCTAAATTCGATTTAAAATCAGGATATTGGCAAATACAGATAACAGAGAGTGATAGGTATAAAACCGCTTTTAATGTTCCATTTGGGCAATATGAATGGAATGTCATGCCCTTTGGATTAAAAAATGCACCTTCTGAATTTCAAAATATAATGAATGACATTTTTTACCTTTATAGTAATTTTATGATAGTCTACATTGACGATATCTTAGTATTTTCTAAAAATATTGAGCAATATTTCCATCATCTTAATATATTTGAGCAAATAATTATAAAAAATGGTCTAGTCATATCTCAACCAAAGATGTCTTTATTTCAAATAAAAGTAAGATTTTTAGGTCATAATATAGAAAAAGGGAATATTATTCCAATTAATAGAAGTATTGAATTTGATTCTAAATTTCCTAATAGGATAACAGACAAAACACAGTTACAAAGATTTTTGGGAAGCTTGAATTATATTTCTCAATTTTATAAAAATCTATCAGAATATACTGCTATTTTGTATGAAATACTTAAAAAGAATCCACCTCAGTGGAGTGAAAAACACACTGAAGCGGTAAAAAGAAAAAAAGTAAAAGTAAAAACTTTGCCATGTCTATCTTTAGCTAATCCAAATTGGGAAAAAATTGTTGAAACAGATGCCTCCGAAATAGGCTATGGAGGAATTTTAAAACAAACTAGCCCAGAATCCAAAAGGGAGTATTTAATAAGATTTTATTCTAGAAAATGGAATCCGGCACAAAATAATTATTCAACTACTGCCAAAGAAATACTGTCTTTAGTAAAATGTATTTTAAAATTTCAAGATGATTTATATAATCAACATTTTACTGTTAAGACAGATTGTCAAGCAGCCAAGTTCATTCTTAATAAAGATTTTAAACATGATGTATCTAAACAAATATTTGCAAGATGGCAAGCTAATTTAGCTTGTTTTGATTTTGAAGTCCAATACAAAATGAGTGGATAATAATATTCCTGACTTTTTAACCAGAGAATATTTACAATGAGTACAGGAATAGATTATTCCGATTTTCAAATGAGTCTTGATGAAATGGAGACTATGGATATTCAAATGAACTTTCAAATAGGTGAATCTAGTAATTTAAAGAATAGAAATGATTTTATAAATAAATGGAGAATTTATATTAATGGAGAAATATCTTATTTAGAAGATAGAGAATATTTAAACCATTTATTAAAAGAAACCGAAAATGCTATAAAAATGGTAAACACCAATTAATGAGATTCATTATGTGGGATTTACAGGAAATTGAGGAATATTCTCCAACATTTTATAGAATGTTTTCCATGGTTATAAATTCCGAAATAAAATCTTTAGAAAGACTTTTAAATTGCACAACAATTTTATGCAGAAAAATGACTGACTCAAAAAGGCAGATAAGTGATAATGCATATGTTTATATGATTAAGCATTGTGAGCAGAACTTTAAGAGAAAGAAGCAATTAAATATTGTTATAACAAAACAAGAAATTGCAAATTATGAAGAGACTATAAAATATTTTCGTGAAATGATTTCACAAACCACCTATTAAGTTTTGTTGTAATAATTTTTGTTATAATAAAGGTTTATATTAATCCTACATGAATGATTGCTCGTGACAGAGGAAGAGGAAGAGGCCAATACCCTTATAGGGGATAAGGCCGAGGAAATTTTCCTCCATTACCTTATCATAGTAAAAGTGGCAGTAATACTGCATCTTTATCATCTTCCTCAATTAAACAGAATGATCAGTTATATGGAGAATTCATGGAGTTCATAAAATCAAAGAAAGGTGAAACGAGTAATACGGGTACTTCATATGCCAATACTGCAATAGCAAAAGAACCTGATGATTCAAAGGATTATTATAAAATCTACATCATGAAATAATATTAATTCTTGAAGAAAAGGACATAATGAGGTATTTTGATGCCAATAATGATGATTGGCTACTCATGTCCAGATATTTAGACACGGCTTCATATTCAGCTGGATCTTATAAACAACGATCATATTATGAAAATATTCTAAAGGCCACAGAATCTTGTGAAATATCACATTTCTATCCGGCTAATTCAAACCAAGTTTATAACTTCAGCAAAATTATAATCAAAAAGATTATATCAGCAGAAGATTGGGGAATAAGTACCCTAAAAGAAAAGGAGTTTATACACCCTGAACAAAGGATCCTTGTAAAATTTAATTACTGGGATTATGTAGAAAGCTTTTATAAAGTATTATTATATGAAAATTCAAAATGAAAGCATTCTTGGTTTATAAAAGTGTGTTCCAAAGTCTATAATAAAGACATTCCTAATTGGTTTTTAAAATGGTGGATATCATATGGTCCATCGATTGAAATAAATCCAGAACCCTTCAAGGCATTATATGATGAATGGGTAAAAATTTCACCCCGATTAATGAATGATATCACCAAATATAGTGGTGGTCAACAACATTTACCCTCATACCATTTCTCACCGAATTTTCAATCCCATGGATTTAGAAATGGATCCCAAAAGTTTATTATACCACACAACAATTTCCTTCAATCCAAAGAATTTTTCATACAAAGTTCTGGCCCAAGATGATTACCAAGGATCAAGAAACTGGAGAAATACACTCCAAGGAAGCAATAGATCAAATTAAGGAAACAATTAAGTAGTATATTTCCCCGAAAGAATTCAGGCAAAAACAAGCCAAAAAGGATCCTTTACAACAAATTGATGATCAATTGAAGAACCAGTATCATAAGGATCCGACAGACCAAGAAATTCTTAAGGAGTATATTAATCAAATGAAGTCTGTAATCATATAGCATGCAGAAAAAATAAAAAGTCATTCGGATAATGAATCCATGACTTCTGTTGATAGTAAAAACCAATTTCACATGCTAAGCAGAGAATCTCAGCCAATTGATGAAGAACTCCCAACAATTCCTATTGAAGACCTTTTCACAGAGATGGAAGCCACTCTGTTCAAAGACTGCCAATCTAAAAAATAAGGGCAAAATGCCTTAATCAACACAACCCATAATTGAAGATGGAGGGCCCCTCTAATTTCCTGATAGCGGAAGACGCGTGAAAGGAATCTCCTTTATTTTATAAAGCCAACAAATTATTGTACCTTTGTCGGCCAATGTATCAGGCCTCAATAATGTGTTATAGAATAAATTTTATAAACGTTTGAAATCCGAGCTTATAAATAGACAGGCTTGGTATCAGTTTTAGGCAGACCTTAGAAAAGAAATTCTCTCTTGTATTCCCCTCTCACTCAAAATATTGTATGAATCCTTCTGTAATAAAAGTCTGCTTTCTTATTATGTAAGTTTCTTTATTTTCTATTTTGAAAGTTTTTATATTTATCTTTAATATGTGTTATGCCTTAATGCAAGGCTAAAATATTATGTGTGTTGAATCCATCATGGCATGAGATTATGGTAAAAAAAAAAAAAGAGTCCGGAAAAATAATTTTTGATCATAAATTCAAAAGGTCATAATACTCAGTGTATGCCTAAGTATGGACCGAGCCATTAATCGCGATTTAGCCCGCCTCAAGCCGTGAAATGGCATTACAGGGCATTATACTCGTTGACTTGGCTGACTCTCCGACTTGGATATACAAGGAGTATTATGTAAAAGAACTTTTATTATGAACTCTAATATTATTATCCAGATTACTTTTAAAATTTTTTAAATGTATCGATCCTTAGGCCATGTATTTGGCCCTATTATGGTGTATATATATATATAAATAAATAAATATATATATATATATATATATATATATATATATATATATATATATATATATATATATATATATATATATATATATATATTTGAAAAAATAACTTTATAAGCAAACGACAATCCTAGCAAGGGACTAGGACGACCATATATATATATATGGGTTAGGTTCAATGGAGAACCAAAATTAAACAAGGAACCAAGGAACCAATCCTACGGCCAGAATGCAAAATATCGACGGCCAGAGAGAAGGATGTAAAATTGTTAATTGGACGCACATGTAGCGGATCATAGCAAAAAACCCACTTCGTTTTTTTATGTTTTTTAATTTTTAAGCTTATTCTTTTTTCGAAAAAAAAATCTAATTATACCAAAATTCATAATTTTTCATCCTCTATAAATAGAGATCCATATTGATATACAAAATTTTTTGTTTTTTTTTACTTCAAGTTCGTCCAGATTCATCTTGTGAACCTGAAGTGAACTATATTGTTTTAGATATATTCATTCACATGTAAATGACAAATCTATCCAAATTTTTCAATAATTCTTTACAAATCACATGTGAATCTTAAGTAAATCATTTATTACTCTCAGTTAATTCAATTGTATATGATATTAAAACATTGAAATAGTAAAACATTAGTGATTTTTCTTGAATTCACATCTAAATTTAAAAATATTTTTAAATTACATAAGTTGTTATTGAATGATTAACAGTTATTGAAAAAATGGAATTCATTGACCATTTACATGTGAAATATCTTCCATACAAATTTAATACAGTTTATATTCACATTGTGAATTTTAACTGCTTCTTGTTTTAGACATGTAAATTCACATATAAATGATAAATGTATCCTGGTTTTTCAACAACTTTTTATCATTCATATGTGAATTTTAAGCAAATTCGTATGTGGATCTGAATTAATTCATTTGTGTACCATCAAAAGGTTCAAAATAGTATGCTTATAGTTTAATACATATTAATTCACATATAAATGATCATTGAACCTGATTTTTTCAACAATTTTTTATCATTCATGTGTAACTTTAAGTAAATTAATTTGTGAATCTTAGTTAACTCAATTATACATTATCAAAATGTTGAAATTGTAAAGAATATAAATGAAATTACATAAATTCAATATGAAGTTAGTCAAATTCACAATGCAAATCTAAAAGTTTATTTAAATTCACATGAGTTGTTATTAAATGATCAATTATTGTTGAAAAATATAATTTCAATGATCATTCACATGTGAATAATCTTCTATAAAAACTTATTATGGTTCAGATTCACATTAATTAACTGTTGTGAATCTGAACAAAAATTTTGAATATTTTTTTTTCGTTTTTAGTATATTGATATAGGTGTCTATTGAAAGAGAATAAAATATTATGAATTTTGATATATTCGGTTTTTTATTTCGATAAAAAATAAGCTCTAAAAATAAAAAAATAAAAAAAACGAAGTGGGTTTTTTGTTATGATCCGCTACATGCGCGTCCAAGTTAGAAGTTTACAACCTTATCTCCGGCCGTCGATAAAATGCATTTCGACGCTCACGATTGGTTCCTTGGTTCCTTGTTTTATTTTGGTTCTCTATTGAACTTTTATCTATATATATATATATATATATATATATATATATATATATATATATATATATATATATATATATATATATATATATATATATATATATATATATATATATATATATATATATATATATATATATATATATTTGAAAAAATAACTTTATAAGCAAACGACAATCCTAGCAAGGGACTAGGACGACCACACCAGTCAAATTTACATAGATTGAACGGCTATACTAGGAGAATAGATCCAAAGATTTCTATCAACCACAATCTTTTTAGCCCTAGAATCAATCCATAAGAAGGCTTCCCTTTGGATCTGACCCACAAGCTCTTTTACTCTTCTCGTCGTCTTCTTGAATGTCCAATCGTTCCTCTTCCTCCATAACATCAAAAGAGCCGCATAGCCCAACGTCTCTAACACCTTCTTTTGGACCTGATTGTTGCGCACCGCTTAAAAGTTGTCCATTAAGTTTTCTAACTGGCCCAAAAGGTGAATATCAATGCCCCACCCTAATAATATCTTTGACCACATAGCCACCACTACTGGGTATTCGGTGAACACATGGTTTATTGACTCTTTCAGATTCTTGCACAAGTCACACTCGATGGAGTTTTGAATAAACCCCGTGACCTTTAACACCTCCATGATTGCCATCCTTTTTCTAAAGAGTTTCCAAATAAAGATGTTCAGCTTGTTTGGAATCCATTTAGACCATCGGTTTTTGCCAATTACTTGATTTTGCATGTCGACTAAATTCGCTCTCAACCATCTAATAGAGTATTCCCCATTCGGACCGCCTACAAATCCATCTATCTCTCTTGTCATTTAATTGAGTGGTGCCAATTAAGGAGAAAATCGCATTACATTCTTCCCTAGTCCTACCCTCTCTTATCCCCCTGCTCCAATCCCATCTTGTACCATTTAGATTAATTCTCTCTGCCACTGTGCAGACTTTATTTTGATCGAGTTGAAAAGTCCTAGGGAATTTCTTTTCCAGATTCTCTTCCTCGATCCACCAATCCTTCCAAAATGATGTGTCTTTACCATCACCAACTTCCATCTTTAACATCTTCCGTAAATCGATTTCTTTCTTCCTTAGATCTTCATATAATCTAGTAATATTCTTCCATGTATTCCCAGTCTTTATCTGTTCACCCGCCTCCATCCCCCCTTTATTTCCATGTAAACTTTTAATGATTTGCACCTAAAAAGCGTCCCTTTCTTCTTTGAAGCGCCATATCCATTTAACTAGTAAAGTTGTGTTTAGGTCTTCCAAAGATCTGATACCTAAACCTCCTTTTTTCTTATCCATATATACGTACTGCCACTTAACCCATGGGATTTTATTTTCATATTCTTTGCTGCCCCAGAAGAAATCTCTACGCATGCTTTCAAGAGATTTTAACACCTTTCTAGGAGCCTTGTAAAGAGAAAAAAGAAATGTCCCTAGGTTACCCAAAACCTTCTGAACCAGCGTGTACCTCTCCCCTATCGAGAGGGTCTTTATTTTCCAGGGTCTAAACGATTTCATATTAACTCTAATGGGCATACCCAAAAAGGTAATTGGAAGTTTATCTACCTTACATCCGAGTACTGTTTCTATCATCTCCACTGGAATAGAATCTTGCGCCACTCCTATGATCGTACTTTTCTCCATATTAACTTTTAAGCCTACTGTTCTTTGAAAACAATAAAGAATTCTGATGAGATTGAGGACGTTTTCCACAGACCATTCCCCCAAAAAAGATTGTATCATCTGCAAAAAAAAGGTGTGTTAGTAAAACTCTATTAGTTCCCACTTTGATTCCCTTGAAGCCCCCTAAATTCACTGCTTTTGTAATTGCTTGATGGAGCCCTTCCATAACAAGAGTGAAGAGGAACGGTGACAAAGGATCCCCTTGTCTATGACCTCGAGAGAGAGAGAGAGAGAGAAATTATCCGTTGGACTAGCATTTACCAAGACCGCGGAAGACCCCGACTTCAAACATTCAAAGATCCATTTTCTCCATTTTTCTCCAAAACCTTTCTGAATCATGATGGAATTCAAATAATCCCACGAAACTGTATCATACGCTTTAGCAATATCTATTTTGAAAATCAACATGGGTTGCTTCTTAGCTTTAGCCAAATCCACCACTTCGTTAACAATCAACGGACCATCCAAAATTTGCTTATTTTTGACAAATGCAGATTGAGTATTACTAATTATCGATGGAAGAACTTTTTTTAATCTGTTTGCTAACACCTTCGCCATAATTTTAGATACGCTTGAAATTAGACTAATCGGTCTAGAGTCTGTTACTTTTGATGGGTTTGTGACTTTAGGAATCAAGGTTATGAACGCCTCATTAGCACCTTTTGGAATTTTAGCTCTTCTTGTGAATTTGTTAATTGCCTCAAGAAAGTATTTCTTGAAAAGATCCCAGAATTTTTGGAAAAACTCAACTGTGAATCCATCCGGCCCCGTAGATTTGTTGTTCCCACAACTCCAAAGAGCAATCTTCAATTCCTGTTCATCAATGTCTCTTTCCAGGTTCTTTCTTTCATCTTCACCGATTTTCGAGGTTTCACCAAGGTCCTGGCTCCAATTGCAAAACTGATCAGCCTTGAAGATGTTTTCGAAATGATATTTGAAGTGATCTTTAACTCTTCCAAGATCCGTTTCCCACACTCCTTCAATATCTACCCCTTTAATTGAATTTTTGTGTTTCTTTTTGTTTAGATTACGGTGGAACATAGCCGAGTTTTCATCCTCCTCTAAGCACCACTTATCTTTGTTCTTTTGAATAACGTCTGCCACACTTTTTTTTCTCTACTTCAAACAGTTTCTTTGTAATATTAAGTCTTTCGGTGTATGTATCAGTGTTCCCTAAACCTTCCTCGATTTTCTTATCTATCCTTTCCAGATTGTTCAGCCATCTAGTTCTTTCTTCCTCTTCTTTCTTCATTTTTTGGCATGCCCATGATTTTATCTTCTCTTTAAGGACCTTCAGTTTTTGCATTAAGACAAATAATTTGAGGTGATTGCCTTCAACTTCAGTATTCTTCCAAGTATCTTTAACCAAGTCTTCTAAGTCCCAACCACGAGTTAAAAAATTTAAACGAAATATGACTATAAAACCTCTTAATTTGTTTGAGAATTAAGGGTTTGTGGTCTGAATATTTTCTAATATCACAGACAACTTCGAAGTTAGGCCACCAGGATCCAAAGTTATCCAAAACAAGAAATCTATCAAGTTTTGAGAGTTTTGTCCCACCCCCTTGATCCATGTGAAATTGGTACCTCCAATCTTAACATCTGTGAGGTTATTGTCTTCTATGAATTTATTGAACACTTCTGCAACTCTTTTGTTCAACATTGAACCTTTTCGTTCATGCTCGCCCCTAAATTCATTAAAGTCACCAAAAACCACTGTTACTCCTCTCTAGCCCATGAGATACGCACTCACAAACACCCACAAATCCTCTCTTTTACCGGGGTCTTGACTAGCATAGACATTGATGAAAGAAACCTGAACATTATTCTCCGACCACTTTCCTTGAACAATAATACAGTCATCCTTAAGAATAATTGGCTCCTTCAAGAACAGGTTTTTATTCCGAATGCATATTAATCCCCCTCCTTGACCATTACTGTCCTTAGCAACAAACTCAAAATCGTTACTTCCCCATATACTTTTAACAACCATTTATGAAATATTCTTTCTTTTTGTTTCTTGTAGCCCAACAAAATCCACTTTATGGTTTGAAATTAAGCTACAGAACCAACTAATTTTGAAATATCCTGTGCCAAATCCATTTGAGTTTTAAGGATAATATGTTCATTCTGTACCTGGTTTTCCTCCCATATTGTTCTTCTTGTGGCCTTTGTTCTTGCCTCTCGTCTTCTTAAAACCACATAACTCGTTAACCTCTTCCAATCTTTGTGATATCTCGCTGCTGATTTCCATGAAACCTTCCGATTTACTTCCTCTGTCGTGCCTCAGATTATTTACCTCCCATATTGTTCTTCTTGTGGCCTTTATTCTTGCCTCTTGTCTTTTTAAAACCACATAACTCGCCAACCTCTTCCAACCTTTGTGACATCTCACTACTGATTTCCATGAAATCTTCCGATTTACTTCCTCTATCGTGTCTCAGATTATTTACCTCTCTATTGAGTAATTGCTTTGTTTGACTTCTGATGATTCTTCTTTCTATTTTGTGCTTAACCCCTTTGTACTCTCTTACTTTGTTTCCAATTTCATTGATTTCGTCCCCTATATTCGCTGCTTCTTCATCCTCAATCATTTTTAGTTTTTTCCCCATGGGAGTTTCTCTCGATAGAAGGATCTTCATCTTGTCCGAGATTCCCTCTATTTTATGTTCCTCTGTTCCAATTTCCCCTTCAATGTTTTCCATAATCTTATATTCTTTGACAAAGGGCACACTCAATCTTTGATTAAGACATAAACAATCTTCAGTCACATTTTTGTCTTTGTACATCTTCGCCTTTTCCACTTGTCCATTGTTTTCATCCATCATTGAGTCTACAGGGGATGGGCTTGGGCTGTTAATTCTAACGATTGGGCTGACTATACATTTTGGGCTTAACATATTATTACTTCCAGTTCCACCGGGTAGAACATTATTATCCGGGTAATGCCCCTTCTCTTCTTCACTTTGAATCCGGTTTTTGGTTTTCGAGTTCCTGATTCCATCATTAATTGATTTAATAATGGGTCCTACTAATCTTACCCTTATTCACTGACTTTACTCCCTTAATTATTACATGGTTGGTAAAATAGGTTTTCTTGAAACTTTTTTGAAACTCTAAATACCTTTCTACCAATATAATTAAATGACCTTTTTTAAAAACTAAATTTAACGTATTATATTTATGGCATAGTTTTTCTTTCTATATTTTATTCATAAATACTTATATATAACTTATTTAAATCAATGGTCCGATGAAATAGATGAAACAGTTTAATTGATTTATATATATTGCTTTAATGTATTGATATAACAAATAGATATTATATTAAAATTTGTGTCTTTACGTTTTTTTAAAACTACATATACAATACTTCTTTTAAAAGTTATATAGCCGTCACATTGAACGTTATATAACATCGTTTTCTTTTATTATATATATATATATATATATATATATATATATATATATATATATATATATATAAAGATTTTTTAACGATTCTAACATTGATATAATAAGTATTTTATATATAATAATTTATGCCGTCGTTTAAATATTAAGTATGAATTAGTTTTTTTAATATGACTAATAGTATAATTTTTATATTAAATAAATAGATTTAATAATATTAGTTAATATTTTTATAATCATTATACAATTATTATAGTTATTTAAGAAAAAAGTTGATATAATTATTAGGAGGTAAGAGTTAAAAAGTAAAAAGGGTTAATTAGTCAATCATAGTTATTATGCAATCATTATAGTTATTTAAAGAAAAAATTGATATAATTATTAAAGGTAAGAGTTAGAAAGCAAAAAGGGTATAATTAGTCAACCCTTTAATAATTTCGTCACGCGTGTCATTATTGCATTCCACTTTAGGGCTAGATTTTCGAATTATGGAATCTTAAATGCCTCTTCGAAATCTTCGTCTGATGCCTCATCCGACAGAGGTGGCAAATGGGTCGGGTCGTGTCGGGTTCGTGTCGGGTCAAGACACTAAACGGGTTGAGAGGGGTGAACCCGGACACGACCTGTTTACATAAAGGGGTTGAAAGTTGTAACCCGAGCTCGACCTGTTTAACACGTTTCAACCCGACACGACCCGTTTAACATGTTTTATAATCGGGTCAGCTCGTAACACGTGTAACCCGCGAACCCGTTTAACCCATTTAACATCCAAATTACATAACAGAAAATTACAAATCCGATGTAAACAACAAAACACCAAATGACCAAAGTTCACGTAAATAACAGAAGTTCACGTAAATAACACCAAAATAACAGAAGATTAATGAGTAATCATTGAAGCGATGCTGAAATCGTGAATCAGACTGAAATCGTGAAATCGTTTATCATACTCAGATTAATGAGTAATTACTTGAAGCGATGCTGAAAGCCTGAAATCGTTGAAGACTAGTGAGACAGCAAGAGATGAGAGTGAGAGAGAGGAGAGTAGTGAGGACGAGATGGCCGGAACCAGAAGCGGTCTTCAAAGATGGAACCAGAAGCCGTCTTCAAAGATGAGAGTGAAACTGCTATTAGTCGATTAGGTTTAGGTCGTTTGCTTTTTCTTTTGTTATATATATATATATATATATATATATATATATATATATATATATATATATATATATATTCTATGTGTGTGTGTATCAAAGAACGGTTCAAAACCATAACACACATCACATGCCACTAGCTACAAATCTAATAATCAAACCATGGGTATCCAAGAGAGACTTTTCTAGAAGATAGCCACTTTTGTCTCCCACCACCATCCCATTTGAAAGTAACGTCCAAATGAAGGGACAAAGGACAAAAACTTCCATTATATATATATATATATATATATATATATATATATATATATATATATATATATATATATATATATATATATATATATATATATATATATATATATATATATATATATATATATATATATATATATATATATATAAATAAACAGGTTATTCGGGTCATTTTCGAGTTGAAAGTCTTGACCCCAACCTAACCCGTTTAAATTTTCGTGTCGTGTCGTGTCGACCCGTTTACTTAAACGGGTCAAAACCTCTTACCCAAACCTGCTAATTTCGTGTCGGGTTCGTGTCGGGTTGTCGTGTCGTGTCTGATTTTGCCAGGTCTATCATCCGACATCTCATCGCCGGTCATCTCTTGAGAGTCTTCATCGTCTGACGAATTCCCATCGTCCGATGAATTTCCATCCTCCTTTTTGTCATTACTTTGGATTTTAACCTCTTCTTCATCTTCGAACATTCTTTCATCCAGTTCTTTGATACGAATTGTGAACCTTCTTTGATTAATGACAATCTCCATGGTGTCACTGATGATGTCCATAATTTTAGTTTTAACGTAAATCAGACCGTAAGTCCAATCATGGTTCCATTTCAGGCAGGGATCCGTCTTGACTACTTTTCCCCATATTCGATCAATTTTGATGAAAACATTGGGGTTTCTCGCGTGGAAAGGCAAACCTTCCACTTTGATCCATACATATCTATCTGGAACTATGAAACTTTCTTCCCATTTCTTCAGGTTCTTTAGATGCGCCATGATCTCCTTATTGGATTGGATGAATCTTTCCTCCATTTCATTTTGAATATCCAAGAAAATCCAGTCACCCCCTACATAATTGATGAGATTGTTTCGTAATCCTTCTCCTCGAAATAGATTGAATAGACATTTGAGACTATTAAAGATTTTTACTTCTCCTATCAATTTAGATTCAAGGGTTACCATTTCTTCTTTCTCCAATTCTATAAACATCTCCATTCTTTCCCCTTTTTTCTGATTTTTCCTTCTCCTCCTACGACTTTTCCTCGTTGGCTTCAATTATATTTTTGACACCTGTTGCATTAGAACCTTTAACCACATCAGGGAATGTGACATTCTCCCTTCTTCTACTAGTGTCCTGTGTCTTCTCATGCTCAAAATCTTGCTCTAAAGATCCCCTCCTAGATTCTTCAAGTTGTTTGGTGACTTGATTGACCTCCTTCTTCTTAACTCCACCTTGTCTATCAAACCCGGCCACTATAGCAAATAGCCTCCTGTCTTCCCACATTACCTTATTTAGTCTTTCCTCCATCTTCATTACGTTTTCCACCCCATTAAATCTTACAAATCCGAATATGAGACCATGTTTGTCTTTTCTTCTACTTGCATAACAATCCACCACCTTTCCGTATGCTTCCATTTTGTTTTTAATGTCACTCCAGTGCCAACTATTTGGCAGATTAGAAATAAAAAACGATATTGCTGTACCTTCTTTCCTTCTATCGAACTCTTTAACTCTTTGGATCTTATTCTTATCAATCCAAATGAATGTTTTCCGGCGAGGCGCCTCCAGTCGTCGGAAAACACTAGTCTTCCGGCCTCTTTCTCTCTATATCTGTAACACCCCTTTTCTTTGTATGTATTTTTTTTAATATTTATTCCAGCGTCATAAATATAATAGTTTGGTAGTTGTAAAGCTAAGAAAAACTTTAGTTACAATTTCATATGAAAATTAGCATTGTGTAGCGTTTTTAGAAAAATCATAATTAATTCTAGGAAAACCGTTTGGACCTCAAACCGGTGCACAAAGTTTAAAAATTGAGTCTAGTACAATTCATAAAAATAAGGTTGAAAGGGAATACAAAGCAAAGAAAGATAAACACTAAACTATAATCAGGTGAGTTTCTCACTGCATTGTATTGATGTCATTCATTCCCTGCTGGGTTGTGTTATGATTATGAGTTGATATTTTATCTGTGTTTCGTGATATATGTGATATGTGTGAATTGTGCTATACTATGTGCATTGTTCTGGATATTGGGGGTGATACTACTGCTGGGTGCATAATGTAGTATTATAATTGCTGGGTGCATTACGTGACCATACCATTGCTGGGTGCATTTATGTGGGTGGTCATGCCACTGCTGGGTGCATTATGTGGTAATCTATGTTGTGGGAAGGCATGCTTGATTGATATACTGTGTATGTGTTGAAATTCACTAAGCTGTGTGCTTACCCTTTCCTTATATAAACTATTGTTTCAGGTACATTAGGTACCATGGATGGCAAGGCGTGACCCGTGTACACAGTAAAGTTGATGTTTTCGCTATATTTGATTTCTGTAACTCGTGTTAATCCTGGGATGTTTTCATTAAACTTATTAGCTATGAGTGTTTTATAAAAATTAATTAAGTGGCTTATTTCATATTAAAGTGTTCATTTAAAATTTTTAAATTTACCCTAAATTTTGGGATGTTACAAGTTGGTATCAGAGCACGACTTGAGTGAATCAAGCTTACTTGGTGGGTTTTGATCTCAAGTTTGAGGCTCAAAAGTTTTCTATAAAAATATTTTTACAAGAAAGAGGTTTGATGAATGGTGAATTGAAGATACAGTGTGTATCGCCAGCCGATGCCAACGAGGGATAAGGTTTAAGTGTTTAATGTTATTGATGCTTTCTGAAACATAGGATGTATGCTTGCTAGATAGAACACCCATTTTTGTTGTGCGTCTGTTACTTGTAAATACGCTCTATGATAGTGCTGTAAAGTGGCTAAGGCTTCCTTAGTAGTTGTGTACAGTGTGAATTAAATAAGTCTTAAGGTAGTAGATTGAGCCTTATTGCATGTTCCTTGTGTGGTTGTTGCTTAGGGTAGAATCTATTAAACTGAGATTTATTTACTTCTATACGGTGGACAACTGCACATTCTTCCGAAGCGACTTATCAGCATCAGTGGGAGTTCTATGTTGGGTAGAGTAATAGAGTGAGAGTGGTGTCCCTAGTGTCTTATGTAGGTATGACGTATGCCTTGGGGGGCATATGTGTAGAGGTGCCGATAAGGGGCAAATGGGTAGGACCGTGTCGAGTCTCGGAACGAGCCTGGGTAGGTGTGGAAGGTAGTAGTAGAGCTCCTACTACCGAAAGCACAGGATCCTTGCCCGAGTCGAGGAGTAGCCATGAGAAACCTAATTTGCTGGGTTGAGGGCTGAGTTTAATTATTTTAACTATTAGTGCAATGTTGAATGAGTCCCATTCCTTTGCAGAATGGTTGCCACGAGTTAGGTGGAAGGTGGTTCGGATTCAGGCTTAAGTGCCCAGAAGTCCAGGATATGATCGCAGCAGAGGTGATGCGAGCGATTAGGGCAAAGTTCCCGACCATGTTTACTGGGGTTCGGGACGAGTTGAGGACCATGGTGGAAGAGCGGATTGCTACTATACCTGTTGCCGGGGGTGCACCACGGCAAGAGAGGGAGTTTATGTATCGTGACGTCTCTGCTTGCTCGCCACTAGAGTTTAGAGGGCTGACAGATGCCATCGGCAGCATCCGATGGAGTGCCGATGTGGAGGGTGCCTTCCTTACGAGTGGGTGACCCAATCATAAGAAGGTTCGCTTTGTTCGAAATTTGCTGCGAGACTCGGCGAAGGATTGGTGGGGAGGGGAGATTGCTAATTGGATAGAAGATCAGATCGAGGCACTGACCTGGGAGGATTTTTGTTACCCGTTTTCGGAAGCAATATGTGCCTCAGGTGGAGATGGAACGGATTTCCCGTGAGTTCCTGGCTCTGGAGCAAACAACGGAGACCGTGTCTGAAATGACACGAAAGTACAACGAGATGGCATTGTTTTGCCCTCAGTATGCGGCGTCAGAGGATATGAAGATGACCAGATATGCAGACATGTTGAGTACTAACATTCGGGAGTTTGTGACCACGACCCCGCATAAGACCTTAGCGACCATGATCGAGGCGGCGAGGCGACGGGAGATCGAGCTTGAGATTCAGGCTCGGAAGAGGAAGGCGGCACTGGCTGTGGTGCCTATATCATCATCGTTACCATCAGGCAAGAAGGCAAGGACTTCTGACCTGCGCTCATGTAAGAAGAAGGGTGGATTTAGGCCACGGGACAACACGGCCAGGACTGCATTGGTCTGTTACAAATGCGGGCAGCAGGGGGATTACGCTCGCGACTGCTCGGTGCCAATGAAGGTATGCTACCATTGCGGTCAGATGGGACACGTGAAGGCAGACTGCCCAAGTCTGAAGACCAGGGGAGGGGCTCCGAAGACTCCAGTTACGCCCCCTCTTCGCATTACTGACGGAGGTACTGATCAGTCGGGGACCGAGCGTGCGCGTGGGCGGGCTTTCCAGCTCACAGTTGAGGAGGTGAACTCGACGCCGAAGGTTGTAGCAGGTAAACCCTCATTATTGTCTTGACTCTTTTGAGTTTCCTATTATTTTGTAGTGGCTTGTTAACTGTATAAATGTTTACGTACTTTTCGTGTGAATAATGTACCTGGCTTAGTTCTTTTTGATAGTGGTGCAACCCACTCATTTTTGTCTATTGAATTTGGCAAACGTTTGGGTCGTGAGGTGGAAAGTTTAGACCACCCGCTTGTGGTGGAGATCGCTGACGATAGGACGGTAACTGTCACCCGGGTTTATCATGGTTGTACTTTAGAACTCAACGGTGTGAGTTTCCCTATCGATTTGATTCCGATAGCGATGAGGGAGCTATGTGTGGTTGTAGGGATGGACTGGATGGGTGCGGTGGACGCAGAGATATGGTGTCGACTGAGACAGATTCGAGTTCGAACCCTAAGCGGGGGAGAATTGTTGGTACAGGGCGACACACTCGGTCGGGGCGTTGCGTTATGTTCATCCGCAAGGGCAAGGAAATATCTCCAGCATAGTGGTACTGGATATCTAGCGTATGTTATTGATACGCGCGATGGCGAGAAAAATGTTGGGATAGAGGATATACCTATTGTACAAGATTTTGTAGATGTATTTCCCGATGATTTGCCGGGAGTACCGCCAGAGCGTCAAGTGGAGTTCCGTATTGACTTGGTTCCAGGTGCTGCGCCTGTGGCCAAGGCTCCATATCGACTTGCTCCACCGGAGATGAAGGAGTTGTACATACAATTGCAAGAGCTTCTTGAGAAGGAGTTCATTAAGCCAAGTTTCTCACCGTGGGAAGATCCGATTCTTTTTGTTAAGAAGAAGGATGGATCGCAGCGTATGTGTATCGATTACCGCGAACTGAATAAACTTACGGTGAAGAATCGATACCCCTTACCGAGGATCGATGACCTTTTTGACCAGCTACAGGGGGCATCATGGTTCTCAAAGATCGATCTAAGGTCGGGGTATCATCAAATGCGTGTTAGAAACGAAGACATAGAGAAAACAGCTTTTCGTACACGCTATGGTCATTACGAGTTTGTGGTGATGCCCTTCGGGCTTACCAATGCGCCCGCGACATTCATGGACTTGATGAATCGGGTGTGTAGGCCCATGTTGGATCGTTCGGTGATTGTGTTCATCGATGATGTTCTTGTCTACTCGAGGACGAGAAAAGAACATGAGGTACATATACGCAAAGTGTTGGAGACCTTGAGGAAGGAGAAGCTTTATGCAAAGTTCTCCAACTGCGAGTTCTGGTTGCGTGAGGTACAGTTTTTGGGGCATGTGGTGAACCAGAAGGGGATAATGGTCGATCCAACCAAAATCTCGGCGGTCATGCGATGGGAGGTCCCGAAGACACCCACCGAGGTCCGTATTTTTCTTAGGTTGGCAGGGTACTATCGGAGATTCATTCAGAGTTTCTCCAAGATCGCATTACCCTTGAGTCGGCTAACCAAGAAGGCGACTGCCTTTAGTTGGGGTGATGTGCAGCAGGCAGCGTTTGAGGAGTTGCGGAGGCGATTGTGCGAGGCTCCAGTATTGACTTTACCAAAAGGAGTGAATGACATGGTAGTTTATTGTGATACTTTACACCAAGGTTTGGGTGCTGTACTTATGCAGCGCGGTAAGGTAATTGCATACGCCTCTAGACAGCTGAAGCCTCACGAGGTGAATCATCCTACGCATGATTTAGAGTTAGGGGCTGTAGTGTTGGCCCTTAAGATTTGGAGACATTACCTCTACGGGGTTAAGTGTACCATCTACACTTTCCATAAAAGTCTCAAGTATCTGATGGACCAAAAGGATTTGAACATGCGTCAGCGGAGATGGCTCGATGTGTTAAAAGATTTCGACTGCGACATACTTTACCATCCTGGTAAAGCGAATGTGGTAGCTGATGCACTCAGCCGGAAGCCAGTCGGCGAGCCCGTACGCGGGTTGTGTTTGCGAATGACAGTGGTTACACCGCTTTTGGAAATGATTAGTAAAGCCCAGGAGGTGGCGATTTTGGATGAGAATGCCAAGCGTGAACGGGTTTCGGGCGAGATTTCGATTTTCGTTCGGGATAGTCGTGGATTGTTGACTAGATACGGTTGGCTTTGGGTTCCTTATACCTGGGGTAACAGACAGATTCTGATGGATGAGGTTCATAAGTCCAAGTTTTCTATACATCCAGGTGCAACGAAGATGTATCGAGACTTACATGAGGACTACTGGTGGCCCTGCATGAAGAGAGATGTGGCTAGATACGTAGAGGAGTGCTTGACTTCTCGGAAATTCAAGGCTGAGCACCAACGACCTCATGGTAAGTTACAGCCTTTGGAGATTCCTGAGTGGAAGTGGGAGCATCTCACGATGGATTTCATCACCAAACTCCCAAGAACTCAGCGAGGAGTTGATGCTATTTGGGTCATAGTGGACCGGTTGACCAAAAGCGCTCACTTTCTACCGATTCAAGAGAGTTCCTCAGTGGAGAAACTCGTAGACGTTTTTGTCAAAGAGATTGTTGCTAGGTATGGGGCGCCTGTTTCTATAGTCTCTGATCGAGATACACGGTTTACAGCTCAATTTTGGGAGAAATTTCAGGAGGAGATGGGTACTCGTTTGTGTTTCAGTACGACATTTCACCCACAAACGGATGGGCAAAGCGAGCGTACGATTCAGACACTCGAGGATATGCTTCGAGCTTGCGTCTTGGATTTCGAGGGTAGTTGGGATCGATATCTCCCATTGGCAGAGTTCTCCTATAACAACAGCTACCACTCTAGAATTGGTAGACCACCGTTTGAGTTGTTGTATGGGAGGAAGTGTAGAACGCCCATCTGTTGGGGCGAGGTTGGGCATCGAGTATTGGGAAGCACTGATATAGTGCTTGAGATGACTAAGATGATCCAAATGGTACGAGAGCGTTTAGTTACTGCTCAGAGTACACAGAAGAATTACGCAGATAAAAGTCGGCCAGATTTGGAGTTTCAGGTGGGCGACTATGTTTTACTAGAAGGTTTCTCCATGGAAGGGCGTTATTCGATTTCGGAAAAGGGGAAAGTTGGGACCTCGGTATATTGGACCATACAAGGTCATTGCACGGGTTGGTGAGGTGGCGTATCGGTTAGAGTTGCCTGATGAGTTGAGGTTGATCCACAACACCTTCCATGTGTCCCAGCTGCGGAAGTGTATCGTGGACGAGACGGCAGTAGTTCCATTGGAGGATATCCAAATCGATGAACGGCTTAATTACGTAGAGAAGCCGGTCGCCATTACAGAAAGGAAAACAAAGACTCTGCGGAATAAAAAAATTGAATTAGTAAAGGTTCAGTGGCAGCATAGGAAGGGTTCTGAGTGGACTTGGGAACTCGAGGTAGAGATGCGTGAGCATGTAACACACCGTTTCCCGATTCTTTATTTTTAGCAAATTAAGTATTTATTTTAACGAAAAATAAATATTAATGGTAATAATAAAGAGAAAATAATTGAAATGATGTTTCTAAATTAGAAATTATAATATGAGGGGTTTATGTAATATTTATAAACTTAAATTGTTAGAATAAATGGAAATTTGGGGTCAAAAGTGAAAACATTAATTGTTAAACTTTAAAAATTAATATATAAATATCTATAATGATTTGGGAAAAAGTCATCAAGAAGACTTTTGTAGATTTTGGTAAAATAAGATTATAGGAAAATGATTCGTATCGTTTGGAGTTATAACGAAGAAATTATGACAGGTCAAAGATAACCAAAAAAGTGACAAAAATGGCCAAAGGGTCATGTTTGAGGGTTTATAACGTAATATATATTCAGATTCAATTTTAAGTTAGTAGGGGAAAGTTGTTAAGCTCATTCCCACCTTTCTAAAGGTATAACGTTTATAAAAGTCCGATATCTTATGTAGGAGATATGATGTCGTAAAATCTGTGAAAAATCATAAGTAATTGCTGAAATTTGTCTAAGGCATTATACAGCAGGGGTACTATTGTCATTTTTGTGTTGACTAGTCAAAATGTTACCACTCTTCTTTGTTTTTAAGTCACGTATCAGTAAATGGGAGAAGGGAAATGAGGAGCTAGGGTTTTCAACTTTTGGGGAAGAGATGAACACACACTCGTGTGTGTGATCGATCGAGAGAAAGATAGTGACTCGTGTGTGTGATCTGGGAAAAGAGCAACATGACCTGTAGTTCAAGCTTGAAGGGCTGCAAGTCACTCTTGGATTATGTGTATATGATCTGATATCATGACACTAAGAGCTTAATAGAATATGTATGTGGTGAATGGTTAAGGTAAACATGCTAAAAGTTTATTAAAATATGCAAAAGTTCGTAACAGCTTTCTGTCCCGAACTTGCAGACTGTTTTGTGAACAATTGAAGCTGAATTGGGAAACTTTACACAGATACGAAATCGTTGGAAATCGAGTCTAGATTCGAGAAAGGTATGGTACTTGTGATTTGGAGTTACAGTTTGTGAGTTACAGTCAAAACAATGAGTAGGGGTCTAAAACGGCAAAATCGTAAAAATTCATAAAAGTGTCTCATTAAACAGTTAATACTCCAAACTAATTAAAACTGGAATTGACACATAAAATAACATGTATTATTAAGATATTAACCAATTGGGAATGAATGGTCTTAATGGGTTAAGGTACAAACCGAGAACCTTAATAAAACTCATGATCTTATGTAAAAAAAAACAAATTCTTGTTGGAAACTCTTGCTTTCTGTTGTTTAGATGTATTTGAGCAACTTTCAGACCTTAAAGGTCTTAACCTTGGTCTTAATGGGTTGGGTATGTGCAAACTCTAACCCTAGTTGTTGTTTCATGTAAATCAACTTCATTGAAATTGGGTCATCTTATTAAATCCATATAAAATTGTGAGAATGTCCATTTAATTCAAGCTCTATATCACTGAGTTTCTAATTGAGTCTAATTTGTTACCTTAAAAGGTCCTGATCTGATTCAGACCCTAAGCCATGTGGAGTTGTCCATTTCCACTAATTGGTCCAAGCGCTGTCAGTTTTGGTCTTCTGTCTTGTTAAATTCATAGTAAATGTAAAAAACTCATTTGGTGGCAAGGCCAGTGGCCTTAGTTCACATTTGAAGTCTAGTTTGTCCTTACCAAATGTTAGAGTTCAGTTATTAACCAATTTTGAGCGACAAATATTTCTTTAAGGTGTGGTCCTCTGAGTGGACTGATCAAGTCAGTCAACTTTGTCGATTTATCATTTCTTATTGGTGAATGTAAAAGACTTGAGGTCAGGCCCTGTGGTCTTGATCTAGGGTCTAGTTTCTGGATGATTTTTGTTAGATTTTATGCCTGAATATTCCTTGGCCATCCGTTGCAAATCGTTTTGTGGGTCAAAAAGTCAGCTTTCCTGTCAAACCTTTCTTTTTGCGGGTTTGACTTTAGTTGTCGGTTTAGGGTTGGTAACGGGTGTCGGGACCTTCACAAACTTATAAAGATAATTAATAACTTCAATTATGTATTTATAAGCTAAAGGGAGGGTATAGTGGGACACGGTACGTATCGGGTATCGAGAAAAGTATATATATACTTATATAAATATAAGTAGTAAATGTAAACGTTGATCCGTTTTAAGCAGTACCGTGTGGAATGTAGGTCCGGGTAAGAAGAATAGTTCTTAAGTATCACGTGGCTTATGTGTGCAACCTACTGTGGTTATCAGGTGAGTTTCTCACTACATTGTATTGATATCATTCATTCCTGCTATGTGTATTATGAATAGGAGTTTGATATTTTATCTGTGTTTCGTGATCTATGTGATATGTGTGGTTTGTACTATACTTGGTGCATTGTTTGAATGTTGAGATGATACTATTGCTGGGTGCATTATGTAGTATTATCGTTGCTGGGTGCATTATGAGACCATACACAGCTGGGTGCATTATGTGAATGGTAATACCACTGCTGGGTGCATTATGTGGTGATACCATTGCTGGGTGCATTATGTGGTGATTTGTGTTTGTTAACAAGACATGCTTGATTGTTATATTATGTAAGTATTGAAATTCACTAAGCTGTGTGCTTACTATTTTCCTATATAAACTACTGTTTCAGGTACATCAGGTACCATGGTTGGTGAGGCGTGACGCGTATACACTGTGCTGCTTCATTCGGAGGGTTTACACTACTTTTATAAGTTGTTGGGCACTTTATGAAAATTAAATACAGTGGTTTATTTTAAATTAAAGTGATTAAAATTTTTTAAATTTCCCCTAATTTTCGGGTTGTTACAAGTTGGTATCAGAGCACAGCTTGAGAGAATCAGGCTCACTTAGTGAGTTCTGGACTCAAGTTGAGGCTTGAGAGTTTTCTTAGAACATTTTTATAAAAAAAATGTTTATGAAGGATGAACTGAAGATACAGTGTGTACCGCCAGCCGATGCCAGTGTGGGAAAAGGTTAAGTATTTAATATTGTTGATGCTTATTTAACATATAGATTATGTATGCTGGATTGTCTGGTAAAGATCACACATTGTTGTATTGTTATCTGTTATTTGCTAATAGAAATGTATGCTAGTGCCGATAGGTTGCTTAGGGAATGCCACTAAGTTGTATACAGTAAGGACTGAATAGCCATTTAATGTTGAATTGGCCTTATTGCATGTTCCTTGTTTGGTTGTTGCCTTAGGGTAGGTTCATTTATTAAAAGCCTATTTAGTTTACACTATATACAACCATGTATTCACAAGGCGACTCGTCATCACTGGAGGAAATTTCTGTCTTACTTAAAATAGCAAGGTGGGGTTGGATTTCCTAGTATTATAGGAATGTGTTGACATATGCCTTGTAGGGGCATATGTGTTAAAATTATCGATGAAAAGTAAATTGGGGACTTCTGGACAAGTCTTGGATCGGACATGGATAGGTGTGGAAGGTAGTAGTAGAGCTCCTACTATCGAAAGCACAGGATCCGTGTTCGAGTCGGGAATTGGTCACGAGGAATCCAATTACCTGAGGGTGTGAGTAATTAACATACTATTCTTTAAGATTACTCTTTATTGTCCTAGTTGAAGATTTGCAAGAGAGAATATAGTCGTTGGATCTTCATGTGTTGGGCCGAAGGTTTAATGAGATTTAATTTGGATCGTATAGGCAGCAATTGGTTTCATTCTTTTGAATGGAAATGGATTTGGGCTTATGATTCTTTTTCTAGTAATTTCCTTTTTATTAAAAAAAAATTTGTTTAAAATTTTGGACGTTATTATAAATAGAAGGAACAGACTTGGACTTTAGTCTAAGTGAGGGAAGAATATAAAAATTAAGGGAACAACCTGAATATTGTATAGAATCGATGAAATTATTAAAATTATAGTAACACAACGAAATATGTAATCCATTACTATAACTTTATATTCACACAGTAAAATTTTTTTTACAGAACTACTAACCTAAACTGGAGAATCAGAAAGAAGCGAGAAAAGAACTTCTACATTCCACTCATTGTCATCATTTGGTTGACTTGTACCTTCTTGAGAATTTGGGATGGGTATGCTTTCTGTTGTTGTTGGAGGAGCTCCAAGGTATGGAGTCTCAATAGGGTTGGAACCCGTAACCCCATGATTAGGGGCTAAATATTGACCAAGTTGGGGCGTGTGTAAGTAGGGCAGTGATGAGGAAGGATTCCAATTGGGAACAAGTTGAGGGTAGCTATAAGAAGGAGGAAATGAGGCCAGGTCTCCTATTAAGTTTCCAAAATTCTCTTCATTCGTAAATTCGAGTAAATTAGGGTTTATACTACTCATACCAGAACTAGATGACAGAGATTGTTGCTGGGTATGAGTTACTAATGAAGTTTCCCCCTTTTCCAGAATTTTTCTTTTCTTATATTCAGCCTTATGAGCAGCTTGTATTAGCTTCTTTGTGCTGTCTGCTAGACCCGAGTGGGAACCTTCAATAATCGCTTCCTTCTCTTTTTCTAGACTGGGAATTATAATTCTCAACAATTCTTTTGCTGTATTGGAATTATTACCAAATTCTTGTGATACAAATAACGTTAGTAATTGCAATCTTATGAATTAAAAAAAAGTGTAATTCTTTACTTGTGTACGATCAATAAGATTTTGCAGACTCTTAATCTGTCGTTGAGGCCAACGTTCGATACCTACTTCCCTACAGCGTTTCTTCAACTGTGTTGTTCCAATGTTAAGATCAATTGCAGCTTGCTCAATTGGTTTGTTAAAGTGTTCAACTATTATTTCCTTACTTAATAAATGTCTAAAACCTCTTCCACTGCCACTTGCTATGTTTTCTGAACTCGAAGGTTCGAATTCAGTTATATTGTTATCATTCTGGATCGTTTGAACATGATCTTGATTTTCGGACCCAAAGATGAACACTGATTCATCAAAATCAGTGGTTTCTATTGGTGGTAATTGTAGGTTTTCAACCAAGAACCCAGGATTCTGAAATCCTTCTAAATTTCTTTGAATCAACTGAAGGTGATCTTCGTATTGAAAACCACCCCCAAACCCGGGATTTATTTCAGTATTTATGATATGAGTTGTCTGTAATTGATTCTCATTTTGAATGTCAGCCATGAAGCCTTGATTCATGGAGATAAACTCACTGTTTGTTGGGTGCACGTCCAGGAATGATGTAATCGGATAGACCATCTACAAATGGGTTTATAAATAATAAATGTCATATGATAAAACAAAATAAAATACTTATAAATGCATCATTCAAAAGAGATTTACCTGGAAGAAGGTATTGAGTCTGCCCAGGAGTAAAGTCTAAAGATGAAAGCACTAAATATTCTGAGTTAATATTCATCGGGGGAAAAACTTCAAGCTCACTTTGAAGTTGCTCCAATGATGGTATATCTGGAAGTCTGTACAATAATTATTAACCAATCAAAACATTAAAAAGATAAATGAAAAATAAATACTGGATGTCTAAAATGTTAAAGTCACCCGAACTCCAGTAAAGACGCTTGATTGGAAGTACCCTCTCCTCGCGGGAGATTGGGTCCAGAGTTTGATCGATCGTTCATTGAATATCTGTTTTCCATGACTCAATTTTAAATATGAGTTTGTTTACGAACAAACTAGTGATAGGAGAGGATGAGATTGAAAATGGATGTAGAAATGAATGATACTACATATCTATATATATAACATCTTGCAGCTGGAACTGAAAGGACACTCGAAACTGAAAGGACACCCGAAACTGAAAGGACACCCCACATTTTTATTACCAAAATTCAAACTAACTACAGTAGGTGTGACTCTTTACTACCCTGAGTGCCGTTTAATTTTCAAAATTCGCTGCTTGACTCTGGTGATAACGGGATATTGAAAAGGCTTTTTGGAATAAAGTGTATATAGTGATATCATATAAAAACAAATTATATGACCTATCTATTAACATTGGAGACGTATTGACATTGACTTATTTTGACTTTCATCTCGTGTTGGACTCTAGGCCTAATGGGCTAAAGCTTAACATATTTGGGCTCATGTTGTTGGGCTAGTAGTTATGGGCAAATTAATATACCAATAGGAAGGTAATATGGGCTAATGCATTTACAGACTATTGTCTTGGTGTTGAATTTCGGGGACGAAATTCTTGTAAGTGGGGGAGATTTGTAACACACCGTTTCCCGATTCTTTATTTTTAGCAAATTAAGTATTTATTTTAACGAAAAATAAATATTAATGGTAATAATAAAGAGAAAATAATTGAAATGATGTTTCTAAATTAGAAATTATAATATGAGGGGTTTATGTAATATTTATAAACTTAAATTGTTAGAATAAATGGAAATTTGGGGTCAAAAGTGAAAACATTAATTGTTAAACTTTAAAAATTAATATATAAATATCTGTAATGATTTGGGAAAAAGTCATCAAGAAGACTTTTGTAGAGTTTCGTAAAATAAGATTATAGGAAAATGATTCGTATCGTTTGGAGTTATAACGAAGAAATTACGACAGGTCAAAGATAACCAAAAAAGTGACAAAAATGGCCAAAGGGTCATGTTTGAGGGTTTATAACGTAATATATATTCAGATTCAATTTTAAGTTAGTAGGGGAAAGTTGTTAAGCTCATTCCCACCTTTCTAAAGGTATAACGTTTATAAAATTCCGATATCTTATGTGGGAGATATGATGTCGTAAAATCTGTGAAAAATCATAAGTAATTGCTGAAATTTGTCTAAGGCATTATACAGCAGGGGTACTATTGTCATTTTTGTGTTGACTAGTCAAACTGTTACCACTCTTCTTTGTTTTTAAGTCACGTATCAGTAAATGGGAGAAGGGAAATGAGGAGCTAGGGTTTTCAACTTTTGGGGAAGAGATGAACACACACTCGTGTGTGTGATCGATCGAGAGAAAGATAGTGACTCGTGTGTGTGATCTGGGAGAAGAGCAACATGACCTGTAGTTCAAGATTGAAGGGCTGCAAGTCACTCTTGGATTATGTGTATATGATCTGATATCATGACACTAAGAGCTTAATAGAATATGTATGTGGTGAATGGTTAAGGTAAACATGCTAAAAGTTTATTAAAATATGCAAAAGTTCGTAACAGCTTTCTGTCCCGAACTTGCAGACTGTTTTGTGAACAATTGAAGCTGAATTGGGAAAATTTACACAGATACGAAATCGTTGGAAATCGAGTCTAGTTTCCAGAAAGGTATGGTACTTGTGATTTGGAGTTACGGTTTGTGAGTTACAGTCAAAACAATGAGTAGGGGTCTAAAACGGCAAAATCGTAAAAATTCATAAAAGTGTCGCATTAAACAGTTAATACTCCAAACTAATTAAAACTGGAATTGACACATAAAATAACATGTATTATTAAGATATTAACCAATTGGGAATGAATGGTCTTAATGGGTTAAGGTACAAACCGAGAACCTTAATAAAGGGAGGGTATAGTGGGACACGGTACGTATCGGGTATCGAGAAAAGTATATATATACTTATATAAATATAAGTAGTAAATGTAAACGTTGATCCGTTTTAAGCAGTACCGTGTGGAATGTAGGTCCGGGGAAGAAGAATAGTTCTTAAGTATCACGTGGCTTATGTGTGCAACCTACTGTGGTTATCAGGTGAGTTTCTCACTACATTGTATTGATATCATTCATTCCTGCTATGTGTATTATGAATAGGAGTTTGATATTTTATCTGTGTTTCGTGATCTATGTGATATGTGTGGTTTGTACTATACTTGGTGCATTGTTTGAATGTTGAGATGATACTATTGCTGGGTGCATTATGTAGTATTATCGTTGCTGGGTGCATTATGAGACCATACACAGCTGGGTGCATTATGTGAATGGTAATACCACTGCTGGGTGCATTATGTGGTGATACCACTGCTGGGTGCATTATGTGGTGATTTGTGTTTGTTAACAAGACATGGTTGATTGATATATTATGTAAGTGTTGAAATTCACTAAGCTGTGTGCTTACCATTTTCCTATATAAACTACTGTTTCAGTACATCAGGTACCATGGTTGGTGAGGCGTGATGCGTATACACTGTGCTGCTTCATTCGGAGTGTTTACACTACTTTTATAAGTTGTTGGGCACTTTATGAAAATTAAATACAGTGGTTTATTTTAAATTAAAGTGACTAAAATTTTTTAAATTTCCCCTAATTTTCGGGTTGTTATAGAGTAATTTTCGGGTTGTTATAGAGCATTACCCTGAGCTGTTTGTGGGCTTTGACTTCGGGGACGAAGTCTGATTCAAGCGGGGGAGAGTTGTAACATCCCGTTTCTTTGTACGTATTTTTTTAATATTTTTTCCGGCGTAATAAATATAATAGTTTGGTAGTTATAAAGCTAAGACAAACTTTAGTTACAATTTCATATGAAAATCACCATTGTGTGGCGTTCTTAGAAAAATCATAATTAATTCAAGGAAAACTGTTTGGACCTCAAACCAGTGCAAAAAGTTTAAAAATTGAGTCTAGTACAATTCATAAAAATAATAGTAAGCTTGAAAATGACATTATCTATGGTGAAAAATGCAATATTCACTGATTAGTTCGAAATTGACGGATTAGATAGTCTGTTTTCAAACATTCATAATAAATCATAGAAAATCATATAAATACATACCATATATCCCTGGAAAGGTATTGAGATGAATTTTCAGAATATCAAATAAAAATCTAAATTGAATAGGTTTAAGGTCGGCTAAACTAGTCTTTAAGAGGCTGCTTCTAGAATGTCTTCAATTTTAATAAATTTATATTAATAAACTCTTTGGTTAAAAGAGGCATGCTAGTTTTTCAAGTGGCATGCTAGTTTTCAAGTATAAATACCCCCCCCCCCCCCTAAAAAAAACATCTCATAAACCACACAAAGAAATCACAAACCATTCCATAGAATTTGCTAAGTACTTGAGAGTAAGTAGTGAGCGGAAGGGGGCTCAAAAGCCAAACACAGGAATTCTAGATCCCGACGAACCGTCGTAAGGTAACCACAAACCTTTCTATAACTTAATTAGGTTTTGTAAAATAATTTGTGTGTTAAGAAATAAAATATTTAATAAGTATAATGTATGTTATATTATACTTATTTCAAACAATAGTAAATAAAAACCTTAAAAGCGTCGTTATTATAACAATTCGTAATTCCGAAAATAATACCGATTGATTTACTTACGAGGACGGTGACTAGACCGATTACTTGGGATCTGATTGTTAGATTTTCCGAAAGGCTAAAATACTGAATGGATCCTGCCACCCCATCTAATCTTCTACATGGCCGTTCTTTACTTGATAAATCATGGAGTATCATGTTGGAATTATTGAAGGGTTTAATGATACGACTATAATATAGTTAATGATTAAGAAATGATAGATTTCTTATTATGTTAACAGTTAAGGTTGAAAGGGAATACAAAGCAAAGAAAGATAAATGCTAAACTACAATCAGGTGAGTTTCTCACTGCATTGTATTGATGTCATTCATTCACTGCTGGGTTGTGTTATGATTATGAGTTGATATTTTATCTGTGTTTCGTGATATATGTGATATGTGTGAATTGTGCTATACTATGTGCATTGTTCTGGATATTGGGGGTGATACTACTGCTGGGTGCATAATGTAGTATTACAATTGTTGGGTGCATTACGTGACCATACCACTGCTGGGTGCATTTATGTGGGTGGTCATGCCACTGCTGGGTGCATTATGTGGTAATCTATGTTGTGGCAAGGCATGCTTGATTGATATACTGTGTATGTGTTGAAATTTACTAAGCTGTGTGCTTACCCTTTCCCTATATAAACTACTGTTTCAGGTACATCAGTTACCATGGATGGTAAGGCGTGACGCGTGTACACTGTGTTGCTTCATTTGGGACTTATAATTTGAAGTTGATGTTTCCGCTATATTTGATTTCTGTAACTCGTGTTAATCCTGTGATGTTTTCGTTAAGCTTATTAGCTATGAGTGTTTTATAAAAATTAATTAAGTGGCTTATTTCATACTAAAGTGTTCATTTAAAATTTTTAAATTTACCCTAAATTTCGGGATGTTACACTATCCCTCTCTCTCTCATCTATATGGAGCTTCCGATTGAAATGATCTACGGTCTTAGATTCAGGGGTTTCAACGTAAATATATAAAACTTAATTAACCAATTTTTGCAATCAAACCCCTAAAAAGGGTATTTTAGTCTATTAATCAAGAATTAAAAAAGGAAGTTAACTTATTATCTTCTAATTTGGTGGGAATTTATTAAATAATTAATTGTCTTGTTATATTAAATTTAAACACGTATTATGTGATTTATACAACAATTATATTAAAAAAACTGATATTATGATAAATACGCATCGTCATTCATTCCTTCTTAAAAAAACACGAATTTATTCTTATAGAATATTAGAGTCATTCTTATAATGTAAAACAATCATTCTTATAACATAAACAATAATATATACAATATTTTTGAAGAATAAACACAATATTCTATACTAAATCAGGAATATATATATATATATATATATATATATATATATATATATATATATATATATATATATATATATATATATATAAATAATATTCTTAAAGAATATGCACAACACTATATTTTAAAACAGAAGAATATATACAATATTATTGAATCATCGGTCTTCTCTTTTTTCAGCATTCATTCTTAAAGAATGTTTTATGGTTCGAGTCTTCATTCTTAAAGAATACCATCATCATATGTTGGTTCCAATCTTTTATTCTCAAATAATATGAAAATCTCTTTTAATTATTGATCAGCAATTGCCGCCTTGACTACCCCCGTATCTCCTCGATCTGTGTAGAAATTCACGACTAGCTGCAAAATAAATGAATTCATCATATTCACCTCGAGTGATGCGTAAACTTGGCACAGGCTTTTCAAATAATCATGAACTTCTTGAATACAGAGATTACCGGTGCAAACGCCACACTAATGTCAAATCTCTCCATGGTTTTCTGGGATTAAGATGATCCGATTGAGATTCTAGAAATTGGACATGCCCTTGTTTGATGGTGCTAACACAGACGGGTGGATACTTAGGGCAGAGCGGTATTTCAATTATTATCGACTTCAGGAGGAGGAAAAATTAGAGGCGGCGGTGGTGGCTTTGGAGGGTGATGCCCTATTTTGGTACCAGTGGGAACATCGAAGAAGAGCAATCCGGTGCTGGGATGAGTTGAAGGCACCGGTACTCCGACAGTTTAGATTGATGAAGTCGGGATCGCTTTACGAACAATGGTTAGCCATCTCCCAACCGGGAAATGTCTCCGACTATCAACGGAAGTTCATCGAAATGTCAGCGCCGTTAGGTGATGTTTCGGAGGAGGTATCCATGGGCCATTTCATAAATGGGCTAAAAAGGGAAATTAGGGCTGAGGTCCGTATTATGGGGCTAGAAACTTGGATAAGGCAATGGAACTAGCACTTAAAATTGAAGACAAAATTAACCCAATAACTTTAGATACTCCCGGTGCAAATTCTAGAACTGTTTGGGCTTTAAGCAAATACTTCCCAAGTGTCAAGACTTTTGTACGCACTCATGATGTTGATCATGGACTCAATTTGGAGAAGGCGGGGGCAACATCAGTATTTTTCTTTTCTTTTCTTTCTTTCTTTCTTTCCCTCTAGTGCCCGAAATAGCAACGTACTTTTGTTTATTTATTTAATATAGCATCCATATTTTGTTTCTTTCTGTTACGACATTGTACTTCGAATAGGAAGGTCACCAAGATACAAAGCAAGTTTCACTGCTGTAATTGGATATATATATATATATATATATATATATATATATATATATATATATATATATATATATATATATATATATATATATATATATATATATATATATATTAATTTAATGAGAATTCGAAAGTACAATGTTGTAATAAAAAGAATATAAGTAGGATGTTATAATACACAAATAAATAAAAATTTGTTGCTATTTCTACATTATTTAATTAATAAATTTTAGTTACAAAAGGGGTTAAATCATAAATGTAGCAATGAATGTTGCTTTGTATCTGAATGACATTGCTATACTTGGGCAAAGTTTGAAAGTACAATGATGTAGTAAGATGAAAAATGAAAGTACGTTGCTATACCTTGTATTTAGCCCTAAATAGTATTAATGAACTTTTATTTACAAAATAGGTTACATGCAGGAAATAGCTACTTCTGTTGATTTGTTTATTATAGGATCAAACCTTTTTTGATTATAATAAAATAACACATTCCATTCCATCCCCATTTTGACACTACTTGCAATTGCGGTTTTGAGTCTATATTATTTAATCTTTCTTTTCTATATAAATCTTGCACACCACATTAATTATGGCTAAAAACATGATGCAGGTTGTACCAGAGACATTAGAACCAAGTTTACAACTTGCAGCCGCTGTTCTTGCACAAGTAAGAACTTGTTTTTTTTTTTTTTTTTATTAGTAAGTGATGATGTTTAAAAAATATTTGAGAAAATTTTATGTGGAAAAACTTTTTTAGCTTTCTATATTAACGCATTCTTTCTAAATTAAGTCCAAAGAAAACACTCATATTTAGCTTGTCAGATCGAGTCTTGTCCCCATTTTAAGTCCAAAAAAAACATGGCTTAATGAATTAAGACACAAACCATTAACCTTATTTTACATTAAACTTGATGAATATAAAATATTATAAAATCGATGAATATTGCGATTTGTTTTTGTTTTTTGGAATGTAAGGGTAAAATGATTATTTCATCTTACTCAGACGGTTTATTCAGTCTAGAAAAGAAACACCGACTCTAATTTCTTGCTTTGTTTGATAGGCTAAATTACCAATGTCTGAAATAGCTGCAACAATCAACGAGTTTAGAACCCGTCACCTCTCAGAACTAACCGAGGTATTAAATCATTTTATTTTAATTTTATCTTTTCATTAATCATCTTTTCTCAAGATATAAAATAATAATTTTTTAATTAACGTTTTTTTCAGCTATGTGAAACTAGTGGAAGCTCTCTGGGATACGGGTTTTCACGGGTTGTTATAAAACCCAAATCTCAACCTTCAGATTGTACGGATGATAGCCAAATCAGTGAAGGAACACTTGCAGCATAAAAGAACCCAAAATATTTATAAAAAAAATCCGAAATTTCTAGATGCTTATAGTAATTTTTTCAAGATTCGAGTTGTACACACACAAACAAATATCAAAATACCTCTTTGATTATAATAGGAAATATCACTCAAAAACCTATTACAGGGTTTCTCACAAACTCTGTGTCTCACACACACTCTCTGTATTTCCATAGCTCGTTAATACAGAATTTATATAACTAGAAAGTGTTAAAGTATGGGACAAATTAAAATCTCCACATTCTAATTTGTCCCCTTTGGTTGAGGTGATTGAATAGGAAATCCACTAAGGACTTAGGATTCCAACAATCACCCCCGAATCTCTAAGTCCTTCTAGACTCATCCTCGTCCAAAATAACGGCCTCATGGAAAAATACGGCTTCATCGGTATCTTCGTGTTCGATAAAATTACTTTCTTCGTATTTTTTAAGTCTTTCGGGACATTTAGACGCGTAATGGCCCAGTTTATCGCATCTGTAACAAATAACTTTTGACAGATCCTTTTCCGGGTTTCGATTCGAGTCCGAAACCGAATTGGGCTTGTTATTGGACTGTTTTTTAATGAATTGGGCTGTTTTTTAAATGAAGTGGACCAAGATCCGTGAGAGGACCCGGATCCACCCGACCCGGAACCATAACACGACCCGCTTCCTTTTGGATTAAATCCTTCCGCGTTTCTGCTTCTTCCCCAATTCGACCCTTCATCGCTTCTGTAAATCTCTCCTTCCCGATCGGAGTACCTCCCGCCTCCTCCTCTTTCTCGATTCAATCCGCCATCGCCATCACCGCCGTTATCGGAGTACCTCCCGCCTCCTACTTGCGACCCGAAGCCTCCACCGGAATTCGTTTTACCACCGCCACCGTTTCTCCATCCGCCACCACCACTAGATCGGGTGAACAGCACCCTTTGTTGACCACCGTCTCCGCCTTCTTCCTCTCTCACCCTCTCCTCGTAAGCCTTCAGTCGACCGACTACGTCCTCGAAGCTAACTGTTTTCAAATCGAGCACCTGCTCGAGGGAGGCGACTATGTGGATGTATTTGCATGGTAAGGATTTTAGAAACTTCTTTACCATCGTTGCTTCTTTAATTGACTCACCGAGTGCTGCAGACTTGGATGAAATTCCGGACATCTTTCCAGCGAAACTATCGATTGATTCCGTTTCCGACATCTTCATTCTGTCAAACTCGGATGTTAGAGTTTGTAATCGTGCTTCTTTGACCCGATCTGCTCCTACATATCGAGCCTTGATTGCGTTCCACAATGATTTTGAGGATTCGACATCTGTTAGTTGCATAATCAGCGATTCCGGTATCGCTTGGTAGATTAAACCAATTGACAGGTCGTTTTTTTCTTCGTTTTCTTCTGTTCCTGGATCAATTGTTATCCATACTTTATGAATTCTGAGCACAATCTTCATTCGTAGGGCCCAGACGGTATAATTTTTGGACGAGAGCATTGGACAGGCCATCAAGGTTGAGCCGATCTGCTTTTCCCTCACAGTTGGAGGTTCTTGATCTTCAACATCTGACATGGTGTCCTGCTTGATCACCAGGTATGGTCAACAGTCTCAAAGCCCCAGTTTCTTGAGCTCTGATACCAATTCAAGATTCGAGTTGTACACACACAAACAAATATCAAAATACCTCTTTGATTATAATAGGAAATATCACTCAAAAACCTATTACAGAGTTTCTCACAAACTCTGTGTCTCACACACACTCTCTGTTTTTCCATAGCTCGTTAATACAGAATTTATATAACTAGAAAGTGTTAAAGTATGGGACAAATTAAAATCTCCACATTCTAATTTGTCCCCTTTGATTGAGGTGATTGAACAGGAAATCCACTAAGGACTTAGGATTCCAACATTTTTCGCCCCTTAAATACAAACTGTACAGGTTAAGATTTTCTATTTTGACCATTAAAGCCTTTTAGTTTTATCACCAACCCGGATTTTTAGGGTTGTTTTGGACTTTGACTTGGTTTTGTGGGGGCCAAAACCAAGTGATTTGTGATATTGCGAAATTATGCGGTAACCAGAAATTTTGATTATGGTTTTTGTGGATTTGGTGATGTTTTAATTTTGATTCAAAGATTTTTGAATTTGGAAATAGTTAAATTGCATATTCAATGAATTCTGAGTTGGATTTTGGTTACTTTTATTTATATTTTAAATCAAAAAATTGTCAATAATATGCTAGAAACTACAAAGTTTAGGCATATTATTAAGGGTAAATTGCATAAAAGTCATTAACTTTTTTAATTTTCTCGATTTTGACACTGCATTTTTTTTTTGCAATTAAGTTATTATGTTTTCAGAAAAATTGCAATTAAGTCATTATGTTTTCCAAAAAGTTGCGAAAATGACCATATGATAGGATGACAACAAGTTACCAGGTCATATGGTCATATTTGCAATTTTTCAGAAAACATAATGACTTAATAGCAAAAATAAAAAACATAGTGTCAAAATCTAGAAATATGAAAAAGTTAGCGACTTTTATACAATTTACCCTATGCAATTTATACAAATTAATCACTTTACATGCCTCATATGTATCCAAAAAAGTAAATTTGTTGTTACATTGGATAGTTTATCCTAACAGCCCCAAAAAAGAACATAAAAAAAAAATTAAGTTCAATGCTACTTGTGACAAAAAGCAATTTTGTCACAAGTAGCATTGAACTTTGATTTTTTTTTCTTTTTTGGGGCTGTTCAGGTAAACTATCCAAGGTAGCAACAAAATTACTTTTTCGGACATGTATGAGGCATGTAAAGTTACTAAGTTGTATAAATTGCATAGGGTAAATTGCATAAAAGTCGCTAACTTTTCTAGATTTCTAGATTTTGACACTATGTTTTTTATTTTTGCTATTAAGTCATTAGGTTTTCTAAAAAATTGCAAATCTGACCATATGACCTGGTAACCTGTTGTCATCCTGTTATATGGTCATTTTTGCAACTTTTTGGAAAACATAATGACTTAATTGCAATTTTTCTGAAAACATAATGACTTAATTGCAAAAACTAAAAATATAGTGTCAAAATCGAGAAAATTGGAAAACTTAGTGACTTTTATGCAATTTACCCTATTATTAAAGCCCCATCTATCTATTTAGGTTTTTCAGTTTGATCATCGATCATAGATAGGTCTATTGACCTCTAAGGCCCTGTTTGGTATGATCTTAATCTTTAAGATCTGAATTCTTAAGAAGTCTGAATTTCTAAGAGGGTCTAAATTTTTAAGATCTGAACGTTTAACATGCTGTTTGGTTGGAACCACTGAATTGTTGTAGTGTGGTAGGGTAGGGGTGGGTGAGTAGGGTGGTGGTAGGTGGGGTGGTATGGGGATGGGGTAGGATGTGGTGGGTGGGTTGTGATGCGGTGGATGTGACTATGAGTGCCTCTTAATTTTATTTAGACATGGTTTCATCTCTTACTTTTTAAGAGGCTGCTGATAGATTAAGAGGCTTTTATTCAGATGCTATCAAACACACTTAATATGAAAATTAAGAGACTGCCTCTTAAATTTTCAATTAAGAGGCTATCAAACAGGGCCTAAGTCCATACGGTATGAGTGCGAGAAAGGGGTGCGAGGTGGCACCGCATTACCAGCAGTTAACACCAACCCCTCTCCAAATTCCATCCACTTTTCTCACAATACCCATCTATTTTCACCGCATTCAAACCTTACTTTTCTCTTCCAAGCTTCAATCTCTTGTACAATACAATAGATTTAAGCATATTTATTGAGTGAGGGGTGTAGGGTGACATTTTTTGGGTGTAAGGGGGGTATGAGAAATAACTACGTGTTGAAGTGGCAGGGAAAAAAGTAAAAGGTGTGAGGTGACCACACCCTACAAACTAAGCCCTCCGGTATGGGGTGCGACGAGATGCAAGCCTGGGGGAACACTGCCCCCCCCCATGTGGTGACCCCGCAAGGGGTGAAGATGTCGTGCGAAAAGAAGGGCTGTTACCTTTGGAGCTTCAACAACGACTATATAACTGTTATATTTAAAAACAAAAAAAAATTAATTACAAAAATACCATGCATGCATATATATATATATATATATATATATATATATATATATATATATATATATATATATATATATATATATATATATATATATATATATATATATATATATATATATATATATATATATATATATATATATATATATATATATATATATATATATATATATATATATATATATATATATCAGTGTTGCAGAAATCGGCCTTGGCGGCCGATTAATCGGCGATTAATCGCTTGGCGGTCTTCAACCGATTACGATTAGGCCTAATCGGTCAGCTTAACGTTTTGCTGCAAAAATCGGCCTTGGCGGCCGATTAATCGGTTTTGACGGTCATTTTTAATTTTTTTTAAAATTTTTAATTTATTATTTATTTCTTTATTTTTAAATAACGACACAAACACTCTCTAATAACTCAAGAAAACTAAAAAACTCAATATTAAATAATAAAAGCAAACAAATATATAATCTTTGATGTGTATATTGGAATAAATGAATCTAACATTGCTATTTTGTGATATTTATATATTTTTAAATAAATTCATTTATAATTTAGGGAACGCGATTAATCGCCAACTAATCACCGATTAATCCGATTAATCTCTTAACCCCACTCGACCGCCGAGTTACCGTCAAACGATTTTTACAACCTTGATATATATATATATATATATATATATATATATATATATATATATATATATATATATATATATAGATATATATATATATATATATATATATATATATATATATATATATATATATATATATATATATATATATATATATATATAGACACACACACACATATCTCATTTTTCTAAAACCTCACACATACATTTCTCTCTATACACCTACTTACTCCCAAAAATTTCTCAATGGCATCCGAGAAGTCATCTAAAAAAAATCCAAAGCCTCAAAAAAATATATTACACCTTATATCCCGCAATGGAATGCCTATTTTTTTCGCTACCACAATTCCAATATCCTTCGATGTCGCATACCTACTACCCGCGATCCCCATTTAACCCATTTTTTTGACACACCTAGCACCACTTTTACGGAACCGAGGCCGGAAACACCCAATCCAAAGCTCATTTTTGGGAAACCATTCACACTTTATTCCACAAGAATTTGGGCCGTGAACCGTATTGTTCGAAGGATGCGATGACGACAAAATTCTGAGTCGTCAACCAAGCCGCGACGAAATTTAACGACTTGTACATTAATTTTAAGGAACAATGGGAAAGCGGCGAAAGCGACCAATATAACCTCCAAAAAGCACTTACGGTTTACCAATCGGAAAGTAAAGGAAAACCGTTTAGGTATATGGCTTTTTGGAAAGTTATCTGAGAATACCGGAGGTGGAAGGAGGTCGGTGGAGACCCAATACCGATACGCAGTACGCGACGTCTTCGGATGCACATATTGGTATCGACCTCAACGAAGACATCCATGACTTTGAAAGGCCGATGGGGAGCGAAGGCCAAAGGAAAAGCGACGTATTCGAGTTCGGTTAACGACAAACGCATGGAATAAGTGAACGAAAAATTCGGTCAAAATTTTACAACTATTTCGTTTCACGTCAAATTCAATGAAGAACGGGCGTTGAAGAAGGAGAGAGCCCGCGGGAACAAAGAACGTGCGGTCGAAATACATCTTTTGATGCAACTGACGGACCATCTCTCCGGAAAGGCTCTCAAGATGACGTTGAAACTCAAGGAGGATATTATCAAACAATACAAATCGTACTTTTTTAGTTTTTTTATTTTAGTTTTAATTTAATTTTTAGTTTTTAAAACTTTTGTTTTAAGTTAATTTTTATGTTTTGTTTAATTTAATTTCAATGTAATTTTAAACTTATTAGCTTTTAATTTATCTATTTTAATGAAATATTTTATTTTGAAATTATTAGTTTTATTTTATTTTAAATTTATTTCTTAATTTAAAAAGTGAAGGGTGGTGAGAGGTAGTAAGGGGTGCTGACTGAATGCTGATATGACAAGAAAAAAAATGAGAGGCGGTGAGAGCCCACACCAGAGGGCATAAGTTGTATGGAGACACGATTAAGAGCTATATGGTACACAATAAGTACTATGATTTATATATAATCTAATATTAAACCTTTCTTTTATCAAAATACTTGTCATTCACGATAAAATTTTGTATATTAGTACCATACAAACACTTGGAAACAGTTATAAAGACATTGAACCAAGGTGTTGGTTTCAAATGATTATACACTGCAAATATAAATTACAATGCAAGATGTTAGAATTATGTTAACCCCATTAATATAATTATAAGTTAATTAGTTAAATATAGAACAAAAGAAAACTAATAACCGAACAAACACTTCCTGAAACTAAAGGTGTTGCTTTTTAACTTTTATGCTTGAAATGTATATTAGTACCAAATAAACACTTGGAAACACTTATAAATAAATGAACCAGAAATGAACCAAGGTGCTGATTTCAAATGATTGCACAATGCAAGACACAATAATTATGTGTACCGCATAAACATAATTATAAACTAATTCATGAGTTGTAGAAACGGATTTAACAAATCACCGCTAACACTTCGTTAAACTGAAGGTGTTGGTTTAAACTATTGTGCTTGAAATGTATATTAGTACCCTACAAACACTTGGAAACACTTATAAAGAAATGAACCAAAGTATCGGTTTCAAATGATTATACAATGCAAATGTAAATTACAATTGAAGACATGAGAATTATGTGGACCCCATAAACATAATTATAAGCTATTGTTTCAGGTGGAAAGAAAATACACTAATCACCGAACAAACACTTAGTGAAACTAAGGTGTTGGTTTTAACTACTATGAATGATGATGCGAACCGGTCCGATGATGAGATCCTTCAATCGGTAGTAGCTCAGACCTGGGTTCACAACAACGAAAATGGGGGTCAGTCGCACTCCGGGAGGCAGTCCCGGAAGGGTGCTCCGACGGTCAAGTTAGTGCGGTGATCGGAGGAGGATGAAAACGAGAGTGAGTAAGGTGATAGCACGAGTTACGATGATGATCCTCCTATGGGTACGATCATCATATACCGTTGTACCTTTGTGGGGACCGAATATCAGCCTTGGCAGTGGGCCTTTTCCTTATTGGGCGATCTTCTGCAGTCGCCTGTGATTGGCATGTTAGGCCGACCAGGTAGTGGCTCGTGCACTACCTAGGTTGTCTGTGGTTGATAGGTCACACGATGGACTGTCATGGGGTAAGGTGTCGTTATGGTATTGGTCCACGTGATGACCAGCTGTTCGAGGCTGTCGAGCCAGGCGGGTCGCATGGCCCCTGGCTACTGGCCGGCCCTCCAGGTGATGGCGAGGGCCCGCTGGCGGGCTATCGTGTGTATCACTATGATACGCTATCAAGTCCCCCCAGTCTGGTAGTCAAAGCGATGACGTGGCCTGTAACACCCGGCTTTTAAAAACAAAATACACCCAAATTGTTTTCACATTTTAAACATAGTTTAAAGCATATAAACCAAAAAGTTCGGTGTATAAGTTTATACAAAAAGTGTAGAAGTGTATCAATGAGTATTTAACAAAAGAAAACTCCTTCTAAGCCAGGCTGCCACAACATCATGTCCTTATCCATGAGCTACATCCTTACCCTTAGCAGGGTCATGCTCACCTGCAGGGACATTTCACACATACACTGTGAGCCATAAAGCTCAATGAGTAATCATATAAACAATTTAACTTGTATATATAGATAAGTTGTCAAAACTCAATACAATGTAAATCCCTGCTTGAATCAACATTTGGATATCAATCCAATCTCCTAGCCACAAAGGCTGTCATTATTTGGATATCAAACCCAATCTCCTAGCCACATAGACCGTTAATATTTGGATATCAAATCCAATCTCCTAGCCACGAAGGCCGTTAACATTTGGATACTGAATCCAATCTCCTAGCCACGAAGGACGTTTTAACCACATAGGTTTATACCATATCAATTGGGTAACTAAACCAACTTCTAGGTTACCATTTCAATAGCTAAAACTATTTCAAGTTGCAAGAGTTTAACCAATAGATATCACATTAGATATAGTACAGATTACCCACCTGGTTTGAAGTTCAATAGGATCCTAGCTAATACCACAGAAGATACAACAATCCTTTAGTGATTTCCATCACCTACATATTCACATACACACCAAGTAGAGGTGAATACTTTGTTTTTCAACCATTCAAGCTTGTAATCCGATCACAACAGATAAAACTCGGTATTAGAAGTGTCTCAACACATCCAAACAAGTGTCTTATACTCAATTTTCAACTAATCACAGGTGGTTCTTCACAACCACTAGAATTCAACCCAAAATAACCAAATCAACCGTTCAAAAGGGCTAGAACCATAAACCTTACCTTCAATAAGCGAGATATCGAAAATTACTTCAATCCTTCGCGTTCTAGCCTTCCGATTTGGTCCTAATACGATTAGGGGATGTTTTCTAGGGTTTTGGAGGTGTTTAGATCGAGAGTCAAATGTCCAAATGACTTAAAATTGCGTTTTAAATAAAGTGAGTCGGCGTGCAGCACGACCCGGGTTGGCTTGCAGCACGACTCGTGCTGATGAACTCGACCTGACGCTGTGGTTTAATTTCTCCGACTGAAAACCCGACCCAGGTTGGCTAACACGACCCGGGTTCTACCCAATTGATTTCAAATGTTGTTTTAAGTCTTTCAACTCGACCCGGGTTAAACCACACGACCCGGGTAACCCATTTTTGGCGTTTTTCGCACGAAAACTCTATCTTAAATGTATTCTAACCATCCAAACACCTATAACAATATTTTATATCGAAAACATACCACGATTAATATAAAATTACTTACCGAAAGTAACGTGGTGTTACAAACTCTTCCCCCTTTAAAAGATCCCGTCCTCGGAATCAAGTAAAGAGTTGAGGGTATTTCTCCCTCAATTCATCTTCAGTTTCCCACGTCATATCGGAACCTCTATGGTGTCGCCAAAGTACTTTAACCATACTAAGCTTCTTGTTCCGTAACTGTCTCACTTTCTGGTCTAATACTTTCTCGGGTTGTTCCGGGTATCTTAGTTTTTCATCAACTTCTATTTCAGCCAGAGGCATTCGTTGGGATTCATCGAATAATGTTTTCCGCAAGTGGGACACATGGAAAACATTATGAATACCTTGAAGTTCTTTCGGTAGCTCTAATCGGTACGCCACGGCTCCTACCCTTTGAGATATCCGGAACGGTCCGATAAAACGGGGACTCAGCTTTCCTTTCTTCCCGAAGCGAATTAAACCTTTCCAAGGGGATACTTTGAGCATCACCATTTCCTCTACTCGGAATTCCAATGGTTTTACCCGGTTATCAGCATATTGTTTTTTCGGTTTTAGCCAACTTTCAAATACTCTCGAATTTGTCTAATCTTTTCTTCAGTTTGGGCTACGATATCGGGTCATGCCAACGACTTTTCCCCTACTTCGGTCCAGCAAGTCAGAGTACGACACGGTGCTCCGTACAATGCTTCATACGGGGCCATCTGAATGCTGGAATGAAAACTGTTGTTGTAAGCAAATTCTACCAAAGGTATATGATCTTCCCAACTCTGGCCAAAGTCTATCACACAAGTCCGGAGCATGTCTTCTAAGGTTTGAATGGTTCTCTCGCTTTGCCCATCAGTTTGCGGATGATACGCGGTACTCATCAACACTTTTGAACCCATTTTCTCTTGAAGACTCTGCCAAAATCGGGAAGTGAATCTACTATCTTGATCCGATACAATTGACGACTTTAACCCATGTCGACGAATTACCTCGTCAATATAAATTTTTGCCAACTTTTCGATTTTGAAGTTTTCACTAATCGGTATAAACTGCGCCGATTTCGTTAACCGATCAACCACTACCCAAACGGTATCATGCACACGCAGTGTTCGAGGAAGTTTCGTTACAAAATCCATTGTAATATCTTCCTATTTCTTTACTGGAATTGGCAACAGTTGGATCTCACCATACAGTTTCTGATGGTTCGACTTCACTTGCAAACAAGTCAAACACTTTTCTATATATCTTCCAATGTCTCTTTTCATTCTCGGCCACCAATATAAAGGTTTCAACGTTCGATACATTTTGGTACTACCCGGGTGTACAACATACCTACTAGAATGTGCATCTTCCAAAAGCAAACCCCGCGCTTCACCTTGCTTGGGCACCCATACACGGCCTCTAAAGGATTTCAATCGCCGAGAGTTTTCAACTAGATGCTTTATATACCCAACCATTCGTTCACTTTTCACATTCTCGGGCTTGCACGCTTCTTCTTGTGCTACACGAATCAACTCGGGTAGTCGGCTCGCCACACCCATACACGCGGATGTAACCTTCAAAGGATAATCTTTTCGACTCAGGGCATCTGCAACCACATTCGCCTTACCGGGATGGTACAATATTTCACAGTCATAATCTTTGAGTAAATCCATCCATCTTTGCTGCCTCGTGTTTAATTCTTTCTAATCAAATAAGTACTTCAAGCTTTTATGATCCGTATAAATAACAAACTTCACACCATATAAATAGTGTCTCCAAAGCTTCAAAGCCAAAATGACTGCAGCCAATTCAAGATCATGCACCGGGTATTTCTTCTCGGCCTCTTTTAGTTGACGGGATGCGTAAGCGATTACTCCACCCTTCTGCATCAACACACACCCAAGGCCCACCCGTGAAGCATCACTATAAACCACATAGTCTTCTCCGTCTTGCAGTAAATCTAACACAGGGGCTTCACATAAGGCTTGCTTTAATTTCTGAAAGGCTACTTGTTGTCTTTCCGCCCATTCAAACTTTTCACCCTTCTTGGTCAATTTTTTTAACGGGGCAGCAATCGAAGAGAAGTTTTCTACAAATCTTCTATAATAACCCGCCAATCTAAATAAAACTGCGTATTTCAGGTGGACTTCGAGGTGGTTCCCACTTCATCACGACTTCAATATTCGTTGGATCAACTTTAACACCTTCACTATTAATAACATGCCCAAGAAATTGTACTTCTCTTAGCCATAATTCACACTTGAAAAACTTCGCGTATAACTTTTCTCGACAAAGTAACTCTAATATTTGACGCAAATGAACACCATGCTCAGCCTGGTTTCGAGAATACACTAAAATATCGTCTATAAACACAATTACAGAAGTATCAAGGAACGGGCGACATACTCTATTCATGAGATCCATAAACGCTGCCGGAGCATTGGTTAACCCAAAAGGCATAACCGAAAACTCATAATGGCCATAACGAGTATGGAATGCGGTCTTCGGAATATCTGATTCTCGAATCTTCAACTGATGATATCCTAACCTCAAATCAATTTTTGAAAAATACGACGCCCCCTGAAGTTGATCGAACAAATCATCGATTCTTGGTAACGGGTATTTATTTTTCACAGTGATCTTATTCAGTTCCCGGTAGTCGATACACATACGCATCGACCCGTCTTTCTTCTTTAGAAACAAAATAGGGGCTCCCTACGGCGACGAACTCGGTTTTATGAAACCCTGATCTAGAAGTTCTTCAAATTGTTTTCTCAATTCCTCTATTTCTGAAGGTGCTAATCGATAAGGAGCCCGAGCAACTGGTGCGGCTCCCAGAACTAATTCAATTGCGAATTCGATTTATCGATCTGGCGGTAATCCGGGAAGTTCTTCAGGAAAAGCATCTAGAAATTCATTTACAATTTTCACACTTTCCTTTCCCACCTGACTCGGTTTAGCCAAGGCCACGTATGCCAAATAAGATACCCCTCCTTTACTAACATTATTCCGAACTTGAGCAAAGGAAATAACCGGCATTCTCAAACGTGGTCATTCACCCTGGATTTTAATCCATGTCCCATCTAGTGTTAAAATCGTAATATTTTTGTTTCTACAATCCATGTTAGCATAATTCTTTGCTAACCAATCCATACCCACAATTACTCCAAACTCCTTGGTAGTCACCGACTTCAGATCTATAGGGAAAGTGGTCCCGTAGATCTTAAGCTGACAACCTTCAATATGTTCAGAAACCCAAACATATCTACCATCTGCCACCGCTACTTCCAAACATTCATCCATAGGAGTTAGGGGAATATTCAAACGAGACATCATAGACGTTGACACAAAACAATGCGTAGCTCCAGGATCAAATATTACATATACAAGAATTGAATTTAGAGTGAATGTACCTGAAACTACGTCAGTCTTTTCACGAGCTTCTTCCACAGTCATCTGGAATGCACATGATGCCACTAGTCCTCCCCGACCTTTTGTTTCTTCTTTCTTTCCTCCCCGCTCCTCTCTGGGTTTATCACTAGGTGTTCCAGATTTCACCTGGGGACAGTTTGGACGAATATGATCTGTAGCCCCACACTGGAACCACCTCCGCTCCTCTCGACAGTCTCGAGCGATATGCCCCTGTTTCCCACAGTTACGACAACCTGACGATGGAACATCGGTTCGACAACTCCCCGAATGCTTTTTCCTGCACTTCTCACACCACTTCACTTCTTCTCTTTGGCCTTTTCCCTTAAAATTGGACCCCGTCTATTGTGACTTTTTCTGAGGCGTCCACGGTTGTTCCTCCGCCTTTCGTTTGGTTTCACATACTTTCTTTTCCTCCTCCTGCCTTTGGAGTTCCGTCTCTCCTTCTGTGGCTCTATCCACCATCTGTCGGAAAGAAGACAATTGAAGCGGCTGCACAATTTCTCGAATTCAGGTCTTTAATCCCCACACGTATTTATCAATCTTTATCTTCTCAGTGTTTATTTGATGTTCTGCAAATCTGGCCTTCTTGAGAAAACTCATTGTATACTCTTGCACCGAGTGAGACCCTTGTTCCAAATGCAGAAACTCCTCTTCTAGCCTTTTTACACCACCTTGAAACAATATTCTTCATTGAATTTGGTTTTAAACTGTTCCCATAATAAAGACTACGTCAAGTCAGGACCCAACGACTTACTGAACACTTGCCACCAGTGTAACGCATTTCCCATCAATTGATTCGTGGCAAACTCCACTTTGTCCCCTTCGGCACATTTACTAACTCGGAACACTTTCTCCGTATGCATCAACAATTCCATAACATGTTCCGGATTATCCGTCCCAGAAAATTCTTTGGGTTTGCAGCCAAGGAAGGTTTTGTAAGTGCATCCCGTCTTTTTCCCGGAACTTCCCTCTCCTTGGACTTCTTTCTCTACACGAATTCCGCTTTCACCTTGACTCTCATTTTCAGGATGCTTGTCATGAACTTGCTTTGTAGCACTTTCACCATGTACATTCATCAAGGTAGGTAGTAACTCACGTACCACATCGGCCACTATGGTGCATAATTCTGGTGGATTTTCATCTGCTGGTCCACCCGCCCCTCTTCCAACCAAGCCTTGAGAACGGGTTCGACCACCTCTCGAGGATCCACGCCCCGAATTCCCCCATGTAGGGTTACTTCTTGTACTTCTCATACTTCCTATGTAGTTATCTCGGCCATAAACCTTATAGCGGTCACCTAGCGAGATTTGATTTAGCGTTTATCGCGGTGGTATAGCGGTGGTATAGCGGGGGTTTTTTTTTTGTTACTTTTAGACTATTAATACTACGTAGAATTAATATCACAAAAAGTTGCCTAAAAATGTCACATAAAACATAGATAGTATTCTAATATGAAAAGATAGTATTCTAATATGAAAAGTGTCAACGTGTCAAACATAAATCTAATCGCAATCCATGGGTTCGGCATCCGAGTCAACATCGTTTAATGCATTCACATCTTCCGAAAAGCAAATCTCGGCAAATCTCGGACATTATCTCGGCAAATCTCGGCAAATCTCGGCGAGATTCTCGCTGGCGAGATTACTGAGAGAGATTTTGATTTTTATCTCGGCCTAAGCCCGAGAAACGCTATCTCGGCGCTATCTCGACGCTATCTCCCGAGATTGACTGCATAGCATACTTCAAAATTCAACAAACAATTAGGTTATATATAATAACAGACTTATATACACCCAATTGTACAACATATCTACTATCTCTCAAGGTTTAAGTCCATGGATCTATTCTACAGACACCTAGTTCACTTAAACCACGACTCTAATACCAACTTGTAACACCCGACTTTTAAAAACAAAGTACACCCAAATTTTTTTTACATTTTAAACATAGTTCAAAAGCATATAAACCAAAAAGTTAGGTGTATAAGTTTATGCAAAAAGTGTACAAGTGTATCAAGGAGTATTTAACAAAAGAAAACTCCTTCTAAGCCGAGCTGCCACAACATCATGTCCTTATACATGAGCTACATCCTTACCCTTAGCAGGGTCATGCTCACCTGTAGGGACATTTCACACATACACTGTGAGCCATAAAGCTCAATGAGTAATCATATAAACAGTTTAACATCTATATATAGATAAGTTGTCAAAACTCAATACAATGTAAATCCCTATTTGAATCAACATTTGGATATCAATCCAATCTCCTAGCCACAAAGGCTATCATTATTTGGATATCAAATCCAATCTCCTAGTCACATAGGCCGTTAATACTTGGATATCAAATCCAATCTCCTAGCCACGAAGGCCGTTAACATTTTGATACAGAATCCAATCTCCTAGCCACGAAGGCCGTTTTAACCACATAGTTTTATACCATATCAATTGGGTAACTAAACCAACTCCTAGGTTACCATTTCAATAGCTAAAACTATTTCAAGTTGCAAGAGTTTAACCAATACATATCACATTAGATATAGTAGAGATTACTCACCTGGTTTGAAGTTCTATACGATCCTAGCTAATACCACAGAAGATACAACGATCCTTTAGTGATTTCCAGCACCTACATATTCACATACACACCAAGTAGAGGTGAATACTTTGTTTTTCAACCATTCAAGCTTGTAATCCGATCACAACAGATAAAACTCGGGATTAAAAGCGTCTCAACACATCCAAACAAGTGTTTTATACTCAATTTTCAACTAATCACAGGTGGTTCTTCACAACCACTCGAATTCAACCCAAAACAATCAAATCAACCGTTCAAAAGGGCTAGAACCATAAACCTTACCTTCAATAAGTGAGATATGGAAAATTATTTCAGTCGTTCGCATTCTAGCCTTCCGATTTGGTCCTAATACGATTAGGGGATGTTTTCTAGGGTTTTGGAGGTGTTTAGATCGAGATTCAAATGTCCAAATGACTTAAAATCGTGTTTTAAATAAAGTGGGTCGGCGTGCAGCACGACCCGGGTTGGCTTGCAGCACGACTCGTGCTGATGAACTCGACCCATGTGATGCTGTGGTTCAATTTCTCCAACTGAAAACCCGACCCGCATTGGCCAACACGACCCGAGTTCTTCCCAATTGATTTCAAATGTTGTTTTAAGTCTTTCAACTCGACCCGGGTTAAACCACACGACCCGGGTAACCCATTTTTGGTGTTTTTCGCACGAAAACTTTATCTTAAATGTATTCTAACCATCCAAACACCTATAACAATATTTTATATCGAAAACATACCACGATTAACATAAAATTACTTACCGAAAGTAACGTCGTGTTACATGGGCAAGCTTTGACGTTCTAGACTTAGGGAACGACGGTTCGCTTCCCGAGTAAGTCGACATCATTATAGCTGATGTGAATGACGTGAGTTGTCAATTTTCATCATTGGGGTGTTTTTGAGTTTCCCACTCCTTATGCTTTATATTTCATTTAGGGTTTTTGCCCCTTTTCTTCCTCTTACCCTTCCTGTTTTCTTCGCTTTCGTTCTTTTTCTTATTTCATTCCTCTTTTTCGAAATGGCTAACGTTGCCGACCAAGAGATCGCCGACGAGGTTTACGGTCCACTCGTTGAGCGTTATGGTTTTCAACGTGAAGACGATTTCTTGATTCCTGCTAATGGTGCTGGGTTTTCCCTCCCTCCTGAGGGGAAAGTCGGCATTTTCTTGAAAACTTTCGACGCCGGGTACCGCCTTCCTACTTCAGACTTCACTGATGAGGTCCTCCGGCGGAACAGCGTCGGCTTTCATCAGTTGACTCCTAACTCTGTCAACAAGATTGTGGCCTTCGAGCTACTGTGTCGTTCGTTGGGTATCGTTCCTGATTTTTTCGTGTTTAAACATTACTTCTGTTTCGCTGCTGCCGGAGAGAACTACACGTTCTATAAGAGGACCGTGTCCATGTGTTGATTCTTGAACCTAAATGTTGGTGCCCGGTATCATTGATCTGGTCCGGTTTCTGACCAAATCCCAAAGTTATACCCTCATCAGGAACAGGTGGTGAAGATTTTGAATGGCTTTCACGTGGTTCCCGAAGAGTTTCCTGAGCATATCCTAGCGGGTGGAGGTTTAAGCACCTCTTGGAGGATGCGAGGGAAAATGCCTGAGTTTTTTGTAGTTTGCAAAGGTATGTTATCGCCTTCCTTTCCTTCTCCTTTTTTGACATTTGCCTCTGTTTGTTTGTGGCTACATTATTCTTTATCTTTTCTGTTTCTTCGTAGGTGGTCCTTGTATGATTCTCTTTGAAGACGTTCTTGGGAAAGACTGGAGGGGGGAGCTCTAGTATCGAGAGGTTGATTTAGTCGACAAAGTACCTGCGCCATTCTCCTTTCGGAATCCAGATGTGGTGGCTTGTGCTAGGGAGATTCAAGAGCTGGAGGGGACGAAGGGAAACTTGGTGATATTCCGCTGGTTGATGCTAAAGTGGAAGGTCTCATCAGGGGTGATCGTGGGGGGTCCCTGGAGTGGGTTCACGACAGCAAGGAGGGTATCCTCAGGGGGTCGGCCAGGTTGGCGAGCAAGAGAAAAACAGCTTGGGATACATTGGAGGGGTCAGAGAGTTCGTTGGAGACAAGGTTGGTGAAGTGGGTAAGCCGTCGTCGATTGCTGAGTAGCTTGAAAGAGGATGACATGGGTATTATCAATATTTCAGATGACGAGGGTACAGTTGTTGAAGATTCCAAAATTCCATCTAATTCTGAACGTGTACAGGGGTCGAGGTAAGCAAATTGTTGATGACTTGAAAATATTATCTGATTCTGAGGGTGTTGGAGGTCTAGGGGAGAAGGTTATGGGTGAATCTGGGCCTGGGGGATTGGTGTTGGCGGCGGGGATGAAAGTGGTGTCGGTGGTGGTGATGCTTTGGGGGCCCACGTCTGGACCGAGTATGCGTCCCTGCCATTCCTTACTGATTGGAAGCTTTTAAATGGTTCTCGCCTATCCACGCGAGAGAATGCGATTGACTTTGCCCATCACGCTTGTCCTCCGGCCGCTGACTCGGAGATGGAGGGTTTTTCTCATGACAACCTGGTGAATGCGTTGAGGTTTGCGTCCACTCGGTTTTCTTATTATTTAGCAGCTGTAGCGAAAAGGATTGAACACGTTTCTGCTTCTTCCTCCAACCAAGAGTCATTTAAGTTGGAGGCTCGCAACGCCCGCGCGGAGAATGCGCACTTGCATACATCGGCAGGGGAGCTGGAGGCACAAATAGCTAGCCTGGAGGGTGCTGCTCGTGAGTTTGATCACAAGTGCGAGCTCTTAGTTGCTGAGAAGATGTCAGTCGAGGAGTAGCTGGCCAGTACCCAGGATAAGCTACACAAAGTTGGACTGGAGAATGAGGCACTGATGATTCGTGCTAAAATCTTTGACGCTGATTTGTGCGAGAAGGATCATGCTTTGGAAGAGAAGACTGTAGCCCTGGAGAAGGTGGAGAAACACTTAAAGTGGGTGGTTGAAGAGGGTATGGTAAGAGTTGTGGAGAGGGTTTTTATGATTTCGGAGTTGATTCATGGCATCAGCCGCATCAGGCGGGTTAGTTGTGTTGCTGGGGAGGAGGCTGGCCGCCGTGGCCTCCGTCGGGAGCTGAAGATTAGCGGGCCTGATGCTGGTGAAGGTAGCTCGAGTTCCAACCATGCCCAGGAAGTTGAGGATGCCATGGAAGATTTTGCGACTTTGGATTATGCTGGGTTGCTGAGTCCGGGTCAAATTGGTGTGGGAGAGCTAAGGGAGTTGCTTAAGGTGGATGCAGGTGAATGATTTGTTTGTATTGGTGGTATTCGATTTGGTCGTAACTGGTTAACTTTTGTAGACAACTTTTATTTCTTTTTGTTGTTTTTCCTTTTGGCTTGTGATGGTGTTGGAACATTAACCGTTGTGTTTGTTGGCAGGCGCGGCTAGCTTGCTAATTGTGAAATGCTTGTTTTATCTTTTGGTTATTGCCCGTGTTGTATGTTTGCTTTGCTTGTGTTTATCGTTTCTTGTGCTTGTTTGGATGATTCGCTTTTATGTGCTTTGCTCTTGTATGTTCCATTAATCCTTTAGCGCTGACACGTGCCTAAAAAGGGAGCAGTACTTTGCCGCAAGTATTGAGTTCTGAATTAGAGGATGTGGTGCCCGACCACGAGTGTTAATGTTCGATTTAAAGAAAGTGGTGCTTGGCCACAAGTATTGGGGTTTCGAGTTGAAGGGGTGGTGCTCGGCCATAGGTGTTAAGACTCGACTTAATGTACATGGTGCTCGGCCTTAGGTATTAAGATTCGACTTAATGTACATGGTGCTCGGCCATAGGTATTATGATTCAACTTAATGTACGTGGTACTCGGCCATAGGTATTAAGATTCGACTTAATGTTCGTGGTGCTCGACCATAGGTATTAAGATTCGTCTTAATGTTCGTGGTGCTTGGCCATAGGTATTAAGATTCGACTTAATGTTCATGTTGCTCGTCCATACGCATTAGGATTCATCCTAAGATGAGTAGTATTAGATTGTAATTATTGTTATAAATATGCATGAATCAGTTGTTGGTCGGGTGATCAATCAGACCAACTTGCTATTTAATTAATAAAAGAGAGCATGCAAAGCATAAACGTCATACATCAAGGGCCTTGGAACTCGGTTCCTTAGGGGCTGAATCATTACAACAAAACTAAAACTCGCTACTGTTGAGAGTGGCGTTGTGAGAGGTTTCCTTAGAAGTAGAATTTCCTCAAATTTTGAATGTTCCAAGTTCTTAGTATCGCACCTCCATCGAGAGTTTCCAATATGTATGCACCATTTCGATGCGCTTCTATTACTTTATAAGAGCCTTCCCACGTCGGTCCCAATTTTCCTCTAGGTTGGGCATGGCTTACATCGTTCTTTCTGAGTACCAAGTCTCCCACCTTGAAAGCTCTTCCCTTCACTCGCTTGTTGTAATACTGTGACAACTATCAAATTAGGTCAACGAAAGTCAACCGAAATATACAATAAAATGTAAATTTTATAACTTCTACGATGCATTATTGGATAGTATAAACACTAATTCAAATCAATTTTTCAAACAAACGCTGCTGAGTTATATGTTTTTGGTGAATAGTGAATAGTGAACAGTGAATAGTTATCCGAATAGTGAAAAGTGAATATTGAATAGTGAACAGTGAATAATTCAAATCAATTTTTCAATTTTTCGTGAATAGTGAACAGTGAATAGTTATCCGAATAGTGAAAAGTGAATAGTAAACGCTAAAAATGTAAAACTACTCGAAATATTACAAATTTTATATCGAAACGTAGATAAAAGTATGACGAATCCGAATATGTATTTATATTTTTACCAAAAGTTATATATAAAAAGTTACGATAGAAAAACGGTAAAAATATAAAACTTTTCGGAATATTACAAATTTTATATCGAAACGTAGATAAAATTACGACGTTTCCGAATATATATTTATTTTTACCAAACGTAATATATAAAAGGTTATGATAGAAAAACGTTTAATATAACTTGAAAGCGATATTTGATTATTAAAATATTTTTAAAAAAAAAAATTTTTTCAACCGACGGTTTCTTGAAGAAAAATAAAACAAAAGATTTTTTTTAATTTTATTTTAATAAAAGATAGGTCCCACTTCATTATTATCCAAATTTACATATTTTACCCTTAAAAATGCATATGTTCATTGTGAACCATACGTATTCAAAACGTATTATTAAATTTAATATTACATCGTTTTATAAAACACAAAATATACCGTTACAACGGTATCGTCGATACGAACAATCTGACGTCAAAATTTCATATTATGGATATCAGTTTTATATTTAATATTTTCTTTTTCATTAAAATGAAATCGAATTTACATTTAAACCCTATATTTTTATTAAACTTACAATTAATACCCTTTCAGTAATTCGTTAAAGATTTTTAGTTAAAAAGTTGATATTATTAAACTACGATTTTCGTAGATTATATTTTTATAAACAAAAATCATTTATTATAAAAACTATTAAATCTATTTAAAAAGTATTATAAGGGTATGTTTCGTCATAAACAAATTCTAAAAGTTATAATTATCAAATCTATGTATCTTGAGGGCCGCTGTACGAAAATAAATTTACTATAAATAGAAGCTTCATTTCTATCATTTCTTCACACCTCAGATCTCGATCTCTATATCAATAGTTAGTATTGTTAGAATATTCTTCGATATATATAGATATATACGAAGAATGAGCGATAGAAGTAGATATTATAGTTATAAATGTCGTGAGTTCGAGCTAGAAGCCGGAAGAGTCAATCGATCTACCAAGAGTTGGTGATAAGATCCTAGTCGACATTAATGTGAGTTCATACCCCATTCTTTTTACATTTATTCAAGTTTTAGGGGAAGAATACAAGTTATATTATAAAAATGACAATTTATAACCATTTGTAACAATAGTAAACAAAATGCGAACTTGGTAAGCGTCGTTATTATAATAATTCAATTATAATTCCAAAAATAATATCGATTGATCTACTTACGAGAGCGGTGTCTAGGCCGATCAATTGGGCTAGATTGTTGGACTTCCGAAAGGCTTATACGCTGAAAGGGTCCTGCCTCCCCATTTGATCTTCTACATGGCCGTTCTTTATTTGATAGTCATGAAGTATTATATTGGAATTAATAAACTAAGTTATTACACCACTATTATGGAAAATATCTTAAAAGATGTTATTTATAATCATTTAAATAAGTCATTTCACATATATTCATACTTATTACGACGGAACACTAAAAATAAACTATTATAGGAATAGTTTGTGGATACAAAGGTTACTATGACGTTTTAAACAAGATTAATAATTATATAAAATATATAATTATTATACATTACTATTTTATCATGGTAAAAATGATAAAGGTGAAAACAAAGGCTTTCTTAACAAATATACGTAAACGAGTTGATATACATACATTTTTGTGAGACGGGTCTTCACTAGTGCTTATTTAAGCACGATACAATAAGTCCTGTATTTATAACCAGAGTCTCGGTAAGAGAACATGATAATTGTGTATAGATCTATACGGGATTGACAATCCCGCACCTGAGCTGCTAGCTACAGCTAGCCCGACGGGTCTGGGTGACAAATGTCATAACATTCCGACGCCTGAAGAACGTCGCAACAGGCCTACAAGGTCACAGTATGGTTATAGGACGTCTCACATGGGAAAACAATCAACTTTATACATTGTTTACGTGGAAATATACATTTTTAACAGCTTTATGCTACAAACTACGCTATACATTTTAGTCTTTGGGTTTTAAGACTTGGACACTTCTATTAAGAAAATATTGGATTTTCTGGGTTACGATACTACATTTTACAAGGAAATAGATTTTTCATACAAGTTTTATGGAATTAAAACTACATTCTAACAAGTTACAAATATAAGTATGGTTTTACTTATACATACAAGTTTTATAGAAATTAAAACTACATTTTATCAAGATATAAATACAATTACAGTTTACTTATACATACAAGTTTTATAGAAATTAAAACTACATTTTATCAAGATATAAATACAAGTACAATTTACTTATACATACGAGTTTTATGGAAATTAAAACTACAATTCAGTAAGATACAAATAAAAATACGATTTTACCTACGTAAAGGTTTTACGAAATTAGATCTACTATTAATTTACGAATAAACATGTATTCACATGCTTTCATACAAAAAGAATACTATTTTCAAGTATAGAACACTTATACATTTTCGGTCTTTGGATTATTAAGACTACGACTCATTTATAAGAAAATATTGGATTTTCTGGTTTCAAACACTATCTCTTTACAAGAAAAATGACTAAGGATTTTATCATACAAAAATCTTATGAACTCACCAACGTAATGTTGACACTCTTTCAAACTATTTGTATTCTCAGGAAATTGATAAATCAGGTAACTACAAGTTTTTGACGAAGGTTCACCAAGGCGTCATACTATGTATTTAGATATCATATTGTAATTGTATTTGAAACGTACAATCTTCTGAACTATTGTAACATTTACAATTATGTATATGATGGATGTGTCTGCTTTGATCACTATTGTACAAACGTTGTTATGATACTGCTCATGAAGTCACCCACCCTCAGACGATTCCGCCATCATGGTTTGGGGGTGTGACAGATACCGCTCTGTGTTGGATTTGTACGTCGCTTGCCGGACATTGGCAAGTTCGCGTTTCTCCTCTACCAAGTCAAGGTTTAGTCGTAGGTCTTCTTCCGCCTTTTCTGGGGCAAAGGTGGAAACCCTTAGGGAGGTTATCACGAGTTTTGGTGGGAGCATGGCTTCCGTCCCATATACTAGGCTGAATGGGGTCTCTTGAGTGCTCATCCTGGGGGTCGTACGATAGGACCATAATGAAGGGTTTCTATGCAATCAATGAACACAAAATAACCTAAGGTTCACATGCAACCCTAGTATTGATCTATGTTTTCTTCTATGAAGATTAGAACTAAGAACCTAAAGGATACAATTCAATTCTAAAGAAGAATCAAGAAAAACCAACCTTAGATCTTATGATCCTTTTAAGCAGCAGCAAAATTATCCTGCCTCAGATGAAAGTCACACCCAGGTGATGGAAGAATCAGTCCAGCAGAGTAAATCCAGAGAGAAGATGGCGTGAAGAATGAGGTGCCAGGGGGTTCCTTTTATAGCCTCCAAGGGTTACACCTGAAACCCTAAGGAGCCTCCAATTGGACAAGGCTTTTGACCACTTGGACCAGGCTTACCAAAACCCTAATTAGGGTTTCGCCAAACCCTTGGAGATGCCTCCAAGGTGGCGCCACATTTGGTCCCTGGTTTTTCCTGGCCAGTTATTCAACTATTGAATAAATACCAAACCAGTCCCTGCACCTTTTAATTAATTAATTTAATCTCCAAATTAAATCCAATTAATTCTAGATTAAATCTCAATTAATTAATATAGTTTCTAATTAATATATTAGCACTTAAATATATTAATAAACTATATATATATTTTCTATTGATTTATTATACAATTAATAAATCAACTATTCTCTCTACTGAACTATCTTTCCTCCACCCATGAGGGCAACCCAAATGGACTTTGCTTTTAATCATAAGATAAAAGTTCAATTACAAGTCATGGCTTAGACACCTAATCCAACAGTCTCCCACTTGGATAAGTCTATGACTTTAATTGTCTGAACTCTGACCCAGTCAGTTCTGTCCAAAGATAAGTGATCAGATGATCCTCCGTCCAACAAGATATTTTCAGACTCAAGACATGGATAAAATCAATCTGGTCTGATTCATTGTTCCTCGATTTCCGATTTGCATATGACTCTTAGACTACCAATTTAGTCCCGGTTGGCCAACCATTTTAGTCAACTTCAAAATCATCGAGAGGCCTACAGATATCTGTTTCCCGTTAGGGTCAAGGGACGAATAAACTTCGACTCATATACTTATGTCTTTTACCAGACAAATCACTCACAACAATATGTTTTATAACACCGAGTTACTGATGCGTTTTCATATTATCAATGAATGACCGTCTAGTAAATCATAACTCATATGTCTTAGCTTAAAGATCAAAAGATATTATCGTCTCAATATTGCTCGTGATGTAATCCATGAAGCAATCCATTGAGCGCGGGTTTATCCAATACTCAAATCTCCATTTCCAAGTACTCACGAATGGTTCAGCAATCCAATTGCAATGTCTAACTCCTTAGACAATCTATTACCAATTCATGACAGTCTTACTTCACACTTACTCCCTTAAAGTGTAATCGACTGTGGATATTTGAATAATCCAATTATTCAGGAAGTAAAACATGCAAAATGAAACACAATGATAAAGTACTGACAAGAGTAGTGAACCATAATAAATCTCTATTATTAAATCACAAGAGTCAAATACAATACATTGTTACAAGTTTCGAATCTATCTAATTACTAAAACTTATATCATCTCTTAATCCAATGCTCCTAGCATGCTGATTATGCTTAATCCTACTCAGAGCCTTTGTCAAGGGATCTGCAGGATTATCTTCCGATGATACCCTCTTTACAAGGAGGTGACCTTCTTCTACCCTATGCCTGATGTAGTGGTACTTTCTGTCGATATGTCTGGACTTTCCATGATCTCGCGGTTCCTTTGTCAAGGCGACCGCACCTTCATTATCGCAGAACAGTTCCAAGGGCTCCTGAATACTCGGGACTACTCCAAGGTCACCGATAAAGTTCTTCAGCCAAGCCGCTTCCTTTGACGCTTCACTTGCTGCTATGTACTCTGATTCGCACGTAGAATCAGCCACTGTTTCTTGCTTGGAACTTTTCCAAGTGACTGCTCCACCGTTCAAAAGGAATACCCAGCCCGACTGAGACCGACCACTGTCTCTATCCGTCTGAAAACTGGCATCTGTATATCCTTCAACTCTCAAGGTATCACTGCCACCGAGGACTAACACCATGTTCTTTGTCCTTCGCAGATACTTGAGTATATTTTTCACAGCTATCCAATGCGCCCTTCCAGGGTTACCCTGGTACCGACTGACCATGCTTAAAGCAAAAGCCACGTCAGGGCGAGTACACGTCATAGCGTACATGATCGATCCCACAGCTGAAGCGTATGGTACTCGACTCATCTCAGCTATTTCCTCGTCTGTACTCGGACTTTGAGTCTTACTCAGCTTCGCATTACTTTGAATAGGCAGCTCTCCCTTCTTGGAATTTTCCATACTAAACCTCTTTAGTACCTTATCCAAGTATGTACCCTGACTGAGTCCAATCAGTCTCTTCTTCCTATCTCTCAATATTCTAATCCCAAGAATATAGGCAGCCTCTCCTAGGTCCTTCATGGCGAAACATTTCCCAAGCCAAGCCTTAACATCTTGCAGGGTTGGAATATCGTTTCCCATGAGCAGTATGTCATCGACATACAGCACCAGAAAGGTGACTATACTCCCACTAGCCTTGACATATACGCAGGACTCATCCTCGCTCCTAGAGAAGCCAAACTCTTTGACTTTCTCATGGAAACAAAGATTCCAGCTGCGAGAAGCTTGCTTCAATCCGTAGATTGATCTCTCAAGCTTACACACCTTATTAGGATACTTTGCATCGACAAAACCCTCTGGCTGATTCATGTAAACATCCTCAGTCAGCTTCCCATTAAGGAAAGCGGTTTTGACGTCCATCTGCCAAATTTCATAGTCATGAAATGCAGCTATGGCCAGCATAATCCTAATAGACTTTATCTTAGCTACTGGTGAGAAGGTCTCGTCATAGTCAACCCCTGGGGTTTGAGTAAAGCCCTTCGCAACCAGTCTTGCCTTGAAAGTGTGTACCTTTCCGTCCATGTCGGTCTTCTTCTTGAAGATCCATTTGCATCCGACTGTCTTTCGACCCGGTACATTGTCAACCAAGTTCCAAACTTGATTGTCATACATGGACTTGATCTCGCTATCCATGGCCTCTTTCCACTTGGCAGACTCAGGGCCCGCCACTGCTTCCTGGTAGTTAGCTGGTTCATCCAAATTTATCAGTGTCCTATCACTGACAAACGTGTCCCCATCCGAAGTTATATGGAACCCATAAAACTCGGGTGGCATGCTAACCCTACCAGAACGCCTAAGAGGTAAGGATACATCTGTCGGGCCAACAGGAACTTCTTCCTCATGTTGGTTGCTAGTTTCTCCTAAGGTTGCGTCATCTGATGACTCTTGAATTTCTTCCAGATCAATGGTACTCCCACTGTCCTCTTTAAATACGAGCTCTCTCTCTCGAAAGACTGCTCGTCTAGCTACAAAGACCACGTCCTCGCTCGGTCTGTAGAATAGATATCCAAAGGACTGTTTGGGATAACCAATGAAGAAACACCTTTCGCTTCTGTCTGCGAGTTTGTCTTGAGTCTCTCGTCTAACGAAAGCCTCACAACCCCAGACCTTGATATGTGCCAACGAGGGAGCTTTCCCCGTCCACATCTCATGAGGTGTTTTCGCAACCTTCTTAGTTGGGACAAGATTGAGGATATGGGCGGCAGTCTCTAAGGCATACCCCCAGAAGTGAATGGGAAGTGAAGCTCGACTCATCATGGAACGAACCATGTCCAACAGGGTTCGGTTGCGCCTCTCTGCAACACCGTTCAACTGTGGTGTCCTGGGAGGTGTCAACTGCGAAACTATTCCGCATTCCTTTAGATAGTCCAGGAACTCGATACTTAGATACTCTCCGCCTCTGTCGGATCTGAGCATCTTTATCTTCCTGCCTAATTGATTCTCTACTTCGTTCTTAAACTCTTTGAACTTTTCAAAGGTGTCCGACTTGTGCTTGATCAAGTAGATGTAACCGTATCTACTAAAATCGTCGGTAAAAGTCACGTAGAACCGCGTGCCATCCTTTGTGGTTGATCTGAATGGACCACACACATCCGTGTGAATAATGTCCAATAGACCCTCACCTCTTTCAAAAGACCCTTTGAAAGGTGATTTAGTCATCTTGCCCAACAGACAAGATTCGCATACATCATCCGACTTGAGGTCGAATGATTCCAACACTCCATCCTTTTGGAGTTGGGCGATGCGTTTCTTGCTGATGTGCCCGAGCCGACTATGCCACAGACATGCCTTTTCCACGTCACTAGTAGAATCAATATAATTTACACTTTGTCCTAGATTGTCAACACATTTCACAGTTTCATACACACCATTACAAGGATAAGCAGTAAAATTCAAAATACCATTTTTGAAAACAGAAATAGATCCAATATTATTATCAAAAGAAAACCGAAATCCTTGTCTGAATAATGCGTGAAATGAAATAATATTTCTTGCCATTTCTGGCGAATAGCAACAATCTAATAAATCTAAACAAACTTCACTACTAAGCACTAAACTATAAACTCCAATCTTGGTAACAGGGGACGATCTCCTATTGCCCATGATCAAGTTCAGTCTACCGTGCTCCACCTCCCTGCTTTCCTTTAGGCCCTGCATATCAGAACAAATGTGAAAACCACATCCTGTATCAAGGACCCAAGAATTAGAAGATGGTGAGTTTTTAGAGATAGTGTATATACCTGCTGTCGATGGCTTTACTTTCCCATCCTTGACATCCTGCAAGTATTTGGGGCAGCTTCTCTTCCAATGGCCCTTTTCTTTGCAGTAGAAACAGTTTGCTTCATCGGGGTTGGCCACACAAGGAATTTGGGAAGTCTTGGTTCTCGAGCCATTACTGGATGACCCGGCCTGAACCTTTTCCCTCCAATTTTGTTTAGGAGGGCCCTTCCTTTTCTTTCCTCTGCCACTTCCAATGGCTAGAACGGGCTGATTAACCGAGGGTACACTTTTACCCTTCATCCCGTCTTCAGCTACTCGAAGCATGCGATGCAACTCAGTCATATTAGCCTGATTGTTGTTCAAATGATAAGCCAGCCTGAACTGGTCATAAGAACTCGGCAACGAGTTAAGCACTATGTCAACGGCCAACTGTTCCGGTACAGGCATCGCAAGCTTTCTAAGCCGCTCCACGTAACCTTGCATTCTTTGCACATGAGTGCAGATGGACTCTCCATCTTTGGGTTTGCTGTTCGTGAAGTCCTTGACCACTTCGCACCTTTCGATGCGCTCTTGCTTGCGGAACTTTTCCGCTAGCTCCTTGTGCATCTCATAGGGCCAGTAGTCTTCGTATATTCTCTGCAATTCGGGGTTCATTGTGGCGATCATGATGCAGGCCACTTTGGTTGCATCATCAGTATGTTTTTGGTACGAGGCAATTTCCTCGGGAGTAGCAGTTTCGGGGTCGACATCGACAAGCTCGGTCTCGAGAACATACTCTTTGTTCTCATACCTCAGAGCCATCTTGATGTTTCTAATCCAGTCATTATAGTTTGTCCCGTTCAATTGAACCCTGGAACATAGTGAGAGGATTGAGGGAACACTGGAGTTTGATTGGGGAGCGGATTGATCAGCAGAAGACATCTATAAAAGAAGGTAAGTTTAATTAGATACTTGTCGGTCCTTATAATAACCCAATATAAAATAAGGCTAGGATCCAACTATAACAATTTGCAACATAGAAGAGGGATGCCGTAATCTATAAGCAAATTTTATAAAGGTAGGCGAATGACGATTCAGCCGATTCCACCGCGGAAAAATAATCTTATTATAAATGGAATTCCTAGTTTCTTATGAGATTTATTGAACTGTTCAATAGCATGTTTAATCTCGGATATGCCCCACCGTTTGTGACTGGGATGCCGAGGATCACAAACCGGGTGTGAATAACCATGCAAATTAGCTTGGTGCTTTCGGGATCCATTATCATCTCAAATTGATGTGCCGGTAAACCACACACGCTCCATCAACAATGATAACACCCGAGACACCCATTGCCACTCTTTATGAACCCCTATTGGTGTGCCGGTAAACCACACACGCTCCACCAACGTTTCATAAAGTGCAATGTGCAATTTCATGGGGTAGCATCAAATTCACATTTTCCTAAAGTAACTAGATTGGGATTTGTTTTAGGGTTCTAGTACTTTCAATTATAGCATTATACTTTTAAGAGGCTTAGCGGTTCTATCATACCCGTTCAGCTAACGACACTCGACTGACCAGGAGAGCGGTGGGTAAGAGTAGATACCCATTAGACTAACATTTTATAGTCAGTCGCCTTATACCCTCTTTATAGGACAGTTTTGTGAATGAGGCTTACTAGCGGTAGACTAACCAATTTTCTTATACATATTAAATTAACTTTTAATTTTAAATATATATAAGATATATTTTAATCTCATTAAAATATCTTTAGAATTAATTAAATTCTAATTTTCTCAAATTATTCTAATTTTCTTGAAAATTTTAATTAATTCTTAAGGCAGATTTAATTTGCCTTTAATTAATCAATTAATTAAATTAATTAAATCTAGGTTACAGATTACCAATTAATCAAATTAATTAACCTGTAATGGTCCCATGAATTTCGAAAATTACAAGCCAAGGAATTAGGGTTCAAGTTATTTTAGTTGATTTAGATACCAAAAATAACAACACATAATTAAGGCAAGCAAATCAAGCATTCAAGGGGGACCAAGGGAGGGTGGCGGCTAGGGTTAGGAAACCCTAGCCTTGGGATCGATTTTGGCCTCCTCCCAAGGGTTAATTTTCGCCAATAACCCTTAGGCACAAAACAATTCAAGCAGTTCATAATCAAACACAAGAAAACAAGCTAGCTCTGATACCACTTAAGGGTTTCTATGCAATCAATGAACACAAAATAACCTAAGGTTCACATGCAACCCTAGTATTGATCTATGTTTTCTTCTATGAAGATTAGAACTAAGAACCTAAAGGATACAATTCAATTCTAAAGAAGAATCAAGAAAAACCAACCTTAGATCTTATGATCCTTTTAAGCAGCAGCAAAATTATCCTGCCTCAGATGAAAGTCACACCCAGGTGATGGAAGAATCAGTCCAGCAGAGTAAATCCAGAGAGAAGATGGCGTGAAGAATGAGGTGCCAGGGGGTTCCTTTTATAGCCTCCAAGGGTTACACCTGAAACCCTAAGGAGCCTCCAATTGGACAAGGCTTTTGACCACTTGGACCAGGCTTACCAAAACCCTAATTAGGGTTTCGCCAAACCCTTGGAGATGCCTCCAAGGTGGCGCCACATTTGGTCCCTGGTTTTTCCTGGCCAGTTATTCAACTATTGAATAAATACCAAACCAGTCCCTGCACCTTTTAATTAATTAATTTAATCTCCAAATTAAATCCAATTAATTCTAGATTAAATCTCAATTAATTAATATAGTTTCTAATTAATATATTAGCACTTAAATATATTAATAAACTATATATATATTTTCTATTGATTTATTATACAATTAATAAATCAACTATTCTCTCTACTGAACTATCTTTCCTCCACCCATGAGGGCAACCCAAATGGACTTTGCTTTTAATCATAAGATAAAAGTTCAATTACAAGTCATGGCTTAGACACCTAATCCAACACATAAGACGCTCGGTAGCTCTTCTACCCAGTTGCCTTTGGCCTTTTCCAACCGCTTTTTTTTTTTTGATAACCGAGGACCCCACCCGACCCATCCTTTGGATGACCCTGATGAAGCAACCTCGGGGCCCATGCACACCTGGCAGCAGGGTGGTCCGGGTCAATCACCTACGGGGGTAGAGAGGTGGCCAGTGGCCATCCCCTGATTGAAAACTAACACTCCCTATGGGGAAAGGGAGGGAGTGGGATTAGAACTTGGAACCTCTTTATGGGGGAAGAGAAAGAGTCCAAAGCCTTATCCACTAGGCCATCAGGGTGATGGTTTCCCAACCGCTTTTTGATTCCACTTACGATGGTTCGGTTGGTTACCTCTGTTTGACCGTTCGATTGCGGGTGGGCTATAGATGTGAACTGTTGGCGAATCTGTTTTTCTTCGCACCACCCTAGAAACGGGTTTTCTGCGAATTGCAATCCGTTATCACTAATTAGCACTCGTGGTGTGCCGAATCTTGTGAGTATATTCTTCCACATAAATTTGATAACATTACGCCCCGAGATGGAAGCTAGCGGTTCAGCTTCTACCCACTTGGTAAAGTAATCTATCGCTACAATGAGAAATTTTACTCTCCCGAAGGCTTCTGGGAACGGTCCAACGATGTCGACTCCTCACTGGAAGAAAGGCCAGGGGCTGCTAATACTCGTCATGGGGGTTGTGGGCAGGTTTTGGGCCAGGGAGAAAGCCTAGCACTCTGTGCACTTGCGTGGCACCTTCGATGCGTTGAGGTGAATGTCTGGCCAGTAGATCCCCATCCGTAAGATTTTACATGTCAATGCCCCTGCCCCTTCGTGGGCTCCCGCCAGCCCCGAGTGTGTTTCGCCCAACACTTGTTGCCGTTCTTCCTTGGTTATGCATTTTAGCCATGGGGCCAAGTATCCTTTCTTGTATAGTGCCCCCTCGATGATTGCGAAGTTTGGGGCTTTGAATCTTATTTTTTGTGCCTTTGCTTCATCCTCTGGTAATGTTCCATACCAGAGGTATCCTAGGTATGGTGTCATCCAAGTCGCTATTTCGTTTGCTGTCTCGCAGACTTGTTTCTCCTCGATGCTCCTTTCGGGCAGGACTTCAACCAATACCTTCGTGGTCAAATTGTCGAATGAGGTTGATGCTAGTTTACTTAAGGCGTCGGCCCTTCTGTTTTCTGACCTTGGGATTTTTTTGATGGAGAAGCTGTCGAAGGACTTCAACAGCTTCTGGACTGTGTCCATATATTTCTGCATCCGTTTGTCCCTGGCTTTATACAGACCATTAATTTGGTTCGTTACCAACATCGAGTCGCTCAGTGCTATGATTTGTTTTGCTCCATTTTCGATTGCTAATCTTAATCCGGCTAGCAGGGCTTCATATTCCGCTTCATTCTTGGAAGTTCGGAAATCAAATCTTAACGCGTATGTAATCTCTTCCCCCTGGGGGCTTTTCAGGATCAGCCTGGCTCCCGACCCCTCTTTGCCAACTGCCCCGTCGGTATAGAGGATCCATTCGCATGGCTGTTCTATCGCGAGGATTTTCTTGTCGCTTGGTATTTCTGGTTACGTTTGTTCGGGGATCTCGATGAGGAAATCAACTAAAGCTTGTCCTTTGATGCCTGTCCACGGCGAAAACTCAATGTCATGTTCTCCCAGCTCTATGGTCCACTTAGCCAGTCGTCCTGAGTTTACTGGCTTTAAGAGAATTTGCTTGAGTGGTTGGCTGGTGAGGACCTCAATGTGGTGCGCTTGAAAGTATCGACGAAGGCGTCTGGCGGCATGTACAAGTGCCAGCACCAATTTTTCGAGTATTGGGTAATTAGTCTTTGGGCCTTGAAGCACCCGACTTACAAAGTATACTGGGAGTTGTTTTCTGTTTCTTTCTACTACCAGGACTGCTGAGATTGCTTCATGTGATGCTGACAAGTATGTAGACAAGGTCTCTCTTGGAATGGGGCTAGCGAGTGTGGGTAGGTTGCCTAGAGTTTGTTTGAGTTTCTACCATGCCTCGTCAGCTGCTGGCGTCCACTTGAATCCTTCTTTGTTAACTTCGTCTTTCAACGTATTGAAGAGTGGGAGTGCTTTCTCCACTGATTTTGTGATAAATCGGCCCAGCGCTGTCAGTTTCCCATTTAGGCCCTGCATTTCTTTCAGTGTGGTAGGAGCTTTGGTTTCAAGGGCGTTTTGGACCTTTGTAGGATTGGGGAGAATACCCTGATTGGTTATGTAGTATCCCAGGAATTGGCCTTCCTCGATGCCAAAAACGTATTTTGCAGGATTCAGTTTCATTTTAGCTTTCTCCAACGTTTTGAGTGTCTCCTCTATGTCTGCTATTAGTGTTGTGTCCTCTGGGATTTTAATGACCATATCATCGACATAAACTTCAATGTTGTGCCCGATTTGGTCGCGGAATAATCGGTCAATTAGTCGTTGATATGTCGCTCCTGCTTTCTTTAGGCCAAAAGGCATCTTTTGATAGCAAAATGTTCCCCTGTCGGTGTAGAATGTCGTCTTTTCTTCGTCCTCTTTCCTCATTTGTATTTGGTGGTAGCCTTTGTATGCATCTAGAAAGCATTTCCACCTAAACCCTTGGAGTTAGTCTACCTTCTGGTCTATCTCCGGCAGAGGGTAACAGTCTTTGGGGCATGCTTTGTTCAGATCTGTGCAGTCTATGCACATACGCCAGCTACCATCGTGTTTTTTTGACCATTATTGGGTTGGCGATCCAGTCGGGGAAGACTGATTCCCTTAGTATGCCGGCAGTGACCAGCTTGGAAACTTCTACGTTGATTGTAATGTTGCGCTCGCCCGCTTGGCCTCTCTTTTTTTGTTTGGTTGCACTGCTTCCTGATTTGACATTCAGATTGTGTTCTATAACGCTTCTATCTACCCCTACCATGTCAGATGGCTCCCATGCAAATACATGCTTGTATTGTTGTAGGAGGGTAATTATTGTTTCCCTTATGGCTGCGGGCAGCATGGTGCCAATCCAGATCGGTTGTTCGGGGTGATCTTGGATGATAATTTAGTTGTCATTGGGCTCTTCCCTCCTGGTTTTCTTGGCCGAACGTATAATGTATGTGGGCTGCATGATCTGACAACATTTCAAATTTTGGGGGCTGGTGGCCATGACGCAAGCTATGCTTCCCGGCGCTTTGAAATTGAGTAGACTATGGACTGTGAATGCTACCGTGCCAAACTTCAGGAGTCCGGTACGCCCTAAAATCATGTTATGCTCTGACGGTGTTCTTACGATGGCGAATTCAATGAGCACAGTCTTGTACAATTTCTTTTCGAAACTTCGTAGTGTGAAAGGGAGATGTATGGTTCCGATTGGCCAAATGCTGTGACCCGTGAACCCTATGAGTCGCCCCCTTGCTAGTTTTAATTCGTCCTTTATTGTCTACGGGAGCAATTTGAAGCAATGCTCTTGGATGATGTCCGCATCACTTCCTCCATCTACATATATCCTGTGGATCTTGATATCCTTGATGTGGCCGGTGATGACCAGGGGTTATCTCCCTGCCAGTTCTTCGGTCTTGGGTCGTTGACCGAGAAGCTGTGGTTCAGAGGGCCGAGACAGTGGCGTGTGTCGTCCTTGCTGGCACGGGTGGCTTGCTTCTAGCTGGCACGAATGGCCAGGATTTTGAGGCCTCGGCCAACTGCCTTGTCTTCTTTCCGGTTTCTTTCTGTTTTTCGTTCCGCTTCATATTGTTCTCGTAACTTCATTGCTGTTTCCACTAGGTTTCCTTTGAGTTGTTTCTCCTCCATTTCTCGTTTCAACATAGCACAGTCGAGCGTATCGTGAGCCCTGCTTTTGTGGTACTCAAAGTATCGCTGCTTACTGTCTTGGGCTTTGCTAGTAGTAGTCTCTTTTACTGCGTAAATATCTGCATGTCGATTTCGTGATTCATCCTTGAAAAGTGGACTATACCGTCGTGGGGGTCTCCCGCCTCTTGAAAGAGGACCGGCGTGATCCGACCGCCGGCTGTGAGGGTGATATCGATCGCTTCGTCTATGGTACGTATCTGTGGCTTCCTTGACGTATAGCTGCTTTTCTGTTGTTCCCTCCTCTTGCCGAAGGAATCGTTCTACTCGCTCTTTCAGCTCGTGGCGCGTCTAAGGAGGTTTCCCTAAGAATTTTCTGGACAGTAGCCCTGGCAGCAAACCCCAGGTGAATACGCCTGTTACCATTCGATCGTCCTGCCCTGGTACGTCCAGGGTAGCTTTGTTAAATTGTATGAAATATTCTTTTACCGACTCGCCCTCTCGTTGCTTACATCCCATGATAGCATGGTTGTCTCCCTATACTTACAAAGTTGCATGAAATTCGTAAGGAACAGTTGTTTCAATTGTTTGAAAATGTAAATATTGTTGGGTGCGAGGCTTTTGAACCATGCACCTGCATTCCTGTCTAGCGTCGTGGGGAAGTATGTACACCAGAATCGTTGATCTAGCTTCAATGAGGTTATGTGCCACTTGTAAGTATCGATGTGGCTTTCGAGACATGTCGTTCCATTATATATTTTCAGCTTTGGCAGCTTGGCCGTGCTTGGGATCTCGTAATCCAGTAGTTCTTTAACGAAGGGAGAACGGGAATTTGTTACTGTGGGGATCGGGGTTGGCATTTGTTGTTGAAATGGCGGCTGAAGTGGTGTGAACGGGTAGTGCGGTGTCATATAGGGTGGTGTAGGTGTTATTATCGGAGGTGTTGTGTAGCCACCGATGTAAAATGGTGCCGGGCCGAACTGAGTTTGTGGTGTGGGGGCATTGACGAACATATTTTGGGGAATAATGGGTATTAGAGAGGGAGTCGAGGGTATTCCTGCGATGAGAGGTGTCAGGATTGTTGATGGGAGGCTTAGCGGAATTGTGGTGTGGGGGCATTGACGAACATATTTTGGGGAATAAACGGTGGTTGGGTTGCTGATGTCCCAACATGGAGGAAAGGATTGAGGTACGCCATTGGTGGCGTCAAAGGGTTTGGCATCGGCGGCTGCCATGGTGGTATAGTGGACACAGTGACTGTAGGGAGAACTGTTTGGAGTGTAGTCACCAGAGTTTGAGGTGTGGCGACATCCAAGGATGTCATGGGTCGTATTGGACTCCGCGGAGCGCCGCTTTCCCGGTCATTCAGTGGTGTAGCCATTTAGTGTTGCGAGGATGTGATTCTTGTGTTGTCACACAATGGATGGCGCCAATGATACGAACCGGTCCGATGATGAGATCCTTCAATCGGTAGTAGCTCAGACATGGGTTCATAACAACGAAAATGGGGGTCAGTTGCACTTCGGGAGGCGGTCCCGGAAGGACGCTCCGACGGTCAAGTTAGTGCGGTGATCGGAGCAAGATGAAAACAAGAGCGATTAAGGTGAAAGCACGGGTTACGAAGATGATCCTCCCATGGGTACGATCATCATATACCGTTGTACCTTTGTGGGGACCGAATGTCAGCCTTGGCAGTGGGCCTTTTCCTTATTGGACAATCTTCTGCAGTCGCCTGTGATTGGCCCGTTAGGCCGACCAGGTAGTGGCTCGTACACTACCTAGGTCGTCTGTGGTTGACAGGTCACACGATGGACTGTCATGAGGTAAGGTGTCGTTCTGGTATTGATCCACGTGATGACAAGCTGTTCGAGGTTGTCGAGCCGGATGACATCCAGCCAGGCGGGTCGCGTGGCCCCTAGCTGCTGGCTGGCCGTCCAGGTGATGGCGAGGGCCCGCTGGCGGGCTATCGTGTGTATCACTATGATACGTTATCAAATGAAATTTATATTATTACCATACGAACATGTGAATACTTATGAAGAAATAAGCCAAGGTGTTTGTTTGAATTGCTAGTGTTATGTTATATAAATAAAAATGCAAGATAGGTGAGTGTGCACAAATAAATAAAACAACCCCAAGAGCATGGATTGGAAGCAGTTAATTAGTACACCAAAAGGCTACTCTACTTTTAAAAAAAAACATATCCACCCATGACAAAAACTGATATCGGCGTCAAATTACCAAGATGGTGCATTAAACAGATAATACCACAATAAATTTTGTAAACATGTAAGTTACATAATATGAAATTCTGGTATACTATAATTGTCACCAATACAATAGGACGGCCCAGTTATGTTGGAATCTATGTAAGCCATTTATATTTACAAATAAAAATAAGTTAAATAACTCACCAAAACAATGAAACATGCAAATTGATATTAACACTCAAGTTTAATATAGAAAAGGGTAACCATTTTCCTAAACTACTCTCTTTTATATTTTGGTTTTAGATGTTTTCCCCTCTCTCTCTCTCTCTCTCTCTCTCTTGTAAGTTATTTCTTTTATTTCCTTCTATTATTGTTTAATACATCATCAGGAAAATGAAAAACTCAATTTTAAAAATAGAACAACAAAGCCATGGAGAAAACAAAAGGCAACAGCAAGAACAACAAGCCTCTTTCTTATGTCAAAATTTTCTGCTAATTTTTTGGATGGTTCTCATTCCTTTTTGTTTATTTCCTTTTCAAAAAACATGGAACAAAAACATAGGGAAAAGAGTTATGAAAAGAAACCTGTTTAGAGAATGCAAAAAGAAAAAGTAAAGAAATGACAAGCACAATGAAGAAGCGATCTTGGTTATTTCACAAGCAAAAAGATGAAGAAGACCATTGATTGTCATTACAATTTAAGCAAGAAAAGTTTTATTGGTATTTATCTTCATAAACAGATTTTATTAAAACAATGTAGTTGGCTCAAGACATCGACTGAAAAGAAGGTTAAAAGAAACTCTTATATATAAAAAGGTAGTCGAGAACATAAATTGTAATGCATAATTACCAAAACATGGGACAAAAGCAAAATGGGTCAAGAAAATCCATGTTTCTTTTTTTATTGTTTTGTTTTAGTTTAGTCTTTTCGAGTAAAAATGGTGCAATTAAGAAGGAAATTTCTTGTGCATAATTAGCAAAGCATGAAAATCCAGTTAGGTTTCTTTTTTGATTGTTGTGTTAGTTTGGTTTTTTGGGTAAAAAATGGTGCATTAAAGAACTAGAGGCCAATTACAAATAAAATCAATAACGAAGATGAAGAAGGCAAGAATTTAGAACCATGTTAAAATGGATTTGTTTGAGGTAGACGAGTTTAAATATTATATGAAAACAAAAGATTGGGACCATATCATTATAAAATCTTTCACTAAGGACTATAATAGCAAAAATAACTCCAAGAATGTGGTTTAGTCTAAACAAAATTTAATTGATAAAATATAATTAGTTAAAGAGAAAGATAATTAAAAAACACATATTAAGTTTGATACAAACAAGTATATAGCAATGTACAACCAAAACTGAAAAATGAAGGAAAACGTAGTTATTACAAACAAGTAGAAAGCAAAATAAGTACAAAACTAAAAAATGAATGATAAAATCAATTTAAGTTATAATTTTCAAGTTTTTTTAATAGCTTCTATAATTCAAATATTTGCATTTTAACTTCCCCTACACAATCGCAACTATATTTAAAAGGTTAAAATGTCCCTGATTCTCGGCAAGATGTATACACATTGAATAAGAACCAAACGAGTAGTAGCATCTCCTAGTAGCAACCCTCATCTGCAACAAAAGATTATAAATTAGCAAAAATTACACCAAAACTTGTAAATTTTTTATGAGAGGGCATTCATGTCTTTTCACAAACAAGAGACCGAAAGCGGACTTTTTGGGCGACATTTTTTTCCCATTGACATCAATAACAGTACAATGATTCTGCATACCATCACCAAAATCATCATTCATGTTGAAATCATCTTCATCATCATCAAAGTCTTGATTCTGCAAATTCCATAGATTTAGAATAAAATAAATCTTTATTTTTATCCACTTCCATAAAGTAGAAATAGTTTTGTTATTATTGTTGTATGATATTTTTAATTTTATATACCTGTGCATAATCATCATCTTCGTAACCTACTTCCTCTTCAATATTTTCCATGTCTTCATCTTCATCTTCATCTTCTTTCTTTTCCTCATCTTGATCCTAAAAGCATAACAATCAGATGACAGAAAATAGCAACCTACTTTCGTTTATTTGAGGATTATAGCATCATACTTTCATTTCTTTTTCAAAGTTTTCCTATTAAGACATTATACTTTGAATAATCTACCCGATTATAGCATTGTACTTTCAAAGTTCTCTTATTTAGACATTATACTTTGAAAAGTCTACACGACTATAGAGATGAAAGTACGTTGCTATTTCTTGCATGTAAGTATTTTAAAAGTGATAAAACAAAATTACCTGGTCCAGCTTCTCAAATATATCCAATTTTTGTAGGTCTGCCCAGCATAATATATTATATTAAAATAAAATAAATCTAACCCATTCACCAATAATGAAAAGAAAGAAATGGAAGTAGGATGCTATTCAACAGGCCATCTATTCATTTTAAGAGGCAAAATAAATCAAATAAATTATAGGGTTAATAACATAAAAACCACTGTAGTTTGTCCAAAATTCCTGTTTAACCACTATATTATTTTCTGTTCCACAAAAACCACCCATACTTTCAAAAAATTCCATATTGACCACTGTTCATTTTATTTTATAATTTTTAAGGATTATTTTCATTGAAATATTATGTGAAAAGTTTTATATCGACATTTGAAGCAAATATTGGAACTTCGTTGCAGTAAAAATGATACATAAAGTTGTCTACATGTGATTTTGGTCTTTGTAAGAGCAGCTTTTCGACCACGTTGTGAATGCATAAGGTATCAAAGTGAATCAACTAAATTTTGAATGTGACGAGGGTAAGAAGTGTTTCGAGTTGGCGACATAAAATCTTGACTTTTATTTGTTATAGTGGTCGCAATGTATCTTTTTGAAAATATGAGTGGTTTTTACGAATTTTTTTGAAAGTATGAGTGGTTTTTTTAGAACAAAAAAAAATAGTGCTTAAACCGAATATTGGCCAAAATACAGTGCTTTTTATATTATTAGCCCTAAATTATAAATGCTGATCAAACCTGATTGTAGATCCCATTGAATATTTTTCTTCTTGATAGGCCTCACATTCTTCCCAACTGTTTGAAAAATCAATGAAGTATGCTCGTGGCATTAAATACATTAATGTATAAAATGTAAAATAATACATTTTTATACTTTAATAATTGTGTTTAATGAATAACGGAATAAATTACGAATAGCATGTTTGTTTGGTTGAGTGGAATGAAATTACGAAGGAATAGAATGGAATTCTCATATGAATGTCATATATTATATGTAAATAAAATGTATAGTTAGACTTTACTTTATACATTATTTAATTATAATTAATGGATTCTTTATTTACAAAAATTATAAAAATGAGCATAATAAAAGCTCACTAAAACCCAAATAAGATTATAATAAAATTATATTTTCTAGCAAATTTACTAATATAACGTCCCATTTTAATTGAAATCGTGATCTTTTAGATGAAAAGATTTATCTCATAAAAAGTTGTCATTTTCATTTAAAAAAGCACCCCCTGGAAAAGGAACGAAAATTAACAAAATGGAAGGACGGAACATATTCCTTCAAGAATGCTTGATTCCGTTCCATCATTCTAATGGAATGAACCATTCCATTCCTTTTGTGATTCCATCATACCAAACACTACCTTATAGTTTTTTACCTAATTCTGCAGGAAGATAATCGGAAGTCATCATCATATAGTCCGAAATCGGAGGCCTTTTTATTCTACTTTCATCTTCTGTCATCACAATTCCCATGTAAATCAAATAGTATCATCATATAAAAGATACCAATTTTCTTTTTTAAAATTTAATACACAGATGCAAACCATAATAGAATGCAAGTCTATTGTAGGAAAAATTATTCACAAAATGGAATGCTTACTTTTACCATCTACACTCGGGTCCTCCAAAAATCCAAAAAATAAGGAGATGACCTCCAAAACTTAGTCAACTTGGCTGAACATCTTACTACACTATTTAATTCTTTGTATTTTTGTTTAAGTTCTTTGTCTTTTTGTGTAAGTTCTTCGTCTTTTTGTTTAAGATTGACATTATGGAGTTTATCGATTTCCTACAAGTAAAAAAAAAAAGTTTTTAGTACAACTATGGCAAATCAAGACATAGAAGATCATCAAATCTCTATAATTTATACGAATATTTCATATATTACCAGAATGAGAAACATGACTTACAGGAAATACTTCGTACTTCTCTTGTCTTGCAAAACGACCATAACCAAAACCACCTCGCCCGCGTCCCCTTCCTCTAAATGCCATCTCGACAAAACCGTAGCAAATGATTGTATCACGTTAATCATTTTGTTATATAAATCCATGATAATTGAACTCATGAGATATCTTCGTATTAATTGGTACAATCTCTTTATATAAATAAGGTATTAACGTTTTTATATATTCTAGATTTCTTTTGTTATATAATATTATTACTTTTAAATACATATTTACTTTATATTTAAATGGACACATTAAATGTAAATGATGAGACTTTCAAAATCGAATTGGGATTTTGTAACCAAACTAGTATATTAGACACATCCTAGATGATACTTGTATATTCAAACTCTTTAAAAACAAATTTTTGCATCAATCACTGTGATTATGGCATTCGGAAAGTCGGCAAGTTCACTCTGATTATGACATTCTTTTAACAATATTCTTGAATAAAACTGTTTAAGTGTACCAAATTGCTTCTAATAATTAAATCTTTTTTGCTTATGAGGCAATGCACAAAACCAAAACCGTACCAACAGACAACCTTATTTATCTACATTAAAGAGTAAAATGAGACCACAACAACGATAACTTACAAACTAGTTCACCTTAATGGCCAACCTAATCTATATACTCATCAGAGCCAAATCGATAACCAATGCTAGACAACATCAAGTAATACAATGTGTCTATAAATAAGCAAGTGGAATACGCCAAAGATTTCCAACTATCTACATTTGGTTGATTTTGAAGGAGAGAGTTAGGGACGATATTACCTCAGGGTGAAGGAGAGGGACGACCCGAAGTAGGAGGAGCCGGGCGACGACGACATGAGCAGAGCGTAGTCCGTAGATCGCGAACCCTCCGTCGACGGTGTGTATCAATGTATCGAGGGCGATTGATGATAGGAAGACGGGACGAAGGGTGCTAAGACGGGACAAATGGTGCTACTAAACATACACCTTACACAAAAGTCAAACTAACTTTAACCAATCATATTTAATTTTTCCTGAAAATAATGCAGTTTCAACCGATAAAAAGAATTTGACTTTGAATAGATGTGTTTATCAAGCAAAAATATGGTGTTTATTTAGTGATTCCGCGGGAAGAAAGAATGTGTGCAATTGAATGCGTAAGGAGAACTAAGACCGTTGGGTCTATATATATTGGGCTAAATGGTTTAAAGGGCTACTAGTTGTATAATCGCGCAATACGATGCGACATCAACGAATAATTTTGTTTTGACAAAAAATAAATAAAAAACATGTTATATTCCAAAGAAACTTTCGATCAACAAATCTTTAATTTCATCATCTTGTTTTTAGTTGATAATAAATTATAAACAAAACTGCAAAATTGGTCCTTATGGTTTGTAAAAAGCCGTAGATATGGTCCAAAAAGTTTCCAACTTGCATGAGAGGTTCAAAAAGTTCCGATCAACTAATCATTAATTCCACTGGCCAGCCCTGCAGGGACCAAAACCACAAAATATTCTACCTTTTACACTGTTATGAATATCAGACTGAACCGACTGGTTTAACCGGGAACCGGTCAGGTTATATTTTAACCTCCGAAAATCATTTGTATGTCGAACTGCTAAAAACCGCCGGTTTTCTACGAACCGTGGTTCAGCCGTACCAGTTCAACCGGCCAAAAAACTGGTTTTCTTTTACATTTTTGTTTTTCTTTAATATTTTGAAAGATTTTAGAAATCTTAATCCGTAAACGGTAAACCTAGTCAACGACTTCATTCAATCATTTGCTATCTTGCTACTTTGGAGTGCTCTTATGTATCATAAAACACAAAAATGATGTTATAATGCATTTGTATTTTTTTAAAATATTTTATAATTTAAAAAATAATTATGATGTAATAATGTTGTCTACCGGTTTTTTTGACCGGTTAAACCATCGGAGTAAGACGGCAGGTTTGATGACCGGTCCGGTTTTCAAAACCTTGACCTTTTAGACCACTTGTGGTTTTTGAATTTCATCCGTAGTTTTTAACAAACGTTATGGACCAAATTTACACTTTACTCTTTTTCAAATTTGAGTTTGTTAAAGATATAATTTCTTAGATGTGATGAGAGCAAGAAAATAAATAAATCATCGTTGAGTTCGGAAAAAAAGTAAGAGACACGGTTAAATGATTTATGTTGAGTTCACAAGTCATAAGGCTTTATTACGTCAATTGGGTGAAAGAGCTAATTAAAGGCTGTTCATAAGGTCTTTCTAGTGGGGCTGCAGGAATAAAACTTCTCTTTCCGATCTATAAAATATTAAATTGAAAGATATTAAACTGACTATATAAATATCAATTTATTTATTTTTTTCGGTGGATGAACAACACTTCTCCTCGAAAGAATCGGTTCTCAATTAAAGAGTCTTTGTTGAAGACTTATTAGGATCTTTTAAAAAGTATATATGATTTTACTTTTCCTTTTCCTTTTTACCATCATAACGACATCCATTGTACGATGAAGAGCAACGCCTCACTCTCATTTCTCCAAATTATGCATCGATCACGTAGCTGGTAGCTTATAAGTAAATCCCAAATAACGATACTAAGGTATAGAAAAAAAATAGTAATATACAATAAAGATAACCGACAACATCATGATAAATTCGGAATCTTACATGGAAACCACAAACAAGACATATACTTGGTAAACATAGTTAAGTTACATACCCCAGACCTTGAACAACTACTCGATTGACATGATTCATCAATCAAAACATAGAAGATTCACGATCAACAATTTGCTTGATTGAAGATTCACGATCAACAATTTGCTTGATCTCAACTGGAAGATCTATGATTTCTATGTACGGTTCTTGCCAGCGATCTATCCCCATATTCGCCAACTTATCAGCACATCTGTTTGCGTCTCTAGGGAAACAGCGAATGCTAATTCTGTTCTTATTAATGGGGCGCTTGCACTCTTTGAGGATATCCCAGCAATTCTTGATGATGATGGTGGTGTCATCGTCGTCCCATTTGACAGCTTCAACAGTGTCAGATTCAAGAAGGGCGTCGATCCATTGGACAACTTCAGCAGAGTCAGATTCAAGAAGGGATTCTTCAAGACAAAGCTTATCCAAAAGCTGCAGACCTCTAAAAATTCCATGGACCTCAGCAGTAAGAGAATCAGTGACACCAAGAAACCCTCGAAAACCACAAACCCATTTGCCATGATGATCACGCAGGATTCCTCCAAACCCACTGCGCCCTACCTTGAGCTGGTCGTGGTCGTTAGGATACGTTGGAACATGGCCACTAGGTCGACATGCACCATCAGTGTTCATATAGAACTTGCGGTGACGTAATTGCATTCTCCTAGCCAACATATATTCTACGCCGTTTGTGTCGGGAAGCATTCTAGAAAGGACCACAGCAGCTCCGGCAGTTGCCAGTGTAGCTACTGCCGCAGCTCCGGTGCTTACAGAGCCACCCATGGTTTTTTTAACTTTTTAGGGCTACAGATATTGAACAAGATGCTGCGTTACGCAACCCAATTATATTTTAGTTGAAGGAATATATACTCCTTATATTAGATACTTCATGACTTTATGCTGTTTATTCTTTGTAAACTTACTATTCGATGTTCCACTTTGATCGTTTCATACTCTCTTCTTCAAAGTCGATGGGATATTAATTTCTTATTAGTTATTGTACTATGTTTAGTTTTCTTTTTACTTGTAATTGGTATTTTTTTTTAAACGAACATAATTTATATTTATATCTATATTTAAAAAGGGTATTTTTTGGTATTTGACGTTACGTTTTTTTTGTGTAACGCGGGGTGGGTGGATCCAATGTGGATCCATTTTGTCCACCGACCCATTATCCCCCACCGCTTCACCTTCTCATTCCTCATTCTTCAGTTCTTCCGAAATCCAAATCACCGTCCAAGGAAATCCACTTCCTCCCCACCGCTTCATCTTCATCTTTCGCATGTTCCACTGATCGGAGCCAAAGAGGGATCGCACCGGGATAAGGTCGGCCAATCACCGACGATTCCATTGACGCGTCTGACCACCGCCTCCTACTATTCGCCTCTGAAATCTCTTTGTCTACAGCAGCACACAATCATTCTTCCTGTCTATCAAAACCATAGAAGAGAGGCCAAAGAGGAATTCCGGTGATGACGATCGTCCACCGGAGTTTCTGGTCAAATAAAAGAGGAAATCCGAAGACGGCCGTAGTGGAGGAGACGCACAACAAATTCAAAACGAAGACTTGGAAGGTGTTGTGGGTTTTGTGTTCTTTTACGATGATGACAGGATGATTTTGTGTTGGGAAAGAAGTTGGGAGAGGGAGCTTTTGGTGTCGTTTATAGAGTTTCCTAGGCTAACAAACCCTCTTCAAAGGTATGCCCACCACATGTTTGTAGAAATTCCTCAGTGAAATCAGTCTTCTTCGGCTAAAGAAATGACATGAAAAAAACCATACGACCAGTTAATTTTCCAAAACTCAGTTCAAATACCATAAAATCATCTAAAAAACATGTGATTTTTGTGGTGATTGCTAAAAGGAAGGCGATTTAGTACTTTAAAAGCCTACAGAATATGGGATGTGGAGATATGGATGAATGAACGTGTATGGAGGGCTTGTGCAAATAGTTGTGCTAATTTGCTGTACGGCTTTCAGGAGGTATATGCACAAAATGTTTATTTTTTAATTTTTTTTATATAAATTTATCTATTTATCATTAAATTCCGATACCATTAATGATAAATGCTTTTGACTGTGTTTTTTAGAAATCTTCAAAGAAAGGATCTGAGTATTGGCTCATATGCCCATTTGAAGGGGAATCCACCCATGCAGATTTGATTCAGAGTACAGAATTTCCCTATAATGTTGGTTTTACATAATATTCTTTAACTTCAAAACAATATTACTATTTCATCTTTTCAATACCTTTTTAAGCATTTAATTTACCATATTATCGAAAATATATTTTGTCCATTTTTAAGGTTGAATCAATGATTCTTGGAGAAATACAAGATTTGCCAAAGGGATTAGAAAGAAGACGGTTCTAAGGCAACTCTTGTATAGATTAAATTAGAACATGTATTCTAGAAGAGTGTTGGGGTGGGTAGGGGGTGTTAATGTCTTAAAGGAAACATGTTCACTGAAAAAGAGGTCTGAATAGTTTGTAATGCAAAATATTGTGTCAACTATGTGCTTACAGCAATGGGGTCAATGCCAGAGGGAAGAAAGTGTGTTACTTGTATCAGGTATTCCATTGATGAGTCAAAAGGGGCAAATTGGGAAAATGCTCTTGAATGCTAAAGTGTTCCTTAATAGCCTAGAGGTTACACAAATAATGAAAGCAGAAAAACTATGTGTTATCAACCAATTACCCTTAGAGTACATTGCCATAAATGGAAAACCACTTTCTGACAATGAATTTTCCATACTTCAAAGCTGCCCAAATCCTCCTAAGAAACTTAAACCTGGAAATTATTGGTATGGTAAAGTATCCGGCCTTTAGGGAAAGGTAAATCTGCATCTTTCAAAAACTTTACACTGGTACCATATCTAATGTTTGTTTAAATGGAAATTAACGTTATTTATTTAATTATATCTATAAACACGAGGGTGAGAAGCCTTTAAAGATTATTAGTCCCCATTTAAACGTTGGTGCCCCTATTATGCCTGATGCCAGCAATTGAAACACGGGTGTATTTATAAATGGTCGTGAGATTACAAAAGTTGAGCTACGAATGCTACAGGTTTATATTTTTTAATTTTGAATTGCTTAAATAATTTTAAGCAATTGAATTATTAATTATGTTAATTTGTTAAATGTTACAGCTATTTGGAGCACATTAATGTGCTGGTAACCCCCACTTTCTTAAATTAACGCATTTATTATCTAAATCAAAACATTTCATGGAAGATTAGAGTGTTTTTTTTTTCAAATAAATCTATGCGGTGAAAGCATTTAAATATTATACTATGTGGATGTTTAATTTCTATTCTTTTTTACATATTAGAGTTTTCAAATTGGGGTTTAAACAATGATCTTTTGAGAATTTATTCTCTCCGTACATTCATTTTGTTATGCAATTTACACAGGAGACAATGAATGGGAATGCGTACACAGGAGACAATCAATGGAGAAGTAATTTGAGAAAGAATACATAAACAATAAATAGAGGGAAGGGACTGTTCTTCCTTCAATTCAATTCGATTCATCAAATATAATCTTAAGGTCAGGTGGATCTAAAACATGCATTTGTGTGTGCAGGTTTGTGTTTTTTATAAAGGTGGCCCAAGCTTGGGTTATTGCAGGTCTGGTGAACGAAAAAGGGATCGAATCATGTTGTCTCTCATTAAGGTATACACATTTTTTTTACTATTGCAATATTTGAAAATATTTTCTTAATTGGGTTATACAAATTCCAGGAAAGAGAAAATATTTTGCTAATCTTCTTTTTGGTTTTTTGAGGTCATCTATTTGCATCTCGATTATGGTTAATTATACCATTTGATTTAAACTAATTTTTTAGATTTACATGTGTTTGGTGGTTTGTTCGAAGTATTGGTTTGCATTTTTGTTTGGTGTATGTGTGTTTGTTTGTTTACATCTCCTAAAACGGGTAATTTTTGTTTCTCTTTTGTGTTTTCTAACTCCATAATTGAATACGAGTTTTCTTTGTATCTCATTATAAGGTTTTTTTCCGACAGGGATTTTACTGGTGTTTTTGTCCAAAAAATCTTTAAATGTTGAAATATATGTCTTCATTTATGTGGTTTATATCGTTCATGTTAACGTATCGTTTTTGCAGAATATGATTGTATCCTTTGTTGATAATGACTTTCAGGTGTAATTCTTGGTGGATATAATTGATTCAATTCACTTCATCTCAGACTCAGTTTCAACCGTACCATCAAACTGTTGGTGGGAGTTTTGAGGTTGGGGAATCATCTGCTTCTGAAACCCTCATCTTAGACTCACTTTCTTCCATACCACCAATCTATTCTCCAAGTTAAATCAATTCAAGTACTCCCTCACATTCTAATTCGAATCCCTTTTCCGAAATATTCTAATTCAAATTTACTGATTTGCTTGATTACATAGATGAGATTGATTGTGGTTCTAAAATACAATTCAACATTTACCCCTTTTCGGTGGATTCAATAATTTTAATTCGGTTTTATTTTGCAGTTTGGTGCTTTTTCGGTGTTTGTAACAGATGGAACCCCATCGCCATTAAAGTCTCATGCATGAATCATGCCATTTTTTCAAGCATCTGGGATTGATCTTACAAGTTTACCACTGTCAAATAATACTTTTGTTGAGAGAAATAAAAAGTTCTCAAAATGCGTTCAAAAATGTGTGGTTAGTAAATTTATTTTATCATGAGATTGAATTATTCATGTCGAAATTGTTTTACCATGAAAGTAATTAAACTTTAAACCCTTTTATCAATAATATGTAACAGGAACTGCTTGAATTTTTTGGAATGTCTCTTTTCAAAGCAAGTGCCGAAGCTGAAGGACTTTGTGCACAATTAAATAAGGAAGGTCGTGTTGATGCTTATATTACTTCTGATATTCATGCTTTTCTTTTTGGTGCTGAATGTGTTATTAAAAACATGAAGCTAAAGTCACAAGTATTAACATGTTATTCACTTATTTGTCAAAGAGAAAGAACCATTTTCCTATTTTATTGATTTAGATATTGAACTGTTATTGTAATAAATTTTAAAAGTAATACTTTAGTTTTTGAATTGATAAAATGGTGAAAATGTTATGCTTTCACTATATCTTAACTTTTTAATCAAAACCGGGTATTTTGGGATTTTTTTTACACGGTGCAAAGAAGTATAATGGTTTATATTACAAAATTCATATGGTAGCTAAACCATGTTTACCAGTTTTGCCACTTGACCGTTTTTTGTAGCATTAAATTTAAACCATTATACTTCTTTTTACTGTTAAAAAATCATTTTCCCATTTTATCAATGTAAAATATAGAAAAAGCATAGTATTCTCACCGTTTTATCAATCCAAACACTGAAGTATTACTTTTTAGGATTATTATATTAACACTTCAGTGGTTAAATCTATAAAATGGTGAAAACAAGTTGTGCTTTTCTGTGGTTTAACCTTTACAGGAAACATGGTTTTGTAAGTTGTCAAAAAAAAAATACAATGGTTTAATTACTATAGAAAAAATAGTGGCTAAATCAATTAAATGGTGAAAATACGTTGTGATTTTATGTATTTTTTCACTTTGTCTTTAATCCCGCAATATTTGGTAAATTCATTGACTTTTCTGCATGTATTAGTAAAAACACTTATATTAATTCAAATTTATGTAAAACACTGATTTGCAGGAACCATTTGAGTGCTATCAAATGTCAGATATTGAAAATGGATTAGGACTAAAAATAAAACATTTATTTCATTATTAAAAAACTAATATATTATTTTTTAATTTATTGAAACTTTTATATTTTTTGAAATATTTATTTTAAGGTTAAATCCTAGACGACCACAAATGGTAGGTAATTGACTTTTAATTATTGGATGATTACAATCCATTGGATTAAGTAATTTCAGAAAATATAGTAGTTGTAACGCACTAAAAAAAATATAATATAGTGTTTTTTTTAAGGGATAATGACTTGTAAAGGTAACGAACTTCTGAAATTGTTTACATTTGGTCACAGAACTTTTTTTTGTGCTTAGTTTACCCATGAACTTTTTCAAATTGTTCACATTATACCATTATGACCGGTGATAGAATGTTTATTCTGATTTGGAATCCTACGTGGCATCCTATAAGACTTAAAAGGGTAACGAACATTTAAAATTGTTCACATTTGGTCACCGAACTTATTTTTGTGCTTGATTTACCCATGAACTTTTTAAAATTGTTCATATTATACCCTTATGACCAATGATAGAAACTTTGTGCTGATTTGACATTTGACGTGGCATCAGAAAGTAGGGATGAGCTCGGTCAAAAAACCGAACCGAACCAGACCGAATTCGAATAATGATTTTTTTAAAAACCAAAGACCGAAATGAGTATGTATATTCAGTTCCGGTTTGGTTCGATTATTTCGGTCTTCGATTCAGTTCGATTTTTCATGATCAAGAGTAGTGTTAAGAATAAGCATGGTCCGAGGACCGAAACCAAATTAACTTTTTTTAAAAATCGAAAACCGAACCGAATATGTATATTCGGTCCCGGTTCGGTTCGGTTCGGTTTCGGTTGGTTTTCGATTCGATTCGGTTTTTCGGGTCCATATGCTCATCCCTATAAGGGCGAGTGGTCTTTAGTTGGGGTTCGGATGTCAAATCAGCACAAACTTTCTATTATCAGTCATAAGGGTATAGTATGAACACTTTTAAAAAGTTCATGGGTAAATCAAGCACAAAAATAAGTTCGGTGACCAAATTTGAACAATTTTAGAAGTTCGTTACCCTTCCAAGTCTTATAGGATGCCACGTAGGATTCCAAATCAACATAAACATTCTATTATCGGTCATAATGGTATAATGTGAACAATTTTAAAAAGTTCATGGGTAAATCAAACACAAAAATAAGTTCAATGACCAAATGTGAACAATTTCAGAAGTTCGTTACCCTTACAAGTCATTATCCCTTTTTTTAATGATTGGATAAAAATATGTTGGTTTTTTAGCTTTTCAGAAAATATAGGGGTTTTAATGTACTAAAAAAATAATAGAGTGTTTTTTTTTTAGAATTTGATGAAAATATGTTAGGTTTTTCTAAGATTTGCTTACATCTGGCTCTATCTTTTTGGTTTTGACAAAAAGCTTTACGGTTTTCTTATGTATGTTTATATTATGGTTTCACTTTTTTGTTTAATTATTTGCAAGTGTTTATATTATCATCATTGTTTACTGCTTGTAATATCGGGAAAGACCATTGTAACAATGTTTGGCATTCTTAAAAGCAACAAAAACGTTGATCTTGAAAACATTATTCTGAGCTGAGTCTTATTTACACAAACTGTGGAGAACGTGTTTGCATTGTCCCGCTTGGTGAAAGATGGGGAGTTGTGATTATGTCACTCTTCATAAATAATTCTATTATCTTCTGTTTTTTCTCGAAATTTGTTATATTTAATTTTGTATTTTTATTTTTGCATGCAGCACCAAAAAATGCTCCTTTGCTGGCATTGTTTTTTCTGGGAAAGTGGTATACTCTAACATCATCTTTCATCTTTGATTTGACTTTAATGAACGATATGTACAAATATTATTCGTAGATACTACATAATAGTTAATTCTTTAAATAAAAGAAAATGATATTAACATATGATGATGTGGAAAATGCAGTTGATGAAGGATTTAATGGCTAAACGTTCTTAGCTAATGCCACATAGGACCAAGGTGAATTCTTGTGTTTTTTATGAATTAGAACCAGATCTGAAAGAGAAATGATAATTAAAGTACAATAATCACTACATAAACAGCATCAAAAGTTAAAGATGGGTCTCGGGAACTTGGTAGTAAATGGAGACCTATCTCTGTTTAAATTGCTAAACTGCTGTAAGATGTGGTTTTTAGGCACTATATGTACAGAGGTTTTATTTAAAGTAAATGTTTTGGCGGGATATAACACTTTTATCCACCGACACATTCTTTGAGAATAGAGATGAACCAAATGATTAATGTTAGGTTGCATATAATTAACACATTCGCTACAATGATTAAATACATGATTCCTCTATCAATCATGATCAAGAATAATTAGGGGATATGAAGGTCAAGATAGTTTGGTTGTGCTTTTTAAGATCCCGATAGTATTGAAGGGTTTTGGTGCATATCCTTAATAATATAGGGGAGTTTTCTGCATTTAACCCTTGTGAAAATATAAATATTTGAGTTTTGTTTGAAGATTTATTAGTATCTTTTAAAAAGTAGAGTAAATTACAGAACTGGACCTTGTGGTTTACAAGTTGCACTATCAGCCCACGTTTTTTTATTTTCACCTTGGCTGTCCCTATGGTGACATTAAGGTTACAATGATGGTTCCTCCTGCTATTACCGTCATCTCCAAGACGTTAAACACATCGTGTGCACCTCACGTGGGTGCAAATCCGTCTTTTCTTCTGTTGTTTATTCTTCTTTTTCTCATTACCTTTTACTTCGTTTCTCTGTTTTGATCATGACATTGTGATGGTTTTACTGTGGTTTATGTTCCTGAGGATTTTTTAGATACCGAAGTTATCGATTTTGCCCTAATTGAAGTTATTTTTTAAGTTTCTTCTGTTATCTATTCTACTTTCTACACATTTGGGACAAGGTCTTGCAGTTCACTCGCTATGATCATTAGGACTTTTATTGTTCATATAAACCCATTTTTATTTCAATTTGACGTATTAACTGAAAATTTCTGCAAACAACAATTGTCCCGGGATTGAAGACGAAAAACAAAGAGCCCGTACATTCAACTTGATTACATTGTCAATATTTTAGAAATCAAGCCATGGCCTCCATCTCAGTCATTAAAATCATTTCGATCTGCATTGATACAATGGAAACATGGTGACGAACATTCAAGATCTACTAAACCAGTTGCTCCATCAGTTGTTTCCAGTTCGATCGAGTTCAATGAAGCTTTTGGGGTTCATGTGACGTTATCAGGGGATACGCCAATTTTGGGACAAGGTCTTGCAGTTCAAACGAAGAAGAAGAAAAGACGGATTTGCCCCCACGTGAGGTGCACATGATGTGTTTAACGTCTTGCAGATGACGGTAACAGCAGGAGGGACCATCATTGTAACCTTAGTGTCACCACAGGGACCGCCAACATGAAAATAAAAAACATGGACCGGGAGTGCAAATTGTGGTAAACCACAGGGACCAATCTGTAATTTACTCTAAAAAGTATATATATGACTCTACTTTTCCTTTTCCTTTTTATTATGATAACGACGTCCATGATGGTGCAGGTACAATAATGTTTGATTTTCTATTCGACGACCTACTGAACATTTCATAGATGTAAAGGAAGTAAGAAAACAAATGATTTATCCTTGAGTGAGGAAAAAGTGGGAGATACGGCTAAGATATATCATTTTCTCGTATGCGACTTGGAAACATTTTAGGGTTTTGGCAAAGATGGTGCATCATAGCTTATCGATGATTAAACGACAAAATGCATTTGTAGACAAAGGTATAAGGAAGTATTTTGAAAAGGCAAAATGACACTGTAACCCATCGAACTTTCAACTTCTGGTTTAAAAGGTCCCTAAAGTAATTTTTTGGCTCTCTAGGGGAAGGAACTTGTGTTTAACCTTTCTAAAAAAGGAACACAACATGTTAAAGCCGGTTCCCATGCTTACGTGTCCTTATTATCCCAATTGTCATCCACTTGTCAGCCATATTTACCCCACCAACACCTTCTTACTCATCCGATCGAATGGTTTTTGTTATCCGGAACAGCCACTGGTGTAACGACCGTTTTTCAAAAAAAAAAACGTTATGAATAGTAACTCCGGCGTGAATAGTAACTCCGGCATGAATAGTACCCGAGAAATGAAGTAGGCGCTTACCTCATGAATAGTGACGATGATGTCGTGATGACGTCGTGAATAGTGACGATGATGTCGTGATGACGTCGTGATTACGTCATGAATAGAGTTTTCAAGCCCTATAAATAGAGGCACAACTTCTTCATTTCAACCCACAACAAACACCAAACAACCTTACGAAATCGAGAAGTGTTCTGGTGAGGAAAAATAGGTTGGGAGGAGTTAAGAGCGAGCGGTAGCTGGTAACGAGGTGCCCGGGAAGTGTTGGAAGAGCGGAACGGGAAGCGTGTCAAGGCTTTGCGAAAGCGTCAATCTTAAGTGAGTAATCGTTATCGCATTTCCCTAATAGTTTATAAATGTTAAACTATAAAATGTGGAGGTTATACTATTCGTAATTCCAGAAATTATACCAAATGATTTACTTACGAGGGCGGTGCCTAGGCCGATTACATGGGATCTGGTTGTTGGATTTTCTGAAAGGCTAAAATGCTGAAAGGATCCTGCCACCCCATCTAATCTTCTACCTGGCCGTTCTTTACTTGATAAATCATGAGGTATCATATTGGAATTATGGAAGGGTTTAATAATACAACTATGATATCACTAAGAGTTAAAGAGTGATAAGTGTTTTACTGTGTTAACAGTTAAAGAGGGAATACAAAGCAAAGATAAATGCTATAGTCAACTACAGCCAGGTGAGTTTCTCACTACATTGTGTGGAGGTTATGTGTGCTTTACTGTAGTGTTGTGTGCTTATAAGATGTTTATGTGTAATACCAAACTGTGTGTATTTTATTGACAATACACTTTCCTGTGATAGCTGTATGGGTTGGGATATGGTGTTTGTAGTTAGTACTAGACATGTTTAGGTTTAGCATGTGGATAATATGGGGGTGACAAATTGAGATATATAGGGTGGCTCGACATACTGAGCAATGAAGTTTGATTTATTGAGCAGATACGCATGACCCGACGTACATGGTATGCGCGGCTCTAAGGGCTAAGCAGAGGAGTTAGACTTACTGAGCAGATACGCATGACTCGACGTACAGAGTATGCGCGGTTCGAAATGCTGAGTAAAAGACTATAATTCGACGTACTGGGTAGAGCAGGTTATGTGTGATAAATAGCTGTATTTTCCTATAGGGGTTGAGTATATGTGATTAACATGCTGTGTAGATGTTAGAACTCACTAAGCCGTGTGCTTATCCTTTTCCTATTAAATTATCATTTCAGGTATACAGGTGAAAATGACGGCTAGGCATGACGGATACACACTGATGCTGCTTATCTGAGGATCTACGCTGTGAATCGATGTAAAATGTTTTTGAATGTTTTTCAAAATGTTAATTATTGATATTCATTTAAATAAAGATGTTTTCTTTAAAAGTGGGGTGTTACAAGTTGGTATCAGAGCCAGAGCTTGAGTGAATCAGACTCACTTGATGGGTTTTGATCTCAGGCTTGAAACTCAAAAGTTTTATTTGAAGACATTTTTATAAAAAAAAATAATAATAAACGTTGTTTTTTCGAATAAGGGGTTAAATGAACGTTGTTGCAAAGAAGCAGTGTGTACCGTCAGCCAACGTCAGTGGGGAAAAGGTTTAAATGCTTAGTCTTTATTGCTGTAATATATGATATATGTGTGCTTAAATGCCTGCTAGAAAACCCCATATTGGTGCACAATTACTTATGGCCTATTGTCGTGAATAAATGCTAGAGTTGATAAGGTGTTTAAGAAACACCATTGAAGTGTAGGCAGTAGGGACTAAATAGTCCTAGAATGTTTGAGTTGGCCAGGTTCTTTGCCGGGTGATATCCGTAAGGTAAATCCTTTTTATTTGAAAGATTTTCTACGACTATGTTCGTAAAACAACCTGGGGACTTTTGGACAAGTTCTGAAACGGACGTAGATAGGTGTGGAAGATAGTAGTGGAGCTCTTACTATTAAAAGCACAGGATCCGCGTTCGAATCGGGAGTTGGTTATGAGGAATCCAATAAGCTGAGGGTATAACTAATTGGTGTGCATTTGTATTGTCCATTCTATTGATTGGCAATCATAGAGTTTATTGGGAACAATTAGGACGCTGGAGATTGAGAATCTAGTGACGTTTCATTTTTTAATAATTATGTAATGAACAGTTGATGTGACTATAGTGGATGAGCTGTGCAAAAGTGACACATTAAGTCTATTCGTTACTAAAAGCACGGATAGTGGATGATAAAAAGAAGATATTGATCGCTAGAATAGTTGATTTTGATTGACTATAAATAGACGTTATGTTATTTAGAGACTAACATAAGTCGCAGATTCCAGCTATGGAGATATATGTGAGGCTTCCAGGTCATCTGCAGTTGCTGGTTAACAAATTTTATCTACAAAGAGTGTCAGACGACTGGAGTATGATGATGACGAAGGCTGAGGATGTATGTGATCGTATTAGTAGAAATTGGAATCCCGTAGATGGATGGCATAATTTGGAAGAAGACATACGTGAACTAAAGTAGTATATAGATGTGAAAGGTATACACATAGATATACGTATACATAGTAGAAATATAAGGTTTTATACATGGTGTTGTATGTTTGCAGAATTAGAGCCTTATCCATTCCCGTACAAGAGGTGTACGTGTATACGGAATGAACATATAATAACAACTCGTGAGAGTAGGGATGATATAGTGGTGTGGCGTAAGGGTATTCACATAGGTAGTGAATAATACAAACGTGTGCATCAGAGTAAGTTAGATGTAGCATACCAATGTATCATGTACTTAAAATCTGTTAGTATATGAAAATGATGAGTTGAGAAAATATTGCTAACTGACCAAGATAACTGTCTTGTTAGCATATGTGTGTTAGGTGTATATGTTTCATAAATGACTAAGTGAGTACCTCTTAAGTAGGTAACTTGTAGGTGAGTACCATGCGTAAACTGTATCGGTAGCTGGTTGAATATTGGATATTAGCTATACGGATGAATACGTGAGTATTAAGTGTTGATAATCCTGGATATGGTATCATATCGTGAGCGGAGATTTTGTAGATGTATGTGGAGACTGAGCTGATATGAGGATTGTTGGTGCCATATGGTTGGTTGCAGAACTTTGCAGTTGTGTGTGTGTTAGCGGTTAAGCTTTTAGGGCGAAAAGTTGTTTATTCTGTGGGGCCATTTATACTTGTAGTTGGGACCACTTATGCTGTGGGGCTATTAATATTTGTGGTTGGGACCATTTATGCTGTGGGCTACTTGTACTTGTGGTTGAGACCACTTATTCCGTGGGGCCACTAGTACCTGTAGTTGTGACCATTTATTCTGTGGGATTACTAGTACTTGTGGTTGTGACCACTTATTTAGCGGGGCCACATTACTAGTACATGTGGTGGGACCACATATGTGTTGTGATGGCCTTATTGGCTGACAGTTCTAAACACACGTGCAGTTGAGTGTTTGGTGAGTTTTCATGACTCGATACCGTAAAGGGTCGAGGAAAGGACGAATAGCTGAGCTGTTGAGGTTGTGAAAAGCAGGGGTTGAGATATGATGTGGTGAATAGGTGATTATGAGTATACGATGCATAACGAGTACCATGCATCTATGATGACTGTGAGTGTATGAGATTACATAACACGTATTTTGTAGTCTCAATAGGTTGGCCTAGTTGATTAGAAGTGGTTAAGGTGCTAGTATTGTGGTAATACCCTTTGGGTTTACTAATACAACCGTATTGTGTTGAAATAAGGAATGATTGAGTGAAAGAATAAGTGTATGTCGACGCTAGAGATTCTAGGGACGAAATCTTATAAAGGGGGGGAGAACTTGTAACGATCGTTTTTCAAAAAAAAAACGTTGTGAATAGTAACTCCGACATGAATAGTACTCCGGCGTGAATAGTAACTCCGACGTGAATAGTACCCGAGAAATGAAGTAAGCGCTTACATCATGAATAGTGACGATGATGTCGTGATGACGTCGTGAATAGTGACGATGATGTCGTGATGACGTCATGAATAGTGTTTTCAAGCCCTATAAATAGAGGCCCAACTTCTTCATTTCAACCCACAACAAACACCAAACAACCTTACGATATCGAGAAGTGTTCTGGTGAGAAAAAATAGGTCGGGAGGAGTTAAGAGCGAGTGGTAGCTGGTAACGAGGTGCCCGGGAAGTGTTGGAAGAGCGGAACGGGAAGCGTGTCAAGACTTTGTGAAAGCGTCAATCTTAAGTGAGTAATCGTTATCACATTTCCCTAATAGTTTATAAATGTTAAACTATAAAATGTGGAGGTTATACTATTCGTAATTCCAGAAATTATACCAAATGATTTACTTACGATGGCGGTGCCTAGGCCGATTACATGGGATCTGGTTGTTGGATTTTTCGAAAGGCTAAAATGCTGAAAGGATCCTGCCACCCCATCTAATCTTCTACCTGGCCGTTCTTTACTTGATAAATCATGAGGTATCATATTGGAATTATGGAAGGGTTTAATAATACAACTATGATATCACTAAGAGTTAAAGAGTGATAAGTGTTTTACTGTGTTAACAGTTAAAGAGGGAATACAAAGCAAAGATAAATGCTATAGTCAACTACAGCCAGGTGAGTTTCTCACTACATTGTGTGGAGGTTATGTGTGCTTTACTGTAGTGTTGTGTGCTTATAAGATGTTTATGTGTAATACCAAACTGTGTGTATTTTATTGACAATACACTTTCCTGTGATAGCTGTATGGGTTGGGATATGGTGTTTGTAGTTAGTACTAGACATGTTTAGGTCTAGCATGTGGATAATATGGGGGTGACAAATTGAGATATATAGGGTGGCTCGACATACTGAGCAATGAAGTTTGATTTATTGAGCAGATACGCATGACCCGACGTACATGGTATGCGCGGCTCTAAGGGCTAAGCAGAGGAGTTAGACTTACTGAGCAGATACGCATGACTCGACGTACAGAGTATGCGCGGTTCGAAATGCTGAGTAAAAGACTATAATTCGACGTACTGGGTAGAGCAGGTTATGTGTGATAAATAGCTGTATTTTCCTATAGGGGTTGAGTATATGTGATTAACATGCTGTGTAGATGTTAGAACTCACTAAGCCGTGTGCTTATCCTTTTCCTATTAAATTATCATTTCAGGTATACAGGTGAAAATGACGGCTAGGCATGACGGATACACACTGATGCTGCTTATCTGAGGATCTACGCTGTGAATCGATGTAAAATGTTTTTGAATGTTTTTCAAAATGTTAATTATTGATATTCATTTAAATAAAGATGTTTTCTTTAAAAGTGGGGTGTTACAACTGGTAACGTCATAGAGTATGTAAACTGGTTTAGGGCATCGTCGCCGGCTATTCCCAGTCCTCCGAGCAAATGGTTAGGGCATCGTCGAGACTGCTCTTTCTCTTATCTAATCTGATATCTATCCTTCATCAGCGCTGCACTTTCTCTATATTCCCTATGGCTCGCCGCCATTCTCTTGCGTGCCCGCTTACGACGGTATCCACTGCCCCCAACTATCCCCTCCATATCTCTCGCACTAGTACGACTTTTTCGATCAAGTTTCGCAAAATTATTACTCTAGGGCGACTAAAAATGCATTTCAAGAGCACAATCATACTACCGCCAACGACTACCAAGTCTCACCGTCTCATCCGTGGTCGGAGTGGTCCCGCCTACTTGAATCTCTATCCATTGCAGGTTACTTCAACGGGAGCAGTAACATCGAGGATGAATTTGTGGCGAATGAGAACTTATCAATGGAATTTGTGGCTGCGGCGATAGATTTTCACTTCATTTGCTCCCATTCAATTTGCAAAATAGAATTGGTAACAATATTGTTACCTGCAAAAGCATTAATCAGATCACCAGTTTATCTACGAATTGGAGTTATAATCGATAGATGTTCACTGTAATATTCTTTCAGGTGGCTTCCAAGAAAGGATGTACATCTAGCAGGAACACCCAATTGTCATCCCATGTACTAGGCGCAACACCAAATGGTTTTTAGTTTACTGCAAGAAATCAAGCCAATCGTTAGTTTTTGAAAATTTGCTCCATATTATTCTTCGATTTGTTTTTAGTTTACTACAAGAAATCAAGCCAATCGTTAGTTGTTGCTATCATGAATTTTGTTTTAGCTTCAATTTCTTTAGGTGGTGGTGGTGATGCAGGAACCAATTCGATGACGTGGCATATGACATGGCTTGTGACATCTATGTGACTAGGCATAACCTTGCTTATGTGGCATGATAACCTGTTACAATGGGTCAAGGGACCATATTAGCAGGTTAAACACAAGTTCCCTACCCTAAAGAGCCAAAAAACACTTTAGGGACCTTTTAAACCAGAAGCTGAAAGTTCGATGGGCTACAGTGTCATTTTGCCTTTTGAAAATACTAAAACATCACTGTAATATTTTATAGAATCAACAATATTTTTTATCCTTGTTATCTTATACGGTTTTTATAATTCCCCTAATTTGAGAATGTTTCCACGTTATGCTTTATTTTTCTAACCAGAGCACTTCTGGCCATGACCAAGCTAGAACAGATCTACGGGTAGCGCAACGCCTCACACTCATTTCTACAAATAGAAATCTTTTGTTTTATGGGGACATGTTATGCATCGATCACGTAGCTGGTAGCTTATAAGTAAATCCCAAATAACGATACTAAGGTATAGAAAAAATAAGATACAATAAAAATAACCGACAACATGATGATAAATTCGGAATCTTACATGGAAACCACAAACAAGACAAATACTAGGTAAACATAGTTAAGTTACATACCCCAGCAGACCTTGAACAACTAATCGATTAACATGATTCATCAATCAAAACATTGAAGATTCACGATCAACAATTTGCTTGATCTCAACCGGAAGGTCTATGATTTCTATGTAGGGTTCTTGTCCGCGATCTATCCCCATATTGGCCAACTTATCAGCACATTTATTTGCCTCTCAAGAACAGCAGCGAATGGTAATTCTGTTCTTGTTAACAAGTGTTGTAAAATACGACGGATCCGAATTGACTTTAGACAATATTAGCTCAATGCGGAATGGGATCAAAATTATCAAACGGTGATAATCACAACGAAAATACGAATAAAGTAAATAAAATAGAGACACGAGGATTTACGTGGAAAACCCAAATCGGGAAAAACCACGGGCGAAGGAAGCCGAGAAACAATTCACTATATTTTGTGGTGTTTACAAAATGTTTGAAGAATAAAAATACTAAGAGTTTAAAAACTCTTATGTATTTACAAGAGAAGATGTGAGAGGTTTTTGTTTTTGTTGGTGTGGTTTGATGTGCTGATTTCTACTCCCTTTTATAGGGCAATCTTCATGTGTGAATCAAAGGAAATTTGTGGTTGTAATTGTTGAAAAACAAATATGAACAACCACAAAAAATTCTAAGCTTGAGATGTATATTTTTTAAGAAATGCAGCAGCAAACAACCATGGTCTAGGAAGGCTGCATGGTAGCTAAATATGAAAAGCTTGGTCAAAGTTTGAAGGAATGCATTCACAATCTCCACCTTGACTTCAAAATTCAGCAAGTAACAGACTGATTCTGCAACATGTTTAACCATCAGAAAAAACAATTCATCAACCTCCAAAATTCTATAAGAAACTGCAATCACCATATAGAGAAAAATTGATCCTGAAAAAAAATTGAAATACTTCCTCCACCACGAGCCTAATCAGGCTTAACTGCGATCAGATATACCCATTAAGTTCAAACATAGTTTGAACTTGGATATTGGAGGACTCTTTGTGAACACATCAGCGGGATTATAATCTGTATCGATCTTTTCTATGACACAATCACCTTTTTCAATGATATCACGCACAAAATGATAACGAATATCAATGTGCTTTGTACGGTCATGAAACATCTGATCTTTACTCAAGAAGATAGCACTTTGATTATCACAGAATACTGTGGTAACCTTTTTTCTATCATCGAGTTCTCTAAATAATCCATTCAACCAAATATCTTCCTTAACTGCTTCTGTAATCGCCATATACTCTGCCTCTGTAGAAGACAGTGCAACTGTAGACTGTAACTGGGCTTTCCAACTAATAGCACAACTGTTCAGTGTAAACACATACCCTGTAATGGATCTTCGTTTATCCAAGTCTTTGCCAAAATCTGAATCAACATATCCAACCACCCCAGTGTTAGATTGTACATAGCGTAGACACATATAAGACGTACCGCGTAGATAACGTAAGATCCACTGTATTGCTTTCTAGTGTTCTCTTCCCGGGTTCGCCATATATCTACTAACCATGCTAACTGTATAAGACAAATCAAGGCGTGTGTAGATCATAGCATACATCAAAGATCCAACAGCACTAGAGTATGGTACGCGTGCCATGTACTCCATATCAGTCTCAGTAGTAGGACTTAAAGCGGATGATAACTTGAAATGAGCTGCAAAAGGTGTGTTGACAGGCTTTGCTTCATGCATATTAAAATGTCTTAGGACTTTCTCAATCTAACCTTTTTGAGAAAGATGCAAGATCCTAGACTTCCTGTCACGAACAATTTCCATACCTAAAATTTTCTTGGCAGCTCCTAAGTCCTTCATTTCAAAATCAGCTTTCAACTGGTCTTTTAACTACTGAATCTCCTTCATATCTTTTGCTGCAATCAACATGTCATCCACGTACAAGAGTAAGTAGATCTTTGAACCATCGTCACCTTTCTTGAAATAAACGCAGCTATCATAGGTGCACCTGTTGAATTTGTGACTGGTCATGAAAGAATCGAACCTCTTGTACCATTGTCTAGGAGACTGCTTGAGGCCATAGAGAGATTTCTTCAATTTACATACGTAGTCCTCCTTGCCAGGAACTACAAAACCTTCAGGTTGTTGCATGAAAATCTCTTCCTTAAGCTCACCATTTAGGAAAGCTGTAGTTACATCTAGTTGCCCCAACTCATAATCATTTGAAGCAACTAACCCCAACAATGCACGAATAGAAGTGTGTTTGACTACTGGGGAATAGATGTCAGTATAGTCAACGCCTGGAATTTGACTGTAGCCTTTAGCTACCAACCGAGCTTTATATCTTGGTTTCTCATTCGGGTTAACAGGTTCTTTGAGCTTGTAGACCCACTTGCATTTAACTGGCCTTTTCCCTTTTGGAATAGGAACTAAATCCCAAGTACCATTTCTTTGAAAGGATTCCATCTCATTATGCATAGCAATCATCCAATCACTTGAGTCTTTAGATTTGATAGCCTCATCATAATTTAGAGGCTCCGTTTCCGACTCAATATCATTAGCAACAATAGAAGCATAAGCAACAAGTTCAGCTTCAGCATACCTCTTTGGAAGAACAATTTGTCTTCTCGGCCTATCTCTTGCAATGCTTCGAGTAGTAGCTTGTGGTTGTGAACTTGTTGTTTCTTCAACAACGACATGCTCATTTGGCGAGGAAGACTCTTGTTGCTCAACTGGACTCGGAATGGTGACAGGTGAAGTAGGAAACTCCACCTCCATTTGAGCTTTCTCTTCATTTGCTTTTGATGATGCGACTGTATCTTCTGTAGAGTCGGAAGTTTGATGAATCATAGCAGACTCGTCAAAAGTAACATCTCTTGAGATGATGATTTTATTTAGATCATTGCTCCATAACTTGTAACATTTAACTCCTGGATTATAACCAAGAAAGACACATTTAAGTGCTCTCGGTTCTAACTTCCCATTATCAACTCGTGCATAAGCTGGACATCCGAAAGGTTTCAGATGTGTATAATCGGCAGGTTTCCCGGACCATAACTCATACGGAGTTTTCTTTTCGATTGCTCGTGACGGTGATCGGTTGATAACATAGCAAGCAGCAGAGGCAGCCTCCGCCCAAAAGGACTTTGGCAATTTGAAATTTGAAAGCATACATCTGACCTTCTCCATAATGGTGCGATTCATCCTTTCGGCTACACCATTTTGTTGAGGCGTATAGACTACCGTGCGATGTCGAGTAATGCCTTCCTTTCGGCAATAGGCATTAAACTCTTCTGAGCAAAACTCTAGTCCATTATCCGTACGAAGATACTTTACCACCAATCCTGATTGCTTTTCAACCTGGACTTTCCAGTCTCTGAAGGTAGAGAAAACGTCTCCCTTATGTTTTAAGAAGAAACACCACACCTTCCTGGAGAAATCGTCAATGATAGTGAGCATATAGTTAGCTCCACCTTTAGAAGTAACTCGAGCTGGTCCCCACAAATCCGAGTGGACATAGTCGAGTGGTCCTTTCGTTGTATGGATACCACTTGCAAACCTCACTCGTTTTGCCTTGCCATATACACAGTCTTCACAGAACTCCAAATCAACAATCTTTTGTTGACCAAGTAAACCTCTTCGACTCAATTCTGACATGCCTTGAAAACTCATATGGCCAAGTCGAAGGTGCCAAAGACGGGACTGATCTGGATCAGAAAGAGACTTTGAAACAACAGCAGCATCACTCGAAATTGTTTGCCCATCAAGAAAGTAGAGGTCGGAGATTTTTCGATTGGCTCTCAGTTTGTCGGAACCATCTTTGAACACCCTGAGAACTCCACCTTTACCGGCAAACTCGTATCCCTTTTTATCAAAGGAACTGAGATATAACAAGTTTCTTCTGAGGTCAGGAACATATCTAATATCCCTAATGGTTCGGATAACTCCATCAAACATACAGATTCTGACTGAACCATATCCAAGAACTGGACATGTAGTATTGTTACCCATCAACACATAGCCCTGGTTAACATTTTCAAATGTGTAAAACCAACTTTTGTTGTGACACATATGAAAAGTACAACCAGAGTCGCGTATCCAATCACCAGTGGAATCCAGTTTATCTGAATAATCTGTCAAGAGTTCTCCAATACATTCGACCTCTGCTACATCGGCTTCACCCAAAGTGCTAGCTTGTTTACCATTTGCTGCAGCCTTCTCTTTTTCTTTATTCTTCAACTTGAAACATTCTTCAAGCACATGTCCTTTCTTGTGACAATAGTTGCAAAACTTTCGTTTGCCTTTTGACTTGGATCTGGTTCTGTTGGAAGATTGAGAAGTTCTACTTCTCTCTATTGTTCTTCCTCTGACATTCAAACCTTCGGCTTTAGAATCACTTGAACCACCACCGGTAATATGCTTCATCTTCTCTTTAGAATCCAAAGCTGTAAAGACTTTATCTAAAACAAGAGTGTCACGACTGTAGATGATTGTATCACGAAAATGGCTATAGGATTCGGGCAACGATGACAACAAAAATAAAGCCAAGTCTGCATCTTCATATTGAACATCCATATTCTCCAAGTTATTTACTAACTCTTTGAATTAGACAAATGTTCAGCTAGCGAGCCTCCTTCAATCATCTTGAGATTGAACAACCGTTGCTTTAGATGCAACTTGTTCGGTAAACTCTTTGTCATCAATAACTGCTCCAACTTCAGCCACAAAGCAGCCGCCGACGTTTGTTTTAGAACATCTTGTAAAACATCGTTTGACAAGTGCAAACGAATTTGAGATAAAGCCTTCAGATCTTTCATCTCCTTTTCTTCTTCGGTCCATGTAGCGGGCGTCCTTTCGAAGCCCAAGAGCGCCTTGTGTAAATCCATCTGAATGAGAATGTCTCTCATCTTTACTTGCCACAGCGGAAATCGTGTATTTCGATCCAGCAGCGGAATATCGTATTTCACCGAAGACATGGTTAATTACTTGATAAAATGATCCCAACAAGCTAATATCAAAACCCGGATGCTCTGATACCAATTGTTGTAAAATACGACGGATCCGAATTGACTTTAGACAATATTAGCTCAATGCGGAATGGGATCAAAATTATCAAACGGTGATAATCACAACGAAAATACGAATAAAGTAAATAAAATAGAGACACGAGGATTTACGTGGAAAACCCAAATCGGAAAAAACCACGGGCGAAGGAAGCCGAGAAACAATTCACTATATTTTGTGGTGTTTACAAAATGTTTTAAGAATAAAAATACTAAGAGTTTAAAAACTCTTATGTATTTACAAGAGAATATGTGAGAGGTTTTTGTTTTTGTTGGTGTGGTTTGATGAGCTGATTTCTACTCCTTTTTATAGGGCAATCTTCATGTGTGAATCAAAGAAAATTTGTGGTTGTAATTGTTGAAAAACAAATATGAACAACCACAAAAAATTCTAAGCTTGAGTTGTATATTTTTTAAGAAATGCAGCAGCAAACAAGCATGGTCTAGGAAGGCTGCATGGTAGCTAAATATGAAAAGCTTGGTCAAAGTTTGAAGGAATGCATTCACGACAAGGCGCTTGCACTCTTTGATGATATCCGAGCAATTCTTGATGATTGTGGTGCGACGACGATATAATCTTTCATCATGGTTGATCCATTCGATAGCAGCAGTGGAGTCAGATTCAAGAACGGATTCTTCAAGACAAAGCTTATCCAAAAGCAGCAGACAATCACTTGCACCAATAAACCCTCGAAAACCACGAACCCATTTGCCATGATGATCTCGCAGGATTCCTCCAAACCCGCTCGGCCCTCGGATGACCGGGTCGGTAGGATCCTTTGGAACATAGCCACTGGGTCGACATGCACCATCAGTGTTCATCTTGAAGTGACCTTGGAGGCCGATAAAGGATTCTTCTATTGTAAGGCCTGGGTTCTCCATGGTTGTTGGTGACGACAGGAGCTTGTATGCTCATAGCCTCATTATTTTCTTCGTTGTCTTTACTGTCGGAAAGCATTCTAGAAAGGCCCCATGCAGCAACAGCAGCGCCGGCAGCAGCCATTGTAATTGCTGCCGCAGCTCCGGTGGAACCTCCATTGGATTCTTGCCGACGCTCCTCATCCTCTCTCTCAGTTTCATTTGACCTTCCGGTGCTTTCAGCGGCACCCATGGTTTTTATAACTTTTTAGGGCGATACGTATATTGAACAAGATGCTGCCTTGCGCGAGCTTATATAGACTATAGTCGTGAAAGGTAAATTAGCATGCGTGTAATATGGTAATTGGTAAGATATGATTTGGCTAACTTTTAAAAAACTCAACCATATATAGTCATTAAACTCGAGGATAGTCATTATCGTTTGAAAACATTTTACACATAATTATTTCGTTAATTTTTGACCATTAATTATATAATGGATAACGCAAAATGGTCTTTTCCATAACAATCATATTATGTTTTTGGTTTTTTATTATTTTTAATACACTTTTTTTAAATGTTTTCAATTAACTGAAAGAGGATCCACGAAAAACAGATGCACCTCTCGGTCTCCAATCTAAAGAACTTCGTGGGCCATCTGCGTGATCAAATATCGAGAAACAAACCTCGATCAACTGCAAGAGAAGGCATTTGATTGATTGTGTCCAGAAGCCGACTCGGGGTGATCGGAAGTTCAGATATAATAGTTCCAACAATGGCTAAACCTAATGTCAATCTCCCGAGTTTCTCTTCAGTTGCACGTAATGCGTCATTTTCAGATTCAATAATACCAGTTGTTTCACCCCAAAATTAAGGAAGAAGATCTATTACATCTTTTCTAATCATGTCTCCACCCCTACATCAACTTCTAAAAACGACCATAAATTCAAATAATTATGTCGAATGTACTCTTACCTACGATCCATAACACCATCTTAAATCATTGATGAAACCTGTACGCGAATTCCAGAAGTAATTTCGTTTTCCCGATTCCAAAGTCGCCGGAAACACACACAATTCCCTTGTCGTACACAACTTTCACTGCCGTTTCCGCCTCCCTGTTTTAGGTTTCGGTGAAAAATCAGAATTCTGCATCTCGATTTCCTTATCCGATTCCTTCCAAACCACCAATTCTTTCCCTTTCCTCCGTCGACTTCTAACCTCCGTTTTCACCTCTCTTCATTTTGGTCTCGCTTACACCTTCATAAAAGGGGAAAAAGAAACTAAAAGAATAATCTTCATAAATAGTCTTTGCTATGGAAAACACAATTTTTTTTCTCAGTCGTTAATAACGACTAAAAATTAACAGAGTCGCCATTTATAAAAAGTTTTCAAATCACAGGGACTATCCTTGAGGTTTTTAAAAGTTAAGGACCAAACTTGATATTTTATAAAACCACATGGACTATTTATGAAGCTTTTTCTACTATTTTTTAACAAATTCGCCTTTCTTTTAATATTTAGCTGGCATAGTTACCATAAATTTCCTAATGGATCCTATTGCGAATTGCAAAATTGTTTTTTGAATGGGTTTTACCTTAAAAATCTTCAAAAACAAATTTTGCAGGAAAAATTATATATTTTGCTATATATGAATACGTTGTTCACAAAATTTGATTTTCTTTTAGAAAAAATGTGGCATGTAAATGAAATAATTTTATCTTAAATTTTTGGTGGCTGAATTTCATTGGCATGCTTTATATTTCTTTTAATTGGACATATAAAGAGTGAAATTACATCATATCACATATCAAGTTTTAATAACAACTAGCGTTCTCCCCGTGCGGAGCACGGGTCAGGGGTAATGTGTTGACAGAAAATTTCTATATATTTTGCTATATATGAATACGTTGTTCACAAAATTTGATTTTCTTTTAGAAAAAATGTGGCATGTAAATGAAATAATTTTATCTTAAATTTTTGGTGGCTGAATTTCATTGGCATGCTTTATATTTCTTTTAATTGGACATATAAAGAGTGAAATTACATCATATCACATATCAAGTTTTAATAACAACTAGCGTTCTCCCCGTGCGGAGCACGGGTCAGGGGTAATGTGTTGACAGAAAATTTCTATCTTTCACAGTGGCAGTCTTTTGGGAGAAATTAAATTTTTTTGTCTAATTGGGTTGTTTTTCAAAGTACAATGCTTTAATAGAAAGAAAAATTAAAGTAGGATGCTATATAACAACCAAACAAATGAAATTACATGAGTCCTTCCTGGCAAACAATTAGAATTTTACTATCAAGTGAGAAATTGTTTTCACTGACTCCACAAATTCTGGAAAAAATATGAGTAATAACAAACTATAACCATAAAGCCGTTGATTAGCAAAGCTCTCAACTTTGAGGGAGTTTCAACAAAAAGAAAAGAATATATCAATTTTAGTTAAAAAAGCAGTTACCTTTAAGCCATTGGATGTCATGATTTCAACCATCAAATTAGCCTAAAATATAGAATCGAACCATGAGAAATAAATAAATAAACATATAAATTATTTATGACAGAAAGGTGAGAGTATAGGTGTTAATGTTAAGTTCCAAATTTCAAAAGGTGGAGCAAATTTACAACCATCTAAATCACCTAAACATTACAATGTGTGAATATAATGTCTTTATAAAGAATGACTAAAATGCCCTTTGAGATGAAACTTACCGATTGGAAAAATTCAAATAAGTCATCAAAGACAGGACAGTCTTCTCCAAGTTTAACTGAAGATGAAAGAAGATTAGATAGAATTTAACAGCATGAGGTCATGAAAGTAATTGAGATGTCTTACATTTTGCCATTTCTTTTGGAAATAACTGTTGAGTGTCGGGGTTTATTCTTTGTAAGAACTCCACATAATCGGCTCAGTGAAATTGAGCTAGTTCAACTGGATATGCCTTATGAGCCCTCTGTATTAAAACACCATAATAATGTGTTATCAAGAAAGTTAATCAACTTTAAAAGTGAAATCAAAGAGGGAAAAGGTAGAAAAGCTAACATAGATTTCCATCTTGTTATGAAGATCATATGAGAGCACCAAATGATGAGTCATACATAACTGATGCGACTTCATTAGCAACGGACTTTTATTGATATTTTTTATAGTTCGTACTTTCATTTCTTCCTATTACAAATTTGAAACAAAGTTGAAAGTACGATGTTATAATTGGGAAGATTTTTCCTAAGTAAAATCTCCATATAAGAAAAAAAATGACGTAAAAAATGAAAGTAGGTGATACGAACCCATCTCATACTAGGCCCGTATCAAGCCACAAGCCCAAGTGTAGAACACACTCCCAAAAGCTAGCTTGAAGGAGGAGGGGACACTTAGACTTATAAACCACTAATTGAATTTGTTTTCTACCAATGTGGGATCGTAACAATACCCCATGCTTTGAAGAGCCAACGTCCTCGTTGGTCACGGTTGGCACCCCCTTTTCCCCTTTTGAGTCCAAGCCACCACTCCAAGGGTTGGAACCTCAAAAGTTGGGGACGACTCTGATACCAATTGATATGAACCCATCCCATACTAGGCTCGTATCAAGCCACAAGCCCAAGTGTAGAACTCACTCCCAAAAGCTAGCTTGAAGGAGGAGGGGACACTTAGACTTATAAGCCACCAATTGAATTTGTTTTCTACCAATGTGGGATCGTAACAGTAGGTTGCTATAATAAACAAATAAATGAAAGCGTGTTGCTATTTTTAGCCCAAAAAACTATTAAAAAGCATACCTGCATCAACAAATCTCCTAAAGCTGCACATGAAGCATGATCAGTAACTGATCCAACCCAAAACTGTAATGCAACACAATCAACAAAGGCAAATCTATATGCAGTAGACAAATACCTGTCGACATTTCCCAACACCACTCATTGTCATTTTCCAAATAACTTCCTTATGTCAATTTTCAGCATCTATTTCATAAAGCTCATAGAATTTTCCCTATACCATGAATTAATTAAGCATTTGAATAATCTTTTTGCAAAGTAGATAACGAAAAGCAGAAAAAGGTGAACCGCCTATTTAGATTGTGTTTCAAAGAGACAAAAACTAACCACTTTGAAAAAGATAAGAAAATCCATATATTGACTTTTGACACTCCGTACTGTTTCTGAGATGCTGACATCATCCTGAAAACATTAGGTGGTATATAAATTGTTCTCTTATCATAAAGAGGGTTGTTTGGCCTTCTTCCATTAGCATCTTTGATTTTTGAAGGACGAAGGCAGTCACTAATAGGGAAAATAGAAAGAGTAAAGAAAATCGTAAATAATAAAACAATGTAGACGTTTTCTGGTTTAGTGACTTCATCTCCAATGTAGACGTTTTCTTAAGGGAAATAGCCATTTTAACTCATTTGTCGTTGGTAAAATGATCCCAATTCCAAACATCTAAAATATACTTTCAATGCAAAGAAAACCCTAAATAATAAAACAAAAATAGACTCACCTGATATTAAATTCAATAGGAGATATCAAATGGTACAAATGCATAACATTCACCAAACAAATACGATATTTTCACCAACTTGGAGTTTGAAGGACCTGCTGATGACCTCGCGTTGAGACGAAAAAATAACGAAATTAGTTGTGATCCAAAATAATTAATTGTATTTGGATTTTAGTACTTTTTTTATTTAAGAAAATGGGTATAAAAATGTAGGAAAAATGATTTACCTCGCCATTATAAACACTGGTTTGTGTATTATAACCTGAAACTTGTGAAATGCTTCAAAGTGCAATGTCTTGATAAGAAAAAAATTAATATACAATGTTGTTATAGAACGAAATGGGAGTACGATGCTATAATACACAAATAAATGAATATATATATATATATATATATATATATATATATATATATATATATATATATATATATATATATATATATATATATATATATATATATATATATATATATATATATATATATAGCACTTGACCACATTTCACATTATAGAACAATACATTATTCTTAAATACAAAAGAGTGCTTTATTACTTTATCCCTTTATGTCACTTATCAGTTTCAGTGCGAAATTTTTTTTATAAATGAATTAGGTATATGATTGAACATACACCTTTCAGGATAATCTGTACAATCTGTGAAGTGAGATCAAGCTGCAACAGAAAACAATTGGTAGCTTAACATATTATGTCCTTCTGTCTATATTAAGTGAAAAAGAAAGTGACATGTGTAACTATGCATCTTAAGTGCTCAAAGGTGTATATCCATTTGCATCCAACACTTCTCTATGTGATTATCCTATTATGTAAAGAACAATTACTATTAGATCTATATTAAGTGAAAAAGAAAGTAACAATTACTATTAGATCTATATTAAGTGAAAAAGAAAGTGACATGTGTAACTATGCATCTTAAGTGCTCAAAGGTGTATATCCATCTGCATCCAATACTTCTCTATGGATTATCCTATTATATAAAGAACAATTACTATTAGAGTATCTAAGGGAAAATTATCGTTCTCTCAATTACTATTAGCGTATTTAGGTCACTACTACATCCTTTTAGTTTGTGTTTCATATCTTTTGATACTAACATGATACTTATTGCTATGAGTAGTATATTTTTTCAAAGTACATGTATGAAATAATTGTAATGCATAATGTTAGACCAAAACAAATGATTTTAGTGATTGTTAGTTGTCATCATGGAAAATAAATTAAATAAATATTATGTTAAAAGATGAGACTTTTTCTAAAGTTTTTCTATACCTAAAAAGTAGCAAAAAGAACAAACAAAAATTGCAGCGAAGGCACAAAACATGGTATTTTTTCTAATTTTGTTCAAAAAACATAAGACTGCAAACATGAAGAAAAACAGGTTTTATCTTCAATAATTCTATTAAAACTAATATATCGAGATTAACTCCGCAATACCAAGTGTCAAAAAAAATCCATAAATGTAAGAAATATTAGCAATTCATTAATCTGAACACCAACCTTTTGGTATCAATCTGCCTTGTGCTTTTTCTTTGACTAATTTGCCCTCGTGCCCCAATCCACCTACCCATAAACGTAGGCATAATGAAAGTATAGACATGAAAATTTAGCTATAATCAATTAATAATACATATTTTAACAATAAAATAAGTTTTTGTTTCTGATTTCTAAAGTTCCATATTTTGTCGAAAAAAGGCCACGGCTTTCATCAGGAAGCTCATTAAAATAGCTCTCAAGCTCATTAAAATAGCTCTCAAGCTCCTGAATCTTATCCTTCAAATCTTGAACTTCAATGGGATCTAATATCTCCTTTAGAACTTGAGCAGATAGTTTTTCTTTTAAACTTAATATTTCTTCAAACTGTTCTTAGTAGACGTTTAGGGTTTGATTGGAAGCGAGGAGAATTGATTGGGGACTAACCCAACGGGCTCATCCACTCGGAAATTGCACACATTCCTGAAAAGAACAAAAAAATATGAGGTTTTTGGTGTCCATGCGTTTTAGGGTTTATATACAATAAGCACAGGCTTTTGCTGGACTTACCGGACGAATTGGAAGGGTTGAGTAGGTCACAATAGGCGATGGAGGAAGAATAGATGGCGGTGGTGAGCGGTTGTCATCGGAAGCGGCAATTGGCGGATGAGAATCTAATTCCGAGTCGGAAGAAGTGTCTCTGTACAACGCGATTAATGCCTCCATTGTCGTGTAAAGTGAAGTGGTACGAATTCTCTCTCGAGCCCTAAATTTTCAGACCGAATAACGCCCTGTGGTCGAAGAGAACTCCGACCAGTTTGGCGATTTCTTCAGCCATTGCCGGATAAATTGTTCGCAGAACCGATGATGAAATAGGGAGAAGACGGTACGCATAAATCCCTCACAACCCGAATAAGGATCCGCAATCCAAAAAAACCCGACCCGAAAATGGATCCAGAAACCGAGAGAAGATCCGTATGGCACAAACTCATAGGAACTCGCGGGTTTTGAATATTTAGATAATTTTTTTTCCTATTTTTTTTAATTTTATTATTTTATTTATAACTATATGATGTGGTAGGTATTTTAAAAAGGTAATTCTAAATGTATGATTTGATTATTTGATTAGTAATTAAGAAAGTTCGCCATAAAACCCTAAAGAAGGATTACAGATTCTACTGAGAAAGAAGAGAAAAATATTAGGTTAAGAACGAGCCAAAGAGTGGGACGAAATTATGAGGACCAGGAGAGGAGAATTTATAACTTGCAAAGGTGTTTAGATATAAACATGATTTGAATTCAAAGCGGATAATGGTAATTGATTAAATAATCCAACTTATCTTTAATTCAAATCTTATCTCGTTATCCCTTCATGTGGTGGACGAAATTTAGAAGGTTTATTCTTCGAATTTCGTCCCCTATCCCCATCCTTCCAATATTATTCATTGTCCAACTATTGAACAATTAATATTTAGACCTACATTTTTAGTCTTCTATCTGCATTCTCCAGAATCTGAAATCTTGGTCGTCAAACCTGCCATCTTGATCTTCTCTTATTCAGTCATATCTCTCATACCAGTTTATGGGGTAAGCAATAAGCGAGATTGAAGACTTCCAACCTCTCAAGATCAATATTCAGTTAAACAAACACTTGACAGTTAGCACTCGACCAAACAAAACATTGCAGCAAGAAATACAATAAGAACAAACAAGCAAAGATCAACACATATAATTTAAGTTGTTCACTCAATCTCAAGATCAAGCTACGCTGGGAACTAGAGAGAATTTTAATATCCGAATGATATACAAATTTACAAGTATAACTGAACTCCATAATTATGCACACACTCTCTACACATTCTTGGTTATGGGAAGATATATATAGTGGTACAGAATTTGAGAATGATGATGGTAAATATTCCAGCCTTTGACTTTCGGCACTATGCCAGCTAATGGGACAAGTCAAGGAACATGTTGTGGCAGACCCACTATCGACAGCAACAGTTCTCCAAGAACATGTTGTGGCAGAGTAATCTTCTGACAGCAACTGTCCTTGGAACTTGTGCCAAGGGGACACTTCTGTAACGACCCAAAAATCGTGAATTTATATTTGAGAAAATATATAAGGAAAAGATTAAAACATTTTGGAAGTTTTAAAGTAAATTATTGGAAATGTAGTAAAATTCCAAGCGTTTGGAGAAAAATGATGAAAAAGGGCAAAATGGTCATTTGGTATCCAAATGACTTTTAAATAATGAAAATATGATTTTTGCTAGATAATAAGAAACGAAATGAAATTGTGACACCAAATAATGGTGATAAGAAATTGAAAGTTAATTCTAGTAAAAAGGGTAATTTGGTCAATTTACCATAAAAGGGTAACTTGGACATTAGACCATGTGAACTGTGAAGGACCAAATATGTAAAAATATTCTTTACTTGTGGCAAAAATCTAAGAAAAGAAGGTTTATGTGATAAAAATTGATTATGGTGGTTAAAATTCAAGAAATGGAACTTCAGGGACTAAATTGTAAAATCTGAAAATATAAAAAGAAGAAAATAACTCTCATAATTCTCAGAAATTATAGAGAGTTCTAGAGAGGTTACGGGAGGGTTTCTTGAGAGCAAAAATCTTGAAGATAGAAGAAGAATTGAAGAATCAAGCTTGGAATTGGAAGTTTCAAGCTAAAAACCAAGGTTAGTGAATGATTTCTAATCCAAGTTTTTGTGTGTTCTTCACGGGAAGAACTAAGGACTGAAATTACAGTCACTGATCAAAGGAGTTTAAATGATTTATAATGTCAAATGGATTTTAAGTAATAAGAACATATTTTGGAACAATCAAAGTAGGTTGCTATTGTTAAAAATTGAAATTTTGTTCAAAAACCCTAGAAACCAAGTTTACATGATCAAGTTGATTCTAAGGGGTTTTGATAAGTTCCATAAGTGATAATTGTTAAAATAAATCAGCAGAAGTGATCAATCTCGAACAATTTCGGTTTTTGAATCAAAAATGCAAAAACAGGAATGTTTGTAAAATAATTGAAATCTAGGATTTTTATGGTTAAAAACCTGAAATAAATGAATGGTTTTGGTCTTGGAACAAACCCTAGTGATTAAGTCGTGTATTAAGGGCTTACAATGAGAAAAAATGGAGATTTATAGCTTAAAATCGCGATTACTGGTTGCTGCAGACCAGGTCGCGACGCGATGGTCAGGTGGTCGGGTCGCGATCCCACGGCAGACTCAAAATGCAGTTTTTCCAATTGAGTCTCCTGCCAAGTGAACTTGATTTTTTGGAACTTGATGTTAGACTTGTCCGATTGACCTCAAATTTTAAACATAGGTCCATTATGACCCAAAACTTTATGGAAAATTGTCGGAATCGAAATACGACCCTCCGAGGGTACTGTAGTAAAATACGTATAATATACGATTTACCTAAAGTTGGTCATTTAAAAGTTATATAATTGCTATGACCCAAGATAGTATTATAAGGACTCTAATGAGTTATAGAGTCAGTTAGCATGAATGTTAATGTATAACATGTTAAATATAGGTTCATGCCAAGTGATTACTGAATCAAAAGAGTATAAATACAAGGAACGTGTAGTCAATCCACTAGCAATACATGAGGTGAGTACATGCAGTATTTTTATCCATTCTGGGGTACATGGCAAGCAAGTATTTTCAAGATTTTCCTATGAAACTTCTATATGTGAAATTATATGTTAGAGTATTGTTTCTAAATGGTTGTGAAAGTATAATGATATATTTGAAGCTAAGTTTTGAACTACAAATTTTATTAAGTGAAAGTATGTTGGTCTATGTACCAATTATGTGAAAGTATATTTTGAAATACAAGTTATACATGTTTGAAAGTATGAATAGGCATATAGCCATAATGTGTTTAAGAAGTATGTTTCGGTTACAAATTGTATATGTTTTCAAGTATGAACGGGCAAATAGCCATAAGATGTTTGGAAAGTATGATTTGGCATTAAGCCTAAACTGTTATAAAGACATGTTTAAACACATAGTTTATGTGAAACGAAAGTTATGAATTTGGCATTTAGCCATAAAGACAAGAAATGGTGAAGTTTGGCAATTAGCCACTATGCAAGTAAGTAATGTAAAAGTAAGCAGAAAATATTTTGTATAACTGGTAATTGTAGCAAGCAGCGTTAGTAAGGGAACTATGTTCCAACCTACCCGGGTTAGGTAAGGGGTCTACTGGGGAAAAAGCCCCATCGCGAAGTAGATCGCCTCAGCACTTCTATGGTGAGGATTGATCCGTTCTTTCTAGCCATAGAGACTTGGGGTATCACTTATAGCGATTAAAGCCCTAAGTATAAAAATCCAGCAAGCTTATAAAACCAGTCAAAGAAAGTAAGAAAGAAGTTATTTTTGTAAAGTATGTCATAAAATGATTTTTGAGAAGTAAAGAGTTATAGGATGTTGCTATTATAAAGTTTTGAAAGAATATATTTTTGCAAGGCATGATATGTAATGATTTTGAAAAGTAATGAGCTATGGTATGATATTATTATAAAACTTTGAAAAATGTTTTATGTTATAAGTTTTATAAAAAGGTTGGAAAAGAAGTTTAAAAGTTTGAGTCTAAAACTCATGTAACTCACGAGACATTATTGTCTTACGTATTTTATGTTTTGCCATGTATTCCAGGTTAAGATGATATGCTATAGTTGAATGAAGTTTAGCTGGAGTGGAGCCCGAGTTAGCTCCCGTCTTGGACTCAAGGTTTAATCCTTTCTTGCTTACTATGGTTAGTTTTGATATTGATTTGTACACCCGTTGTTTTTAAACGTGTAAATTGTCGGTTTTTTAAAAGCCGTATTTTTGTATTCATGAAATTTTATGAAAAACCATAGTATTTACAAACAGTAGAAATGGGGTGTCACAAGTTGGTATCAGAGCCATAGTTTAAGCGAATTAGGATTGGCTTGTTCCATTCCTAGGCTTAAACTCATGCTATAGAAATGATAGTTTATGAAAGTATGCTATATGATGTCTTAAATGATTAAGACATTATGCATTATTTAAAATATGTAGATATATAACACTAATAAGTGTTAAGTTAATGTTTAAAGTGAGCAAAAATCTGACCGTTAGGAAAATTATATGATATTTTCCGTAACCGTCTAAATTTATTAAAGGCTATGTTTATAAAGTAGTAAGATTTCTAGTAGTGGTCACCATGTACTTATGATGGTGTTATATGTTAAAGGAACCAGTGTCCCATGAAACCTTGTGGTAACAGCAGAATCAATATGTATAGGTGATTATGGTAATATGGGCCCGTATTATCATAATCACAGGATATGTATTGAAACTGGTGGAATCACAGAGGAATTATGGTAATCTGGTGGATAAGATTTTTTTTGAAGAAAATAGTATGAATAACATAGGAATTATATGCCTATGTAATAAAAAAAAGTGAAGACTATAAGTATAAAAAGATAGTATAGTGGATGTATACCGCATAGTATGGTAAAGTAAAAGAAATAAATGAGATAATTAATACTTCCTAGACAGATTGAAAGATAATAAAATGTATGCCTGCAGAGGCGAGAGGAAGTATGAAAAAGAGCAAATAAAAGAAGAATTATGGGTATTGATTACCTATATAAGAGTTGTAAGACTCTTACATGAAGAATGAAAATTTTAAGCAGAGTATAATGATAGTACATAAATTTGTAAAAAAATAAAAAAGTGGTAAAGAGGAGTTTAATGCAAGCAGGTGGTGTGCCTTGGGCATGATCATTAAATTTCAAATTTTCTTTAAAAGAAGTATGAATAGTAAATATATAAAGGAAGCAGAATATCGTTGTAAGACGATAAAGTTAACATTATGAGACAAGCTAAAGATAGAAGATGGCAATGGTAGCAGAGAGTGGAAGACTAACTGCCGGTGTTGAACAAAGAAGATAAATGAAAGTTTCCAAAGATGGACAATTGAATAAGTTATAAGTACAGTGCTATAATAAGTAATAAAAACAAAGTAAGATTACCCAAATGGGGAAAAGAATGATGAACGGTAAATTGTTAAAGACTATGATATTTTAAGAAAAATATATTAATGTAACGTGATAAAATGAATGTGAATTGAGAAATAAAGGTTGAATGCCTAAATAAATGTTAGGCAAAAAATTAAAGGTGAAACAAGTGATGATAAGATAGTGGTTGCCAGGAATTTAGTTCCGCAACCAAATGAATAAAATAAAAGAAGAAATACCAGTAATGAAAGAGCATAATGATGTATGATAATGGAAGAAAACCAAAAGCATGTGAGCAAAAATGACTAAGGGTCATAAATGATATGAAGTAAAGAAAAATAGTAAATATCTAAACAAGTAGTAGACGAAGAATTAAAGATAATGTAAGAATTATGATAAACAGACAGGAAGTTACTACTTCTGAATGGGAATAATGGCTAAAAGTCTCCAAAGATTTTGAGAAATGATTAGTACATAGCTGGTAACCATGAAATACAAAGAAATGTATATATGTATATACGTACTTATAAATGTAAAAGCATGAGTAAGTTTTGGGATATATATATAAATATAATGTATAAAAGTATAAAAGTGGTTATAAAGTAAGTATTCTAATTAGAATACCATAAAGTATGAAGCAAAAGAGTAAGATAATGTATTGAGCATATTGTTTAAAAACACGAAAGAATGAAATATAATGAGAAAATGAATGACCGATGTGTATCAACTAGAGATACATAAGAAGTAAGTCTCATATAAAATATATAGTGTAAATAAGTGAAGTTTAAATGAAAGAATAACATAATGTGTTAGGCATGTAGCTTCACAACACATAACAGAGATGGTAAAAGATGTAAAGCTAAGAAAAATATTTTGTTAGCATTAGCTACGACAGGTAAAGAGTAACGAATGATATTAGTAATTGAAAGAAGTTGTTATGGGACGAAAATGTTAAAAATACCTAGTTGAGTTCTTAAACCAAAAGAGAACCAAGTATATATATATATATGTGTGTATATTATGCAACTAAGAACTTGTAAATATATGTCGAGAAGTGAATGAATGTGGTTTGTGAAACATAAATACACCACAAGATAGTAATATTATGAAAAGTGTAGTAAGTATGGGAATATGAATTATTGTATGCAACATGTATGAAGTCCCATAAGTGAATTGAAGAAAAACAAATTTCGAATCAATCATGGTAAACAATTTAAATACAGTGAGGAAAGAGTAAGCAGAAGATCAGGTGCTAACTAAGCACTAGTGCAAGAAATATAAATTTCAAGAAAGTATAAAAACATAAAGTATTAATATGAGAAGGGTACGTGGAGTATCCAAAAAGGAAAGAAAAGTATACTTATAAAGGTATTGTACAAAAAAAATTTTGAAGAAATGAGAAAGACATGTTTATACTAATAAGTAATGAGTAAATGAGACCGAAATCTCAAAAAAGAGGATATATATATATATATATATATATATATATATATATATATATATATATATATATATATATATATATATATATATATATATATATATATATATATATATATATATATATATATAGAATGGTGGTATGTCAAAAAGTGAAAGTAATATAAGTATAGAGTGATACGAGATATGTAGAGCAAGTAGTACATGTAATGTACAAGAAATGATTAAGATGTATGTGAAAATGTAAATTCATAATTTGGGTCATTGACAAATAATATGATGTGAAAATAGAAAGATTCAAGACATGTATGAATAGATACATGTAAAATGCAGAGTAAAATAATAATAATAATAATAATAATAATAATAATAATGATAATAATTTATTGTAAACGTATGAAAGTTAGTAAGGAGTAAAAAGAAGTATATGAATTCGTATATGAATGACAAGAGTAGAGAAGAAGGAAGTTGACTAAAATAATAGATCAACTTCAACAGAAAAACTGTACAAGTTTAAAAGGTCAAATATTGTGTATGGTACATAGAAGAAAAGCTAAAAATGTCTAATTGTTAAAATAAAAAGAAGTATTTTCAGAACGAGAGATGCAGATTCTCGTGAACAATATGATGATTCGACAGATTCTGTCCCAAACAGAAAAGTAAGGGTGTGAAGTGAAACGAAAGGAAAAGAATGCATTTCTTAAAAAAATGGTAACCAACTGAGAGTTGCCAGTAGAAATAAAGAAAGAATAAAAGCAAACTATTATGTATAACGCATGAACAAAGATATGAGAAAAGAGAAAGATAAGAATGAATAAGGTATGTTTAAGTGAAATATCCATTAAAGAACGAAATATTATTCTAAAGAGGAAGACATTATGTATTTATAAATTTGTATAAATACAAAGCTTTACCAAATTGTATTTGGGAAAAAGTTTTATAAGTAAAGAATATGATTAATATAAATTTTATGAAGTCTTGGTAAACATACGAGAAGAAATACAAAGTAAGTTGTTATTCTTGATAAGAATATGAAAGTAGAAATCTCTAAAAGTGATTAAGAGCCCAAAAGTAACTCAAAGAGGAGGATATCAAAAAGATAAAAGAATAAAGAATATGAGTATGAAATGATAAAAGAAAGTATTTACTATGAACCAGACTTGAACTGAAAACCTTTGAAGAAAAGAAAAAAAAAGTGATCCCTTAAATTTATAGTTATGTGATGATTCCGCGGACGGAATCCCAATAAGGGGGAGGTAGTTGTAACGACCCAAAAATCATGAATTTATATTTGAGAAAATATATAAGGAAAAGATTAAAACATTTTGGAAGTTTTAAAGTAATTTATTGGAAATGTAGTAAAATTCCAAGCGTTTGGAGAAAAATGATGAAAAAGGGCAAAATGGTCATTTCGTATCCAAATGACTTTTAAATAATGAAAATATGATTTTTGCTAGATAATAAGAAACGAAATGAAATTGTGACACCAAATAATGGTGATAAGAAATTGAAAGTTAATTCTAGTAAAAAGCGTAATTTGGTCAATTTACCATAAAAGGGTAACTTGGACATTAGACCATGTGAAGGACCAAATATTAAAAATATTCTTTGCTTGTGGCAAAAATCTAAGAAAAGAAGGTTTATGTGATAAAAATTGATTATGGTGGTTAAAATTCAAGAAATGGAACTTCAGGGACTAAATTGTAAAATCTGAAAATATAAAAAGAAGAAAATAACTCTCATAATTCTCAGAAATTATAGAGAGTTCTAGAGAGGTTACGGGAGGGTTTCTTGAGAGCAAAAATCTTGAAGATAGAAGAAGAATTGAAGAATCAAGCTTGGAATTGGAAGTTTCAAGCTAAAAACCAAGGTTAGTGAATGATTTCTAATCCAAGTTTTTGTGTGTTCTTCACGGGAAGAACTAAGGACTGAAATTACAGTCACTGATCAAAGGAGTTTAAATGATTTATAATGTCAAATGGATTTTAAGTAATAAGAACATATTTTGGAACAATCAAAGTAGGTTGCTATTGTTAAAAATTGAAATTTTGTTCAAAAACCCTAGAAACCAAGTTTACATGATCAAGTTGATTCTAAGGGGCTTTGATAAGTTCCATAAGTGATAATTGTTAAAATAAATTAGCAGAAGTGATCAATCTCGAACAATTTCGGTTTTTGAATCAAAAATGCAAAAACGGGAATGTTTGGAAAATAATTGAAATCTAGGATTTTTATGGTTAAAAACCTGAAATAAATGAATGGTTTTGGTCTTGGAACAAACCCTAGTGATTAAGTCGTGTATTAAGGGCTTAAAATGAGAAAAAATGGAGATTTATAGCTTAAAATCGCGATTACTGGTTGCTGCAGACCAGGTCGCGACGCGATGGTCAGGTGGTCGGGTCGCGATCCCACGGCAGACTCAAAATGCAGTTTTTCCAATTGAGTCTCCTGCCAAGTGAACTTGATTTTTGAAACTTGATGTTAGACTTGTCTGATTGACCTCAAATTTTAAACATAGGTCCATTATGGCCCAAAACTCTATGGAAAATTGTCGGAATCGAAATACGACCCTCCGAGGGTACTGTAGTAAAATACGTATAATATACGATTTACCTAAAGTTGGTCATTTAAAAGTTATATAATTGCTATGACCCAAGATAGTATTATAAGGACTCTAATGAGTTATAGAGTCAGTTAGCATGAATGTTAATGTATAACATGTTAAATATAGGTTCATGCCAAATGATTACTGAATCAAAAGAGTATAAATACAAGGAACGTGTAGTCAATCCACTAGCAATACATGAGGTGAGTACATGCAGTATTTTTACCCATTCTGGGGTACATGGCAAGCAAGTATTTTCAAGATTTTCCTATGAAACTTCTATATGTGAAATTATATGCAAGAGTATTGTTTCTAAATGGTAGTGAAAGTATAATGATATATTTGAAGCTAAGTTTTGAACTACAAATTTTATTAAGTGAAAGTATGTTGGTCTATGTACCAATTATGTGAAAGTATATTTTGAAATACAAGTTATACATGTTTGAAAGTATGAATAGGCATATAGCCATAATGTGTTTAAGAAGTATGTTTCGGTTACAAATTGTATATGTTTTCAAGTATGAACGGGCAAATAGCCATAAGATGTTTGGAAAGTATGATTTGGCATTAAGCCTAAACTGTTATAAAGACATGTTTAAACACATAGTTTATGTGAAACGAAAGTTATGAATTTGGCATTTAGCCATAAAGACAAGAAATGGTGAAGTTTGGCAATTAGCCACTATGCAAGTAAGTAATGTAAAAGTAAGCAGAAAATATTTTGTATAACTGGTAATTGTAGCAAGCAGCGTTAGTAAGGGAACTATGTTCCAACCTACCCGGGTTAGGTAAGGGGTCTACTGGGGAAAAAGCCCCATCGCGAAGTAGATCGCCTCAGCACTTCTATGGTGAGGATTGATCCGTTCTTTCTAGCCATAGAGACTTGGGGTATCACTTATAGCGATTAAAGCCCTAAGTATAAAAATCCAGCAAGCTTATAAAACCAGTCAAAGAAAGTAAGAAAGATGTTATTTTTGTAAAGTATGTCATAAAATGATTTTTGAGAAGTAAAGAGTTATAGGATGTTGCTATTATAAAGTTTTGAAAGAATATATTTTTGCAAGGCATGATATGTAATGATTTTGAAAAGTAATGAGCTATGGTATGATATTATTATAAAACTTTGAAAAATGTTTTATGTTATAAGTTTTATAAAAAGGTTGGAAAAGAAGTTTAAAAGTTTGAGTCTAAAACTCATGTAACTCACGAGACATTATTGTCTTACGTATTTTATGTTTTGCCATGTATTACAGGTTAAGATGATATGCTATAGTTGAATGATATGCTATAATTGTCGGTTTTTTATAAGCCGTATTTTTGTATTCATGAATTTTTATGAAAAACCATAGTATTTACAAACAGTAGAAATGGGGTGTCACAACTTCGCTTCTGAAGTAGCTTCTCCCTTTACCAACATTTCGAATTTACACATCTGATCCATGAGAAGGATCTTCTACAAAGCCTCGAACCGGAGCGAAGGCTGCTCCTCGGTTCGGATGACGCCTTCGTATAGACGACCTTAAAGTAAAGTAAGATAATGGGGAACAACCCGGACTCATGACACTTACTTTACACCTGATCGATCTTCGCATCGCATCACATGATCATCCGAAGCGGAGCTCACATCTTCAGACAAAGAAACTGATCTAGACGAAGCACAACCTCCAATCCATACTGGCATTCCTCGCCTTTGTTTAGTTTCATTGCTCGCCTTTGTTTGGCTGCTTCAGACAACTGATCTTCTTTGGTCGTAGTGACTCCTTGGTTCGGATTAGGCTCCACATACTCAACAGAGTTAGAGAAGTCTGAATCTGGAGTCTTTGCTTCTGATTCCCATAAGAAAATCACTAATCATCACGACTCTGAATCTCAAGTTACACAAGTTAAAATACACCATTCATCAGCAAGAAGTTCAGAAGTTAAAGTTTTGTATGTTTGTGAACCTTCCAAATGAACTCAATATATTTCTTTAATATCTATTGACTCTTTTGAAGGCATGGAACCTTACTGAAAGCTTGTCATACAAGATGATCAGAAGTACCAAACTCGTAACATTTGGGTACCGAAGGCTTTTGACAGTCAGATCAAGAAGAAATATGAATATTTTTGCTATAAAGGTTCATATCAGAAGCCAAAGAAGTTGAAAAAGAAGAAAAAGAAACAAAAAAAAAAGGTATGGGTTCCTAAACATAAATGTACTGAAGTTGTTGATATTTTGAAAATTGTAGTTAGAAAAGTTCAAAGAATTTTTTGTTGAAATAGAACATTCTGAAAACTATGTTCAACAGAAGAAGTATGTAAATAATTTTTTTGGTTGGTACAACGAGTTGTATGAAAATTTTCACGTTCCAACAAGAACACCAAGAAGATCAGAAAACGGTGTTTCCTTATTTCTTCTGGTTAATTCCACAAATAAAAATAATGTACTATCTAAAGGTTTCAAACTTCTTTGGGTCCCCAAAATGTGTTATCAAATAGTTGTTTTGATGAGAGAGAATGTTTGGAAAAAAACAAAATATGTCAGCTGAAATTGAAGTGACGTAACTTATTTAATGTTATAGCCGATTTTGATACCGAAGTGGTGAAGTTCGGATATTTTTCGGTTAAGAAGTATTAAAAGTTATATTTTTCGGTTTAGAAGTAACACTTCGGTTACTTTCAGATGTGAATTGTTTTTCTCCCTCCTTTACTATTAGGTACAAGTTAGCTGACAACCACAAGACCACTAAAGGTTATTGCAACATGATTTCTCTCTTTAAAACAAGAGAGGTTGTATATCTTCTACTAAATCTTCCTACTCACTAGATCAATACAAGTGTCAAAAACAATGGATGAGATTAAGAGAGAGGATTAGTGGATTCCACATGACATTATTTAGTGGGTAGGAAGATGAAGTAAAAAGATTTAGTAGGAACAAATACAATTTTCCTTAAAATAATGACACACACATGGTTCATTGTTTTTCTCTCTCTCTCTCTCTCTCTCTCTCTCTCTTATTACCCGTACTTTGCTTTGCAAAAGGTGACTGTCACCAAGAGACTATAACAAGTCTTAATGCAATTCTCTCTTTTACCTGGATACATGCAACGACTAATACTTTATGCAAATGGGAACATAAGTCAGAGAACAATGTTGAACTAGTCAAGTTCATATCTAACTAAAAGCAAACAGGATCTCTTTTTGGTCAAATGGAAAAAACTTAGTTTCTATGCTCCTCTTTTACAACGTGACTACAAGAAAAAGGGTGTATACAATGACATGGACATGTCTCAAGTCTCAACCTTGTTAATGCTTGTGATTAGGGTTAATTATGTTAAGATGATGCTTTAATGGGAGAAGGGGAGGGTACTTTGGATGACGAAGACTTTTGACGGTGAAAATGAAAAGGTGATGCCAAGATATATTCGGTGCCAAAGAAATGGTAATAATGTCGAAGTGGGTCACATGGTAGATTAACATACAAATGGAAAATATCATAAATGGGATACATGATAGATTAACATGGACGGATAATTACAATAAATTAATGACATATAGAAAGACTAAATGCGGAATAGTTTAACATGTGGTTTGGGAAATCATTTTTGTAAAATATTTTATGACTGCATAATCTTGGTCGATTTCTGCTTGTGTGTGTGTGCATGTCTGTGATGCTATTTGTTGCTTCATTTGTTGTATTTGTAATTTCAAAATGTAATAATATGCATTATTATGAATTTGGGTTTTTGAATCGGTCATGATGTATGAAGATGTGTGAGGGATGTACCTGACTGATGCCTGGATAGATGCGTTTCTGGATGCTTCGATAGGCTCTGCTATTCAGAAGTATAAAACTTCAACAGAGGAATTTTGAGAGCACTCAAAACTTAACACAAATAAGATCTGATTTATTACACTAGGCAAATGCCTTATTTATAGTACATGAGGGACTCTTCTAGAGTCTAATAGTATCCTACACTAATAATACACTAACTAGTGGTGTCTAGCACTACATTATTGTGTCTAGCACCATAACAATAAAGACAAACTACATGATGGTGACTAGCACGTAATTTACATAATGGAAAACAAACGACAAAATATAAAAGTCTACATAATGGTAGATATGATGAGGGTGGGGTTCACAAATATTCTTTGTGAATAAATCCAAATCCTCACCACCGCGAAAAATGCGTCGTGCATAATGATTGAATGCTTTTGATGAGTGCTGTGCACTGTTGTGTATTATTCTTCCATTATCTCCATGAATGGTGTCTCTTCCTTGTTTTCTTGACAATAATTGCATTGGTGACGTGGAAAATTAGATGGTCTTGTGATGGTGTTTCATGTGGAAGTTCATCTTTTGTTGGCTTGGATCCATTACTAATTCCCATATATGCAAATGTAATGCTTGGAACTAGTAGTTGAGAATCTTCATCGAAAAATGGATAGCTGGAATGTAATTTAATGAATAAATCACGTTCCTTTGCAAAACGTGTTTTGTAATGGCGGATGACTGATTGAAAATTAGTTGGAAATTCACTAATGCACTGTAGGTTGTTTGGCTGCTTTGGCTGCGTGTAATTGGTCTAAGGATTTTGGTTGTGGATCTGTTTTTGGAAGTGTTCCGAGAACGGGAAGTGTTCCAAGAACGGTTGTCTTTGATGATTTTTCAACGGCTTCAGTTGTAACCGTTTTGTATGCTTCTCTAAATGCTGTCTCTGCTTCAACTTTTGTTTTGTAACTTTTGTGTGTAACGTTCTTTCCAACGATATGAGAATTTGCAATTCCCCAATCGTTATAGATTCCTTTGTGTGGTCCGTTAAAAATAACGTACCATTTCTTCGTTTCTGCATCAGTTGATTGTTGATGAGTTTTGAATATTTCTTGAGTGTTGTAAGTTGATGATGATGGCTTCTCCTGTTGTTTATCGGAACTGTCTGATGAAATTTGCTGGATTGTTGGTGTAGGTGGAATGGTTGAACTGCCTGTTGACTTTTCTGCTTCTTCTTTGGCTGGAGTGAATTGTGTTGACAATATCTGCAGTGTTTGTTGGAGCTGTTCTTCTTCCTTCTTGATGGTTTCCAATTGCTTTATCATGGCTACTTTTTGTTCCTGCTTCTGTTTTAGCTGGTGCTGGATTTGCTTCATAATGGCTTCCATTCTCTCGTCAATGTATCTGCTATGTGGTTGTGGTCGCTCTTTATGTACCTGTAATGTGTATAATTTGATGATACTTACGTATCACTGAATACTTTTGATGATATTTTCATATCACTGTTTACTTCTGATGATATTTTCATATCACTGTTTACTTCTGGTAATACTTTCGTATTACTGTATGCTTCTGGTAATACTTTCGTATTACTGTATACTTTTGATGATACTTTCGTATCACTGTATGCTTCTGGTAATACTTTTGTATTACTGTATGCTTCTGGTAATACTTTCGTATTACTGTATACTTCTATACTTCTGGTAATACTTTCGTATTACTGTATACTTTTGATGATACTTTCGTATCAATGTATACTTTTGATGCATCCGTTTCGACTATTAAAAAGTCTTCTGGTTACAAATTGTATAGAATTGGTATTACAAGAATTGTTTTCTTTGTTGTGAAAATTAAATGCAAAATCATAATGTTGTTAATATTTTCAAAAGAGATATTTTAGTTATTCGTTATCAATATCAGATTCGGAATTTGAATCAGTAGTGTATGCATAGATATCAATATCTGAATCTACATCTGAATCTTCAATTGGTTCATATCCTATATCATAAGCAATTTTTAATATATTTGTTTCGTTTGCTTTCTTATTTTTTGTTGGACATTCATAGGCTTTATGTCCTTGTTCTTGACATAGCCAGCATTTGCAATCTTTTTTCTTAGATGGACAGTAGTTTGAATTTGATTTATATTTTTGTTTATATTGTTTTCGATTTCTAAAATATTTTCTTTCTCCGTTTTTATAGTATTGTTTATACTTTGGTTTATATGTTTGTTTTTTCCAAACTTTCTTTTTTCTTTTACGCTTGTTCTTTTTACAACCGTATTGACCAATTTGATTAAATTGCTTTTCACAACATAAATCAATCTGTGCATCAATTTTAGTTTTTTGTTTTAGACATTTATCTTTCATCCATTCTTTTAAGACATTTATTCGAGCACCTAATGAATCTGCTATTTTACCTTCTTGTGAAAGCTTGTTAAAATATTTTAATACACTTTAACAAACAGTAGATGGTAATTTTTAATAAAACATGTCTAAGGCTAATTTTTGTCTTGGTGGATCTAAATAATAATATTGTTCAGAAAATTCACATATAAATGCATCTAAATAACACATATTACATATTCTTAAATTTGTTAAGTGCCATAATGCTTTATTTCTAAAGGCTTCTTTTGATTCATTATCTTCTATCTTTTTTCCTACAAATTCTTGGAGAATTTTATCTAAAACTTTTCTAAATGTTTCCATTGCGTCGGTAGTTGCTATTCTAGATAGTTCATCTTCTTCTAATGATGATAGAAAACGATAAACATTTCCTTGTGTTTTTTAATTGATCTAATGGATTTTCACTACATACTTCTTCTAGTTTTTTAATTGATCTAATAGATTTTCACTACATACGTGCTATTATTGACACTACATTATTGTGTCTAGCACTTACAAATAAAGACAGACTATAGGATGGTGACTGGCACCTAATTTACATAATTGAAAACAAACGACAAAAACTAAAAGTCTACATTATTACAAGATATGATGAGGGGAGGGACCACACTAGAAATGTTGCTTACCATAAGATGTGTTAGGGTTTTTGAATCTTTATTGTCTTTATTGTCTTTCTATATGTCATTAATTTATGATATTTTCCATTTGTATGTTAATCTACCATGTTATCCATTTATGTTTTCTATTTGGTATCAGAGCATGTTAATCTACCATGAAGCAACAAATAGCATCACAGACACGCACACGCACACAAGCAGAAATCGACCAAGATTATGCAGTCATAAAATATTTTACAGAAATGATTTCCCAAACCACATGTTAAACTATTCCGTATTTAGTCTTTCTATATGTCATTAATTTATTGTAATTATCCGTCCATGTTAATCTATCATGTATCCCATTTATGATATTTTCCATTTGTATGTTAATCTACCATGTTATCCATTTATGTTTTCCATTTGGTATCAGAGCTAAGTAACGATTTTATGGTAAACAACATTTCTAGTAAATCAAAACTAAGTAATGATTTTATTAAATCAAAACTAAGTAATAATTTTATTATAACAATTTAATTCATGATAAGTAACGAGCTAAACTACAATCTAATATGACAAATAACAATTTAAATTTAGAAAGATAAGTCATAATTGAAAGCTAAGTTATGATTATAAATACTATAATTAGTAAAGATAAACAACGATTTAATCTATAACAAACATTATATTATAATGTCTACATCAAATGAAATTAATGAACCCATAGTCATTAATAATGAAGAAAATGAATCAGGATATATATTTGACGCTCTAGTTAGTAAAAATAATATAAATAAAGATGCTATTAGAAAATCAAATTTTACATTATCAGAAAAACATAATTTTAAGTATGATACACTTAAAAATATATTTTCAAGAAAAAATATTATTTACTACGGTAAAATAGTAGGTGAAGAACCGATACCTATAGAATCAACTCAAGGAAATATAATTATACCTATTATTAATAAACAACAAATCAAAAATAAAATACAACATATCAAAGAAATAGATCGATCAAAGATAGCATATATTCATATATCTACAATTCAAGTAATTTTAAAAAGTACTTTTAGTGATTTAGATACACCAATAGAATTAGAAATTAGAGATGATCGTATAATTAATAGTCAAGAAAGTATTATTGCAAAAGGAAAAGGAAATTTAATTGAAGGAAAAATAAAATTTAATATAAATATACAATTAGGACTTAGTTTAAAAGATAGAAATCTAAGTAATAGTATTACAGTAAGATATAAATTATTGAGACAAAATTTTATGTTAAAAGGAAATCATCCTTTTACTTTAACATATCAAATAAACTATGCATTAACAAATTCTCATCATAGTATTACATTTAAAACAGAAGATAGAATTCATATTGATAAACTATTTGACAGAATCATCTTTATGGTAAGCAACATTTCTAGTGTGGTCCCTCCCCTCATCATATCTTGTAATAATGTAGACTTTTAGTTTTTGTCGTTTGTTTTCAATTATGTAAATTAGGTGCCAGTCACCATCCTATAGTCTGTCTTTATTTGTAAGTGCTAGACACAATAATGTAGTGTCAATAATAGCACGTATGTAGTGAAAATCTATTAGATCAATTAAAAAACTAGAAGAAGTATGTAGTGAAAATCCATTAGATCAATTAAAAAACACAAGGAAATGTTTATCGTTTTCTATCATCATTAGAAGAAGATGAACTATCTAGAATAGCAACTACCGACGCAATGGAAACATTTAGTTAAGTTTTAGATAAAATTCTCCAAGAATTTGTAGGAAAAAAGATAGAAGATAATGAATCAAAAGAAGCCTTTAGAAATAAAGCATTATGGCACTTAACAAATTTAAGAATATGTAATATGTGTTATTTAGATGCATTTATATGTGAATTTTCTGAACAATATTATTATTTAGATCCACCAAGACAAAAATTAGCCTTAGACATGTTTTATCAAAAATTACCATCTACTGTTTGTCAAAGTGTATTAAAATATTTTAACAAGCTTTCACAAGAAGGTAAAATAGCAGATTCATTAGGTGCTCGAATAAATGTCTTAAAAGAATGGATGAAAGATAAATGTCTAAAACAAAAAACTAAAATTGATGCACAGATTGATTTATGTTGTGAAAAGCAATTTAATCAAATTGGTCAATACGGTTGTAAAAAGAACAAGCGTAAAAGAAAAAAGAAGGTTTGGAAAAAACAAACATATAAACCAAAGTATAAACAATACTATAAAAACGGAGAAAGAAAATATCTTAGAAATCGAAAACAATATAAGCAAAAATATAAATCAAATTCAAACTATTGTCCATCTAAGAAAAAAGATTGCAGATGCTGGCTATGCCAAGAACAAGGACATAAAGCCTATGAATGTCCAACAAAAAATAAGAAAGCAAACGAAACAAATATATTAAAAATTGCTTATGATATAGGATATGAACCAATTGAAGATTCAGATGTAGATTCAGATATTGATATCTATGCATACACTACTGATTCAAATTCCGAATCTGATATTGATAACGAATAAATAAAATATCTCTTTTGAAAATATTAACAACATTATGATTTTGCATTTAATTTTCACAACAAAGAAAACAATTCTTGTAATACCAATTCTATACAATTTGTAACCAGAAGACTTTTTAATAGTCGAAACGGATGCATCAAAAGTATACATTGATACGAAAGTATCATCAAAAGTATACAGTAATACGAAAGTATTACCAGAAGTATACAGTAATACGAAAGTATTACCAGAAGCATACAGTAATACGAAAGTATTACCAGAAGCATACAGTGATACGAAAGTATCATCAAAAGTATACAGTAAAACGAAAGTATTACCAGAAGCATACAGTAATACGAAAGTATTACCAGAAGTAAACAGTGATATGAAAATATCATCAAAAGTATTCAGTGATACGCAAGTATCATCAAACTATACACATTACAGGTACTTAAAAAGCGAGCACAACCACATAGCAGATACATTGACGAGAGAATGGAAGCCATTATGAAGCAAATCCAGCACCAGCTAAAACAGAAGCAGGAACAAAAAGTAGCCATGATGAAACAACTGGAGACAATCAAGAAAGAAGAAAAACAACTCCAACAAACACTACAAATATTGTCAACATAGTTCACTCCAGTCAAAGAAGACGCAGAAAAGTCAACAGGCAGTTCAACCATTCCACCTACACCAACAATTCAACAAATTTCATCAGACAGTTCCGATAAGCAACAGGAGAAGCCATCATCATCCACCTGCAACTCTCAAGAAATATTCAAAATTCATCAACAATCAAGTGATGCAGAGACGAAGAAATGGTACGTTATTTTTAACGGACCACACAAAGGAATCTATAACGATTGGGGAATTGCAAATTCTCATATCGTTGGAAAGAACGTTACACACAAAAGTTACAAAACAAAAGCTGAAGCAGAAACAGCATTCAGAGAAGCATACAAAACGGTTACAACTGAAGCCGTTGAAAAATCATCAAAGACAACCATCCTTGGAATCCTTCCAAAAACAGAACCACAACCAAAATCTTTAAACCAGTTAAACGCAGCCAAAGCAGCCAAAGCAGCCCTACAAGCTATACCATTTACCAAAGAAAAAGAATTAATGAAAAAACCAACCACAGAAAAATTCGCAAAGTTATGGGATAGTCTAGTCTCATACACAAAGGTCCATTCACTAATGGGCTTTTACCCAGTCATAAGAAAGCCAGGCCCAAAAGCAATTTTCTTAGCCAACCTTACTAATCCAATGACTCTTTGGGAATATTTCACCCATGGATTCATCGATACAATCTACCTAAATGGAAACAACCTACAGTGCATTAGTGAATTCCCAACTAATTTTCAATCAGTTATCCGCCATTACAAAACACGTTTTGCCAAGGAACGTGATTTATTCATTAAACTATATTCCAGCTATCCATTTTTTGACGAAGACTCTCAGCTACTAGTTCCAAGCATTACCTTTGCATACATGGGAATCAGTAATGGAACTAAGCCAACTAAAGACGAACTTCCACATGAAACACCAACACAAGATCATCTAATTTTTTCATTAGCAGAAGTTTATTTAGCCTCTTCAAGAATAGGCAACGGAAAAGAACAAAGATCACAAGTTAGAATAAACTATTACAGCAAAACATTTCTACTGTATACACCAACTGATACAGAAATATCCACTGAAGGAATGCAAGCTGTAGAACGATTCGAAGAACCATTTGAAAAATTCTCACAACATCTAGCCGTTCTACCTGCAGAAATTAAAAAACAATTATGCAAACATATTATGCATTTTCCACGTCACCAATGCAATTATTGTCAAGAAAACAAGGAAGAGACACCATTCATGGAGATAATGGAAGAATAATACACAACAATGCACAGCACTCATCAAAAGCATTCAATCATTATGCACGACGCATTTTTCGCGGTGGTGAGGATTTGGATTTGACACAAAGAATATTTGTGGTCCCTCCCCTCATCATATCTTGTAATAATGTAGACTTTTAGTTTTTGTCGTTTGTTTTCAATTATGTAAATTAGGTGCCAGTCACCATCCTATAGTCTGTCTTTATTTGTAAGTGCTAGACATAATAATGTAGTGTCAATAATAGCACGTATGCAGTAGCAGCCCTCATGTACTATAAATAAGGCGTTTGCCTAGTGTAATAGAGCAGAGCTTATTTGTGTTAAGTTTTGAGTGCTCTCAAAATTCCTCTGTTGAAGTTTTATACTTCTGAATAGCAGAGCCTATCGAAGCATCCAGAAACGCATCTATCCAGGCATCAGTCAGGTACATCCCTAACACATCTTCATACATCATGACCGATTCAAAAACCCAAATTCATAATAATGAATATTATTACATTTTGAAATTACAAATACAACAAATGAAGCAACAAATAGCATCACAGACACGCACACGCACACAAGCAGAAATCGACCAAGATTATGCAGTCATAAAATATTTTACAGAAATGATTTCCCAAACCACATGTTAAACTATTCCGCATTTAGTCTTTCTATATGTCATTAATTTATGATATTTTCCATTTGTATGTTAATCTACCATGTTATCCATTTATGTTTTCTATTTGGTATCAGAGCATGTTAATCTATCATGTATCCCATTTATGATGTTTTCTATTTGGTATCAGAGCATGTTAATCTATCATGTATCCCATTTATGATGTTTTCTATTTGGTATCAGAGCATGTTAATCTATCATGTTATCCCATTTATGATGTTTTCTATTTGGTATCAGAGCTAAGTAACGATTTTATGGTAAGCAACATTTCTAGTAAATCAAAACTAAGTAATGATTTTATTAAATCAAAACTAAGTAATAATTTTATTATAACAATTTAATTCATGATAAGTAACGAGCTAAACTACAATCTAATATGACAAATAACAATTTAAATTTAGAAAGATAAGTCATAATTGAAAGCTAAGTTATGATTATAAATACTATAATTAGTAAAGATAAACAACGATTTAATCTATAACAAACATTATATTATAATGTCTACATCAAATGAAATTAATGAACCCATAGTCATTAATAATGAAGAAAATGAATCAGGATATATATTTGACGCTCTAGTTAGTAAAAATAATATAAATAAAGATGCTATTAGAAAATCAAATTTTACATTATCAGAAAAACATAATTTTAAGTATGATACACTTAAAAATATATTTTCAAGAAAAAATATTATTTACTACGGTAAAATAGTAGGTGAAGAACCGATACCTATAGAATCAACTCAAGGAAATATAATTATACCTATTATTAATAAACAACAAATCAAAAATAAAATACAACATATCAAAGAAATAGATCGATCAAAGATAGCATATATTCATATATCTACAATTCAAGTAATTTTAAAAAGTACTTTTAGTGATTTAGATACACCAATAGAATTAGAAATTAGAGATGATCGTATAATTAATAGTCAAGAAAGTATTATTGCAAAAGGAAAAGGAAATTTAATTGAAGGAAAAATAAAATTTAATATAAATATACAATTAGGACTTAGTTTAAAAGATAGAAATCTAAGTAATAGTATTACAGTAAGATATAAATTATTGAGACAAAATTTTATGTTAAAAGGAAATCATCCTTTTACTTTAACATATCAAATAAACTATGCATTAACAAATTCTCATCATAGTATTACATTTAAAACAGAAGATAGAATTCATATTGATAAACTATTTGAACCTTTATTATCTCTTGAATCACCAAAAAGAATAGATAATAAACCAGTTTATGAAACAGATTTTCGACAACAAATAATTACACCTTTAGTTAAAAGAGACCCAATAATAGAGCCTCCAATTTCAACAATTATAGGAAGATCCTCTATTTCAGAAATACAACCTTCAACATCTACAGAAAATAGAAAAGATGAAAACATTGAAGAAATAAAAGAAATGATTAGATCGTTAAGTTTACGAATATGACAGAATCATCTAGTAGTAAAATAAATGATATAGAATTACAAATGAACGATGAAATGACAATAAATGAAAAAATGCATATAATAAATAAAAAATTAAATAATCTCATCGAAATAAATAAACACTTATCGGTAAAACAAATACCAGAAATATTACAAAAAATAAATCTAACACAAAATTTGCTTGAACAGATTTATAAATTATTAGAAGTTAAAAATAATAAACAACCACTTTCTATTAGACCACCCTTAACATGGTAATCAAAATATGTTACAAAAATTAAAAACATGGTTCAAAAAGTATAAAAGAAATAAAGAAAATAGTTATAAAAATATCATATTAACAAAAAAAAATTATATAAATAATGATATATTAGATCAATTATTTGAAAGTAATTGTTATGACTAAGAAATTAATTATAAAAATATAATGGACAACAATTTTTGGCTTATTTATGAAAATGGACAACCAAAACAATTTAATAATTTAGATTATCTTAATTATCTCTTAAATAAAAGCCACCAAGCCATAACAAATTTAGATCATCGTAGTATAGTATTTACTATGTATGATTTGATAGAAATAAAAGAAGAAAACGAAAAGTTTTATTCTCTCTATAAACTACAAATTGATTCTGAAATTAATTGCTTAAAAAGACTTAGTCATATGAACGATTTTATATTATACAAAGATTATACAAATCAAATTAAAGTTAAAAAACTTATAAGAGAAAGAAAGATATAGCTAAATACTTAAATCTACAAAATAAATTATATAATAAATGGAAACACTCCAAGAACAAGTAGAAACGTTAACTAAATTAATGGCAGCATTAGAAATACCTGAAGAAGTAAAAGATGAAAATATAGACGTCGAAGTAGTATACGATTTTACATCCGACGAAGAAAATCCATATAATAATCCTTATACTAATTTTGGAATAAAACGAAATAAATCATATGTAGAAGATGATTATCAAAGCCAATACATATATGGACCACAATCTTTAGAAGAAAATTATTTATATAGACAAGGTATGATTAAAAATAAACAAAATAAATGGGAAAAAAATACCATCACAATATGTACCAAAATTATTTACCACTCCAAAACCTATAGATATTCTTTTTATAGACTGTGATTTAGATCCAGAAACAAAGATACAAGATTGGAGTAATCAAATGGGTATACAAATCCAATTAACCGACGAAGTTAGAAGTTTACATCCAAGAAACTTCTTAAGTTACATTATGCATAAAACACAAGGAAATGTTTATCGTTTTCTATCATCATTAGAAGAAGATGAACTATCTAGAATAGCAACTACCGACGCAAAGGAAACATTTAGAAAAGTTTTAGATAAAATTCTCCAAGAATTTGTAGGAAAAAAGATAGAAGATAATGAATCAAAAGAAGCCTTTAGAAATAAAGCATTATGGCACTTAACAAATTTAAGAATATGTAATATGTGTTATTTAGATGCATTTATATGTGAATTTTCTGAACAGTATTATTATTTAGATCCACCAAGACAAAAATTAGCCTTAGACATGTTTTATCAAAAATTACCATCTACTGTTTGTCAAAGTGTATTAAAATATTTTAACAAGCTTTCACAAGAAGGTAAAATAGCAGATTCATTAGGTGCTCGAATAAATGTCTTAAAAGAATGGATGAAAGATAAATGTCTAAAACAAAAAACTAAAATTGATGCACAGATTGATTTATGTTGTGAGAAACAATTTAATCAAATTGGTCAATACGGTTGTAAAAAGAACAAGGGTAAAAGAAAAAAGAAGGTTTGGAAAAAACAAACATATAAACCAAAGTATAAACAATACTATAAAAACGGAGAAAGAATATATTTTAGAAATCGAAAACAATATAAGCAAAAATATAAATCAAATTCAAACTATTGTCCATCTAAGAAAAAAGATTGCAGATGCTGGCTATGCCAAGAACAAGGACATAAAGCCTATGAATGTCCAACAAAAAACAAGAAAGCAAACGAAACAAATATATTAAAAATTGCTTATGATATAGGATATGAACCAATTGAAGATTCAGATGTAGATTCAGATATTGATATCTATGCATACACTACTGATTCAAATTCCGAATCTGATATTGATAACGAATAAATAAAATATCTCTTTTGAAAATATTAACAACATTATGATTTTGCATTTAATTTTCACAAGAAAGAAAACAATTCTTGTAATACCAATTCTATACAATTTGTAACCAGAAGACTTATTAATGGTCGAAACGGATGCATCAAAAGTATACAGTAATACGAAAGTATTACCAGAAACATACAGTAATACGAAAGTATTACCAGAAGCATACAGTAATACGATTACCAGAAGCATACAGTGATACGAAAGTATCATCAAAAGTATACAGTAATACGAAAGTATTACCAGAAGCATACAGTAATACGAAAGTATTACCAGAAGTAAACAGTGATATGAAAATATCATCAAAAGTATTCAGTGATACGCAAGTATCATCAAACTATACACATTACAGGTACATAAAGAGCGAGCACAACCACATAGCAGATACATTGACGAGAGAATGGAAGCCATTATGAAGCAAATCCAGCACCAGCTAAAATAGAAGTTGGAACAAAAAGTAGCCATGATAAAGCAATTGGAAACCATCAAGAAGGAAGAAGAACAGCTCCAACAAACACTGCAGATATTGTCAACACAATTCACTCCAGCCAAAGAAGACGCAGAAAAGTCAACAGGCAGTTCAACCATTCCACCTACACCAACAATTTAGCAAATTACATCAGACAGTTCCGATAAGCAACAGGAGAAGCCATCATCATCCACCTGCAACTCTCAAGAAATATTCAAAATCCATCAACAATCAAGTGATGCAGAGACGAAGAAATGGTACGTTATTTTTAACGGACCACACAAAGGAATCTATAACGATTGGGGAATTGAAAATTCTCATATCGTTGGAAAGAACGTTACACACAAAAGTTACAAAACAAAAGCTGAAGCAGAAACAGCATTCAGAGAAGCATACAAAACGGTTACAACTGAAGCCGTTGAAAAATCATCAAAGACAACCATCCTTGGAATCCTTCCAAAAACAGAACCACAACCAAAATCTTTAAACCAGTTAAACGCAGCCAAAGCAGCCAAAGCAGCCCTACAAGCTATACCATTTACCAAAGAAAAAGAATTAATGAAAAAACCAACCACAGAAAAATTCGCAAAGTTATGGGATAGTCTAGTCTCATACACAGAGGTCCATTCACTAATGGGCTTTTACCCAGTCATAAGAAAGCCAGGCCCAAAAGCAATTTTCTTAGCCAACCTTACTGATCCAATGACTCTTTGGGAATATTTCACCCATGGATTCATCGATACAATCTACCTAAATGGAAACAACCTACAGTGCATTAGTGAATTCCCAACTAATTTTCAATCAGTTATCCGCCATTACAAAACACGTTTTGCCAAGGAACGTGATTTATTCATTAAACTATATTCCAGCTATCCATTTTTTGACGAAGACTCTCAGCTACTAGTTCCAAGCATTACCTTTGCATACATGGGAATCAATAATGGAACTAAGCCAACTAAAGACGAACTTCCACATGAAACACCAACACAAGATCATCTAATTTTTTCATTAGCAGGAGTTTATTTAGCCTCTTCAAGAATAGGCAACGGAAAAGAACAAAGATCACAAGTTAGAATAAACTATTGCAGCAAAACATTTCTACTGTATACACCAACTGATACAGAAATATCCACTGAAGGAATGCAAGCTGTAGAACGATTCGAAGAACCATTTGAAAAATTCTCACAACATCTAGCCGTTCTACCTGCAGAAATTAAAAAACAATTATGCAAACATATTATGCATTTTCCACGTCACCAATGCAATTATTGTCAAGAAAACAAGGAAGAGACACCATTCATGGAGATAATGGAAAAATAATACACAACAGTGCACAGCACTCATCAAAAGCATTCAATCATTATGCACGATGCATTTTTCGCGGTGGTGAGGATTTGGATTTGACACAAAGAATATTTGTGGTCCCTCCCCTCATCATATCTTGTAATAATGTAGATTTTTAGTTTTTGTCGTTTGTTTTCAATTATGTAAATTAAGTGCCAGTCACCATCCTATAGTCTGTCTTTATTTGTAAGTGCTAGACACAATAATGTAGTGTCAATAATAGCACGTATGCAGTAGCAGCCCTCATGTACTATAAATAAGGCGTTTGCCTAGTGTAATAGAGTAGAGCTTATTTGTGTTAAGTTTTGAGTGCTCTCAAAATTCTTCTGTTGAAGTTTTATACTTCTGAATAGCAGAGCCTATCGAAGCATCCAGAAACGCATCTATCCAGGCATCAGTCAGGTACATCCCTAACACATCTTCATACATCATGACCGATTCAAAAACCCAAATTCATAATAATGCATATTATTACATTTTGAAATTACAAATACAACAAATGAAGCAACAAATAGCATCACAGACACGTACACGCACACAAGCAGAAATCGACCAAGATTATGCGGTCATAAAATATTTTACAGAAATGATTTCCCAAACCACATGTTAAACTATTCCGCATTTAGTCTTTCTATATGTCATTAATTTAAATTTGGGTTTTTGAATCGGTCATGATGTATGAAGATGTGTTAGGGATGTACCTGACTGATGCCTGGATAGATGCGTTTCTGGATGCTTCGATAGGCTCTGCTATTCAGAAGTATAAAACTTCAACAGAGGAATTTTGAGAGCACTCAAAACTTAACACAAATAAGCTCTGCTCTATTACACTAGGCAAACGCCTTATTTATAGTACATGAGGGCTGCTACTGCATACGTGCTATTATTGACACTACATTATTGTATCTAGCACTTACAAATAAAGACAGACTATAGGATGGTGACTGGCACCTAATTTACATAATTGAAAACAAACGACAAAAACTAAAAGTCTACATTATTACAAGATATGATGAGGGGAGGGACCACAAATATTCTTTGTGTCAAATCCGAATCCTCACCACCGCGAAAAATGCGTCGTGCATAATGATTGAATGCTTTTGATGAGTGCTGTGCACTGTTGTGTATTATTCTTCCATTATCTCCATGAATGGTGTCTCTTCCTTGTTTTCTTGACAATAATTGCATTGGTGACGTGGAAAATGCATAATATGTTTGCATAATTGTTTTTTAATTTCTGCAGGTAGAACGGCTAGATGTTGTGAGAATTTTTCAAATGGTTCTTCGAATCGTTCTACAGCTTGCATTCCTTCAGTGGATATTTCTGTATCAGTTGGTGTATACAGTAGAAATGTTTTGCTGCAATAGTTTATTCTAACTTCTGATCTTTGTTCTTTTCCGTTGCCTATTCTTGAAGAGGCTAAATAAACTTCTGCTAATGAAAAAATTAGATGATCTTGTGTTGGTGTTTCATGTGGAAGTTCGTCTTTAGTTGGCTTAGTTCCATTACTGATTCCCATGTATGCAAAGGTAATGCTTGGAACTAGTAGCTGAGAGTCTTCGTCAAAAAATGGATAGCTGGAATATAGTTTAATGAATAAATCACGTTCCTTGGCAAAACGTGTTTTGTAATGGCGGATAACTGATTGAAAATTAGTTGGGAATTCACTAATGCACTGTAGGTTGTTTCCATTTAGGTAGATTGTATCGATGAATCCATGGGTGAAATATTCCCAAAGAGTCATTGGATCAGTAAGGTTGGCTAAGAAAATTGCTTTTGGGCCTGGCTTTCTTATGACTGGGTAAAAGCCCATTAGTGAATGGACCTCTGTGTATGAGACTAGACTATCCCATAACTTTGCGAATTTTTCTGTGGTTGGTTTTTTCATTAATTCTTTTTCTTTGGTAAATGGTATAGCTTGTAGGGCTGCTTTGGCTGCTTTGGCTGCGTTTAACTGGTTTAAAGATTTTGGTTGTGGTTCTGTTTTTGGAAGGATTCCAAGGATGGTTGTCTTTGATGATTTTTCAACGGCTTCAGTTGTAACCGTTTTGTATGCTTCTCTGAATGCTGTTTCTGCTTCAGCTTTTGTTTTGTAACTTTTGTGTGTAACGTTCTTTCCAACGATATGAGAATTTGCAATTCCCCAATCGTTATAGATTCCTTTGTGTGGTCCGTTAAAAATAACGTACCATTTCTTCATCTCTGCATCACTTGATTGTTGATGAATTTTGAATATTTCTTGAGAGTTGCAGGTGGATGATGATGGCTTCTCCTGTTGCTTATCGGAACTGTCTGATGAAATTTGCTGAATTGTTGGTGTAGGTGGAATGGTTGAACTGCCTGTTGTCTTTTCTGCTTCTTCTTTGGCTGGAGCGAATTGTGTTGACAATATCTGCAGTGTTTGTTGGAGCTGTTCTTCTTCCTTCTTGATGGTTTCCAATTGCTTTATCATGGCTACTTTTTGTTCCTGCTTCTGTTTTAGCTGGTGCTGGATTTGCTTCATAATGGCTTCCATTCTCTCGTCAATGTATCTGCTATGTGGTTGTGCTCGCTCTTTATGTACCTGTAATGTGTATAGTTTGATGATACTTGCGTATCACTGAATACTTTTGATGATATTTTCATATCACTGTTTACTTCTGGTAATACTTTCGTATTACTGTATGCTTCTGGTAATACTTTCGTATTACTGTATACTTTTGATGATACTTTCGTATCACTGTATGCTTCTGGTAATACTTTCGTATTACTGTATGCTTCTGGTAATACTTTCGTATTACTGTATGCTTCTGGTAATACTTTCGTATTACTGTATCCTTCTGGTAATACTTTCGTTTTACTGTATACTTTTGATGATACTTTCGTATCAATGTATACTTTTGATGCATCCGTTTCGACTATTAAAAAGTCTTCTGGTTACAAATTGTATAGAATTGGTATTACAAGAATTGTTTTCTTTGTTGTGAAAATTAAATGCAAAATCATAATGTTGTTAATATTTTCAAAAGAGATATTTTATTTATTCATTATAAATATCAGATTCGGAATTTGAATCAGTAGTGTATGCGTAGATATCAATATCTGAATCTACATCTGAATCTTCAATTGGTTCATATCCTATATCATAAGCAATTTTTAATATATTTGTTTGGTTTGCTTTCTTATTTTTTATTGGACATTCATAGGCTTTATGTCCTTGTTCTTGGCATAGCCAGCATCTGCAATCTTTTTTCTTAGATGGACAATAGTTTGAATTTGATTTATATTTTTTGCTTATATTGTTTTCGATTTCTAAAATATTTTCTTTCTCCGTTTTTATAGTATTGTTTATACTTTGGTTTATATGTTTGTTTTTTCCAAACCTTCTTTTTTCTTTTACGCTTGTTCTTTTTACTTCTTCAGGTATTTCTAATGCTGCCATTAATTTAGTTAACGTTTCTACTTGTTCTTGGAGTGTTTCCATTTATTATATAATTCATTTTGTAGATTTAAGTATTTAGCTATATCTTTCTTTCTCTTATAAGTTTTTTAACTTTAATTTGATCTGTATAATCTTTGTATAATATAAAATCGTTCATATGACTAAGTCTTTTTAAGCAATTAATTTCAGAATCAATTTGTAGTTTATAGAGAGAATAAAACTTTTCGTTTTCTTCTTTTATTTCTATCAAATCATACATAGTAAATACTATACTACGATGATCTAAATTTGTTATGGCTTGGTGGCTTTTATTTAAGAGATAATTAAGATAATCTAAATTATTAAATTGTTTTGGTTGTCCATTTTCATAAATAAGCCAAAAGTTGTTGTCCATTATATTTTTATAATTAATTTCTTAGTCATAACAATTACTTTCAAATAATTGATCTAATATATCATTATTTATATAATTTTCTTTTGTTAATATGATATTTTTATAACTATTTTCTTTATTTCTTTTATACTTTTTAAACCATGTTTTTAATTTTTGTAACATATTTTGATTACCATGTTAAGGGTGGTCTAATAGAAAGTGGTTGTTTATTATTTTTAACTTCTACTATTTTATAAATTTGTTCAAGCAAATCTTTTGTTAGATTTAATTTTTGTAATATTTCTGGTAGTTGTTTTACCGATAAGTGTTTATTTATTTCGATGAGATTATTTAATTTTTTATTTATTATATGCATTTTTTCATTTATTGTCATTTCATCGTTCATTTGTAATTCTATATCATTTATTTTACTACTAGATGATTCTGTCATATTCGTAAACTTAATGATCTAATCATTTCTTTTATTTCTTCAATGTTTTCATCTTTTCTATTTCCTGTAGATGTTGAAGGTTGTATTTCTGAAATAGAGGATCTTCCTATAATTGTTGAAATTGGAGGCTCTATTATTGGGTCTCTTTTAACTAAAGGTGTACTTATTTGTTGTCGGAAATCTGTTTCATAAACTGGTTTATTATCTATTCTTTTTGGTGATTCAAGAGATAATAAAGGTTCAAATAGTTTATCATTATGAATTCTATCTTCTGTTTTAAATGTAATACTATGATGAGAATTTGTTAATGCATAGTTTATTTGATATGTTAAAGTAAAAGGATGATTTCCTTTTAACATAAAATTTTGTCTCAATAATTTATATCTTACTGTAATACTATTACTTAGATTTCTATCTTTTAAACTAAATCCTAATTGTATATTTATATTAAATTTTATTTTTCCTTCAATTAAATTTCCTTTTCCTTTTGCAATAATACTTTCTTGACTATTAATTATACGATCATCTCTAATTTCTCATTCTATTGGTGTATCTAAATCACTAAAAGTACTTTTTAAAATTACTTGAATTGTAGATATATGAATATATGCTATCTTTGATCGATCTATTTCTTTGATATGTTGTATTTTATTTTTGATTTGTTGTTTATTAATAATAGGTATAATTATATTTCCTTGAGTTGATTCTACAGGTATCGGTTCTTCACCTACTATTTTACCATAATAAATAATATTTTTTCTTGAAAATAGATTTTTAAGTGTATCGTATTTAAAATTATGTTTTTCTGATAATGTAAAATTTGATTTTCTAATAGCATCTTTATTTATATTATTTTTACTAACTAGAGCGTCAAATATATATCCTGATTCATTTTCTTCATTATTAATGACTATGGGTTCATTAATTTCATTTGATGTAGACATTATAATATAATGTTTGTTATAGATTAAATCGTTGTTTATCTTTACTAATTATAGTATTTATAATCATAACTTAGCTTTCAATTTTGAGTTATCTTTCTAAATTTAAATTGTTATTTGTCATATTAGATTGTAGTTTAGCTCGTTACTTATCATGAATTAAATTGTTATAATAAAATTATTACTTAGTTTTGATTTAATAAAATCATTACTTAGTGTTGATTTACTAGAAATGTTGCTTACCATAAAATCGTTACTTAGCTCTAATACCAAATAGAAAACATAAATGGATAACATGGTAGATTAACATGCTCTGATACCAAATAGAAAACATAAATGGATAACATGGTAGATTAACATACAAATGGAAAATATCATAAATGGGATACATGATAGATTAACATGGACGGATAATTACAATAAATTAATGACATATAGAAAGACTAAATGCGGAATAGTTTAACATGTGGTTTGGGAAATCATTTCTGTAAAATATTTTATGACTGCATAATCTTGGTCGATTTCTGCTTGTGTGCGTGTACGTGTCTGTGATGCTATTTGTTGCTTCATTTGTTGTATTTGTAATTTCAAAATGTAATAATATGCATTATTACATAAATGGATAACATGGTAGATTAACATCCTCTGTTGAAGTTTTATACTTCTGAATAGCAGAGCCTATCGAAGCATCCAGAAACGCATCTATCCAGGCATCAGTCTGGTACATCCCTAACACATCTTCATACATCATGACCGATTCAAAAACCCAAATTCATAATAATGCATATTATTACATTTTGAAATTACAAATACAACAAATGAAGCAACAAATAGCATCACAGACACGCACACGTGCTATTATTGACACTACATTATTGTGTCTAGCACTTACAAATAAAGACAGACTATAGGATGGTGACTGGCACCTAATTTACATAATTGAAAACAAACGACAAAAACTAAAAGTCTACATTATTACAAGATATGATGAGTGGAGGGACCACAAATATTCTTTGTGTCAAATCCAAATATTCCTCTGTTGAAGTTTTATACTTCTGAATAGCAGAGCCTATCGAAGCATCCAGAAACGCATCTATCCAGGCATCAGTCAGGTACATCCCTAACACATCTTCATACATCATGACCGATTCACTCCGAATCCTCAACACCGCGAAAAATGCGTCGTGCATAATGATTGAATGCTTTTGATGAGTGCTGTACACTGTTGTGTATTATTCTTCTATTTCTGCTTGTGTGCGTGTGCGTGTCTGTGATGCTATTTGTTGCTTCATTTGTTGTATTTGTAATTTCAAAATGTAATAATATGCATTATTATGAATTTGGGTTTTTGAATAGGTCATGATGTATGAAGATGTGTTAGGGATGTACCTGACTGATGCCTGGATAGATGCGTTTCTGGATGCTTCGATAGGCTCTGCTATTCAGAAGTATAAAACTTCAACAGAGGAATTTTGAGAGCACTCAAAACTTAACACAAATAAGCTCTGCTCTATTACACTAGGCAAACGCCTTATTTATAGGACATGAGGGCTGCTACTGCATACGTGCTATTATTGACACTACATTATTTTGTCTAGCACTTATAAATAAAGACAGACTATAGGATGGTGACTGGCACCTAATTTACATAATTGAAAACAAACGACAAAAACTAAAAGTCTACATTATTACAAGATATGATGAGGGGAGGGACCACAAATATTCTTTGTGTCAAATCCAAATCCTCACCACCGCGAAAAATGCGTCGTGCATAATGATTGAATGCTTTTGATGAGTGCTGTGCACTGTTGTGTATTATTCTTCCATTATCTCCATGAATGGTGTCTCTTCCTTGTTTTCTTGACAATAATTGCATTGGTGACGTGGAAAATGCATAATATGTTTGCATAATTGTTTTTTAATTTCTACAGGTAGAACGGCTAGATGTTGTGAGAATTTTTCAAATGGTTCTTCGAATCGTTCTACAGCTTGCATTCCTTCAGTGGATATTTCTGTATCAGTTGGTGTATACAGTAGAAATGTTTTGCTGCAATAGTTTATTCTAACTTGTGATCTTTGTTCTTTTCCGTTGCCTATTCTTGAAGAGGCTAAATAAACTCCTGCTAATGAAAAAATTAGATGATCTTGTGTTGGTGTTTCATGTGGAAGTTCGTCTTTAGTTGGCTTAGTTCCATTACTGATTCCCATGTATGCAAAGGTAATGCTTGGAACTAGTAGCTGAGAGTCTTCGTCAAAAAATGGATAGCTGGAATATAGTTTAATGAATAAATCACGTTCCTTGGCAAAACGTGTTTTGTAATGGCGGATAACTGATTGAAAGTTAGTTGGGAATTCACTAATGCACTGTAGGTTGTTTCCATTTAGGTAGATTGTATCGATGAATCCATGGGTGAAATATTCCTAAAGAGTCATTGGATCAGTAAGGTTGGCTAAGAAAATTGCTTTTGGGCCTGGCTTTCTTATGACTGGGTAAAAGCCCATTAGTGAATGGACCTCTGTGTATGAGACTAGACTATCCCATAACTTTGCGAATTTTTCTGTGGTTGGTTTTTTCATTAATTCTTTTTCTTTGGTAAATGGTATAGCTTGTAGGGCTGCTTTGGCTGCGTTTAACTGGTTTAAAGATTTTGGTTGTGGTTCTGTTTTTGGAAGGATTCCAAGGATGGTTGTCTTTGATGATTTTTCAACGGCTTCAGTTGTAACCGTTTTGTATGCTTCTCTGAATGCTGTTTCTGCTTCAGCTTTTGTTTTGTAACTTTTGTGTGTAACGTTCTTTCCAACGATATGAGAATTTGCAATTCCCCAATCGTTATAGATTCCTTTGTGTGGTCCGTTAAAAATAACGTACCATTTCTTCATCTCTGCATCACTTGATTGTTGATGGGTTTTGAATATTTCTTGAGAGTTGCAGGTGGATGATGATGGCTTCTCCTGTTGCTTATCGGAACTGTCTGATGAAATTTGCTGAATTGTTGGTGTAGGTGGAATGGTTGAACTGCCTGTTGACTTTTCTGCTTCTTCTTTGGCTGGAGTGAATTGTGTTGACAATATCTGCAGTGTTTGTTGGAGCTGTTCTTCTTCCTTCTTGATGGTTTCCAATTGCTTTATCATGGCTACTTTTTGTTCCTGCTTCTGTTTTAGCTGGTGCTGGATTTGCTTCATAATGGCTTCCATTCTCTCGTCAATGTATCTGCTATGTGGTTGTGCTCGCTCTTTATGTACCTGTAATGTGTATAATTTGATGATACTTGCGTATCACTGAATACTTTTGATGATATTTTCATATCACTGTTTACTTCTGATGATACTTTCGTATCAATGTATGCTTCTGGTAATACTTTCGTATTACTGTATGCTTCTGGTAATACTTTCGTATTACTGTATACTTTTAATGATACTTTCGTATCACTGTATGCTTCTGGTAATACTTTCGTATTACTGTATGCTTCTGTTAATACTTTCGTATTACTGTATGCTTCTGTTAATACTTTCGTATTACTGTATACTTCTGGTAATACTTTCGTATTACTGTATACTTTTGATGCATCCGTTTCGACTATTAAAAAGTCTTCTGGTTACAAATTGTATAGAATTGGTATTACAAGAATTGTTTTCTTTGTTGTGAAAATTAAATGCAAAATCATAATGTTGTTAATATTTTCAAAAGAGATATTTTATTTATTCGTTATCAATATCAGATTCGGAATTTGAATCAGTAGTGTATGCATAGATATCAATATCTGAATCTACATCTGAATCTTCAATTGGTTCATATCCTATATCATAAGCAATTTTTAATATATTTGTTTCGTTTGCCTTCTTATTTTTTATTGGACATTCATAGGCTTTATGTCCTTGTTCTTGACATAGCCAGCATTTGCAATCTTTTTTCTTAGATGGACAGTAGTTTGAATTTGATTTATATTTTTGTTTATATTGTTTTCGATTTCTAAAATATTTTCTTTCTCCGTTTTTATAGTATTGTTTATACTTTGGTTTATATGTTTGTTTTTTCCAAACTTTCTTTTTTCTTTTACGCTTGTTCTTTTTACAACCGTATTGACCAATTTGATTAAATTGCTTTTCACAACATAAATCAATCTGTGCATCAATTTTAGTTTTTTGTTTTAGACATTTATCTTCCATCCATTCTTTTAAGACATTTATTCGAGCACCTAATGAATCTGCTATTTTACCTTATTGTGAAAGCTTGTTAAAATATTTTAATACACTTTGACAAACAGTAGATGGTAATTTTTGATAAAACATGTCTAAGGCTAATTTTTGTCTTGGTGGATCTAAATAATAATATTGTTCAGAAAATTCACATATAAATGCATCTAAATAACACATATTACATATTCTTAAATTTGTTAAGTGCCATAATGCTTTATTTCTAAAGGCTTCTTTTGATTCATTATCTTCTATCTTTTTTCCTACAAATTCTTGGAGAATTTTATCTAAAACTTTTCTAAATGTTTCCATTGCGTCGGTAGTTGCTATTCTAGATAGTTCATCTTCTTCTAATGATGATAGAAAACGATAAACATTTCCTTGTGTTTTATGCATAATGTAACTTAAGAAATTTCTTGGATGTAAATTTCTAAGTTCGTCGGTTAATTGAATTTGTATACCCATTTGATTACTCCAATCTTGTATCTTTGTTTCTGGATCTAAATCACAGTCTATAAAAAGAATATCTATAGGTTTTGGAGTGGTAAATAATTTTGGTACATATTGTGATGGTATTTTTTCCCATTTATTTTGTTTATTTTTAATCATACCTTGTCTATATAAATAATTTTCTTCTAAAGATTGTGGTCCATATATGTATTGGCTTTGATAATCATCTTCTACATATGATTTATTTCGTTTTATTCCAAAATTAGTATAAGGATTATTATATGGATTTTCTTCGTCGGATGTAAAATCGTATACTACTTCGACGTCTATATTTTCATCTTTTACTTCTTCAGGTATTTCTAATGCTGCCATTAATTTAGTTAACGTTTCTACTTGTTCTTGGAGTGTTTCCATTTATTATATAATTTATTTTGTAGATTTAAGTATTTAGCTATATCTTTCTTTCTCTTATAAGTTTTTTAACTTTAATTTGATCTGTATAATCTTTGTATAATATAAAATCGTTCATATGACTAAGTCTTTTTAAGCAATTAATTTCAGAATCAATTTGTAGTTTATAGAGAGAATAAAACTTTTCGTTTTCTTCTTTTATTTCTATCAAATCATACATAGTAAATACTATACTACGATGATCTAAATTTGTTATGGCTTGGTGGCTTTTATTTAAGAGATAATTAAGATAATCTAAATTATTAAATTGTTTTGGTTGTCCATTTTCATAAATAAGCCAAAAGTTGTTGTCCATTATATTTTTATAATTAATTTCTTAGTCATAACAATTACTTTCAAATAATTGATCTAATATATCATTATTTATATAATTTTCTTTTGTTAATATGATATTTTTATAACTATTTTCTTTATTTCTTTTATACTTTTTGAACCATGTTTTTAATTTTTGTAACATATTTTGATTACCATGTTAAGGGTGGTCTAATAGAAAGTGGTTGTTTATTATTTTTAACTTCTACTATTTTATAAATGTGTTCAAGCAAATCTTTTGTTAGATTTAATTTTTGTAATATTTCTGGTAGTTGTTTTACCGATAAGTGTTTATTTATTTCGATGAGATTATTTAATTTTTTATTTATTATATGCATTTTTTCATTTATTGTCATTTCATCGTTCATTTGTAATTCTATATCATTTATTTTACTACTAGATGATTCTGTCATATTCGTAAACTTAATGATCTAATCATTTCTTTTATTTCTTCAATGTTTTCATCTTTTCTATTTTCTGTAGATGTTGAAGGTTGTATTTCTGAAATAGAGGATCTTCCTATAATTGTTGAAATTGGAGGCTCTATTATTGGGTCTCTTTTAACTAAAGGTGTAATTATTTGTTGTCGAAAATCTGTTTCATAAACTGGTTTATTATCTATTCTTTTTGGTGATTCAAGAGATAATAAAGGTTCAAATAGTTTATCAATATGAATTCTATCTTCTGTTTTAAATGTAATACTATGATGAGAATTTGTTAATGCATAGTTTATTTGATATGTTAAAGTAAAAGGATGATTTCCTTTTAACATAAAATTTTGTCTCAATAATTTATATCTTACTGTAATACTATTACTTAGATTTCTATCTTTTAAACTAAGTCCTAATTGTATATTTATATTAAATTTTATTTTTCCTTTAATTAAATTTCCTTTTCCTTTTGCAATAATACTTTCTTGACTATTAATTATACGATCATCTCTAATTTGTAATTCTATTGGTGTATCTAAATCACTAAAAGTACTTTTCAAAATTACTTGAATTGTAGATATATGAATATATGCTATCTTTGATCGATCTATTTCTTTGATATGTTGTATTTTATTTTTGATTTGTTGTTTATTAATAATAGGTATAATTATATTTCCTTGAGTTGATTCTATAGGTATCGGTTCTTCACCTACTATTTTACCATAATAAATAATATTTTTTCTTGAAAATAGATTTTTAAGTGTATCGTATTTAAAATTATGTTTTTCTGATAATGTAAAATTTGATTTTCTAATAGCATCTTTATTTATATTATTTTTACTAACTAGAGCGTCAAATATATATCCTGATTCATTTTCTTCATTATTAATGACTATGGGTACATTAATTTCATTTGATGTAGACATTATAATATAATGTTTGTTATAGATTAAATCGTTGTTTATCTTTACTAATTATAGTATTTATAATCATAACTTAGCTTTCAATTATGACTTATCTTTCTAAATTTAAATTGTTATTTGTCATATTAGATTGTAGTTTAGCTCGTTACTTATCATGAATTAAATTGTTATAATAAAATTATTACTTAGTTTTGATTTAATAAAATCATTACTTAGTTTTGATTTACTAGAAATGTTGCTTACCATAAAATCGTTACTTAGCTCTGATACCAAATAGAAAACATCATAAATGGGATACATGATAGATTAACATGCTCTGATACCAAATAGAAAATATCATAAATTGGATACATGATAGATTAACATGCTCTGATACCAAATCGACCAAGATTATGCAGTCATAAAATATTTTACAGAAATGATTTCCCAAACCACATGTTAAACTATTCCGCATTTAGTCTTTCTATATGTCATTAATTTATTAATTATCCGTCCATGTTAATCTATCATGTATCCCATTTATGATATTTTCCATTTGTATGTTAATCTACCATGTTATCCATTTATGTTTTCTATTTGGTATCAGAGCTAAGTAACGATTTTATGGTAAGCAACATTTCTAGTAAATCAAAACTAAGTAATGATTTTATTAAATCAGAACTAAGTAACAATTTAATTCATGATAAGTAACGAGCTAAACTACAATCTAATATGACAAATAACAATTTAATTAGAAAGATAAGTCAATATTGAAAGCTAAGTTATGATTTTAATAAATGCTATAATTAGTAAATATAAGCAACAATTTAATTAAAAACAACTCTTATGATGTCTACATCTAACGAGAATAATGAATCAATAATTATTAATAACGAAGAAAATGAATCACGATATATATTTGATGCTCTAGTTAGTAAAAATAATATAAATAAAGATGCTATTAGAAAATCAAATTTTACATTATCAGAAAAACATAATTTTAAGTATGATACACTTAAAAATATATTTTCAAGAAAAAATATTATTTACTACGGTAAAATAGTAGGTGAAGAACCGATACCTATAGAATCAACTCAAGGAAATATAATTATACCTATTATTAATAAACAACAAATCAAAAATAAAATACAACATATCAAAGAAATAGATCGATCAAAGATAGCATATATTCATATATCTACAATTCAAGTAATTTTAAAAAGTACTTTTAGTGATTTAGATACAACAATAGAATTAGAAATTAGAGATGATCGTATAATTAATAGTCAAGAAAGTATTATTGCAAAAGGAAAAGGAAATTTAATTGAAGGAAAAATAAAATTTAATATAAATATACAATTAGGACTTAGTTTAAAAGATAGAAATCTAAGTAATAGTATTACAGTAAGATATAAATTATTGAGACAAAATTTTATGTTAAAAGGAAATCATCCTTTTACTTTAACATATCAAATAAACTATGCATTAACAAATTCTCATCATAGTATTACATTTAAAACAGAAGATAGAATTCATATTGATAAACTATTTGAACCTTTATTATCTCTTGAATCACCATAAAGAATAGATAATAAACCAGTTTATGAAACAGATTTTCGACAACAAATAATTACACCTTTAGTTAAAAGAGACCCAATAATAGAGCCTCCAATTTCAACAATTATAGGAAGATCATCTATTTCAGAAATACAACCTTCAACATCTACAGAAAATAGAAAAGATGAAAACATTGAAGAAATAAAAGAAATGATTAGATCATTAAGTTTACGAATATGACAGAATCATCTAGTAGTAAAATAAATGATATAGAATTACAAATGAACGATGAAATGACAATAAATGAAAAAATGCATATAATAAATAAAAAATTAAATAATCTCATCGAAATAAATAAACACTTATTGGTAAAACAACTACCAGAAATATTATAAAAATTAAATCTAACAAAAGATTTGCTTGAACAAATTTATAAAATAGTAGAAGTTAAAAATAATAAACAACCACTTTCTATTAGACCACCCTTAACATGGTAATCAAAATATGTTACAAAAATTAAAAACATGGTTCAAAAAGTATAAAAGAAATAAAGAAAATAGTTATAAAAATATCATATTAACAAAAGAAAATTATATAAATAATGATATATTGGATCAATTATTTGAAAGTAATTGTTATGACTAAGAAATTAATTATAAAAATATAATGGACAACAACTTTTGGCTTATTTATGAAAATGGACAACCAAAACAATTTAATAATTTAGATTATCTTAATTATCTCTTAAATAAAAGCCACCAAGCCATAACAAATTTAGATCATCGTAGTATAGTATTTACTATGTATGATTTGATAGAAATAAAAGAAGAAAACGAAAAGTTTTATTCTCTCTATAAACTACAAATTGATTCTGAAATTAATTGCTTAAAAAGACTTAGTCATATGAACGATTTTATATTATACAAAGATTATACAGATCAAATTAAAGTTAAAAAACTTATAAGAGAAAGAAAGATATAGCTAAATACTTAAATCTACAAAATAAATTATATAATAAATGGAAACACTCCAAGAACAAGTAGAAACGTTAACTAAATTAATGGCAGCATTAGAAATACCTGAAGAAGTAAAAGATGAAAATATAGAAAATGACGTCGAAGTAGTATACGATTTTACATCCGACGAAGAAAATCCATATAATAATCCTTATACTAATTTTGGAATAAAACGAAATAAATCATATGTAGAAGATGATTATCAAAGCCAATACATATATGGACCACAATCTTTAGAAGAAATTTATTTATATAGACAAGGTATGATTAAAAATAAACAAAATAAATGGGAAAAAATACCATCACAATATGTACCAAAATTATTTACCACTCCAAAACCTATAGATATTCTTTTTATAGACTGTGATTTAGATCCAGAAACAAAGATACAAGATTGGAGTAATCAAATGGGTATACAAATCCAATTAACCGACGAACTTAGAAGTTTACATCCAAGAAACTTCTTAAGTTACATTATGCATAAAACACAAGGAAATGTTTATCGTTTTCTATCATCATTAGAAGAAGATGAACTATCTAGAATAGCAACTACCGACGCAATGGAAACATTTAGAAAAGTTTTAGATAAAATTCTCCAAGAATTTGTAGGAAAAAAGATAGAAGATAATGAATCAAAAGAAGCCTTTAGAAATAAAGCATTATGGCACTTAACAAATTTAAGAATATGTAATATGTGTTATTTAGATGCATTTATATGTGAATTTTCTGAACAATATTATTATTTAGATCCACCAAGACAAAAATTAGCCTTAGACATGTTTTATCAAAAATTACCATCTACTGTTTGTCAAAGTGTATTAAAATATTTTAACAAGCTTTCACAAGAAGGTAAAATAGCAGATTCATTAGGTGCTCGAATAAATGTCTTAAAAGAATGGATGAAAGATAAATGTCTAAAACAAAAAACTAAAATTGGGGAATTGCAAATTCTCATATCGTTGGAAAGAACGTTACACACAAAAGTTACAAAACAAAAGCTGAAGCAGAAACAGCATTCAGAGAAGCATACAAAACGGTTACAACTGAAGCCGTTGAAAAATCATCAAAGACAACCATCCTTGGAATCCTTCCAAAAACAGAACCACAACCAAAATCTTTAAACCAGTTAAACGCAGCCAAAGCAGCCCTACAAGCTATACCATTTACCAAAGAAAAAGAATTAATGAAAAAACCAACCACAGAAAAATTCGCAAAGTTATGGGATAGTCTAGTCTCATACACAGAGGTCCATTCAGTAATGGGCTTTTACCCAGTCATAAGAAAGCCAAGCCCAAAAGCAATTTTCTTAGCCAACCTTACTGATCCAATGACTCTTTGGGAATATTTCACCCAATGATTCATCGATACAATCTACCTAAATGGAAACAACCTACAGTGCATTAGTGAATTCCCAACTAATTTTCAATCAGTTATCCGCCATTACAAAACATGTTTTGCCAAGGAACGTGATTTATTCATTAAACTATATTCCAGCTATCCATTTTTTGACGAAGACTCTCAGCTACTAGTTCCAAGCATTACCTTTGCATACATGGGAATCAGTAATGGAACTAAGCCAACTAAAGACGAACTTCCACATGAAACACCAACACAAGATCATCTAATTTTTTCATTAGCAGGAGTTTATTTAGCCTCTTCAAGAATAGGCAACGGAAAAGAACAAAGATCACAAGTTAGAATAAACTATTGCAGCAAAACATTTCTACTATATACACCAACTGATACAGAAATATCCACTGAAGGAATGCAAGCTGTAGAACGATTCGAAGAACCATTTGAAAAATTCTCACAACATCTAGCCGTTCTACCTGCAGAAATTAAAAAAAATTATGCAAACATATTATGCATTTTCCACTTCACCAATGCAATTATTGTCAAGAAAACAAGGAAGAGACACCATTCATGGAGATAATGGAAGAATAATACACAACAGTGCACATCACTCATCAAAAGCATTCAATCATTATGCACGACGCATTTTTCGCGGTGGTGAGGATTTGGATTTGACACAAAGAATATTTGTGGTCCCTCCCCTCATCATATCTTGTAATAATGTAGACTTTTAGTTTTTGTCGTTTGTTTTCCATTATGTAAATTAGGTGCTAGTCACCATCATGTAGTTTGTCTTTATTGTTATGGTGCTAGACACAATAATGTAGTGCTAGACACCACTAGTTAGTGTATTATTAGTGTAGGATACTATTAGACTCTAGAAGAGTCCCTCATGTACTATAAATAAGGCATTTGCCTAGTGTAATAAATCACAGCTTATTTGTGTTAAGTTTTGAGTGCTCTCAAAATTCCTCTGTTGAAGTTTTATACTTCTGAATAGCAGAGCCTATCGAAGCATCCAGAAACGCATCTATCCAGGCATCAGTCAGGTACATCCCTAACACATCTTCATACATCATGACCGATTCAAAAACCCAAATTCATAATAATGCATATTATTACATTTTGAAATTACAAATACAACAAATGAAGCAACAGATAGCATCACAGACACGCACACGCACACAAGCAGAAATCGACCAAGAATATGCAGTCATAAAATATTTTACAGAAATGATTTCCCAAACCACATGTTAAACTATTCCGCATTTAGTCTTTCTATATGTCATTAATTTATGATATTTTCCATTTGTATGTTAATCTATCATGTATCCCATTTATGATACCAAATAGAAAACATCAATGGATAACATGGTAGATTAACATACAAATAGAAAATATCATAAATGGGATACATGATAGATTAACATGGACGGATAATTACAATAAATTAATGACATATAGAAAGACTAAATGCGGAATAGTTTAACATGTGGTTTGGGAAATCATTTCTGTAAAATATTTTATGACTGCATAATCTTGGTTGATTTCTGCTTGTGTGCGTGTGCGTGTCTGTGATGTTATTTGTTGCTTCATTTGTTGTATTTGTAATTTCAAAATGTAATAATATGCATTATTATGAATTTGGGTTTTTGAATCGGTCATGATGTATTAAGATGTGTTAGGGATGTACCTGACTGATGCCTGGATAGATGTGTTTCTGGATGCTTCGATAGGCTCTGCTATTCAGAAGTATAAAACTTCAACAGAGGAATTTTGAGAACACTCAAAACTTAACAGAAATAAGCTCTGCTCTATTACACTAGGCAAACGCCTTATTTATAGTACATGAGGGCTGCTACTGCATACGTGCTATTATTGACACTACATTATTGTGTCTAGCACTTACAAATAAAGACAGACTATAGGATGGTGACTGGCACCTAATTTACATAATTGAAAACAAACGACAAAAACTAAAAGTCTACATTATTACAAGATATGATGAGGGGAGGGACCACAAATATTCTTTGTGTCAAATCTGAATCCTCACCACCGCGAAAAATGCGTCATGCATAATGATTGAATGCTTTTGATGAGTGTTGTGCACTGTTGTGTATTATTCTTCCATTATCTCCATGAATGGTGTCTCTTCCTTGTTTTCTTGACAATAATTGCATTGGTGACGTGGAAAATGCATAATATGTTTGCATAATTGTTTTTTAATTTCTGCAGGTAGAACGGCTAGATGTTGTGAGAATTTTTCAAATGGTTCTTCGAATCGTTCTACAGCTTACATTCCTTCAGTGGATATTTCTGTATCAGTTGGTGTATACAGTAAAAATGTTTTGCTGCAATAGTTTATTCTAACTTGTGATCTTTGTTCTTTTCCGTTGCCTATTCTTGAAGAGGCTAAATAAACTCCTGCTAATGAAAAAATTAGATGATCTTGTGTTGGTGTTTCATGTGGAAGTTCGTCTTTAGTTGGCTTAGTTCCATTACTGATTCCCATGTATGCAAAGGTAATGCTTGGAACTAGTAGCTGAGAGTCTTCGTCAAAAAATGGATAGCTGGAATATAGTTTAATGAATAAATCACGTTCCTTGGCAAAACGTGTTTTGTAATGGCGGATAACTGATTGAAAATTAGTTGGGAATTCACTAATGCACTGTAGGTTGTTTCCATTTAGGTAGATTGTATCGATGAATCCATGGGTGAAATATTCCCAAAGAGTCATTGGATCAGTAAGGTTGGCTAAGAAAATTGCTTTTGGGCCTGGCTTTCTTATGACTGGGTAAAAGCCCATTAGTGAATGGACCTCTGTGTATGAGACTAGACTATCCCATAACTTTGCGAATTTTTCTGTGGTTGGTTTTTTCATTAATTCTTTTTCTTTGGTAAATGGTATAGCTTGTAGGGCTGCTTTGGCTGCGTTTAACTGGTTTAAAGATTTTGGTTGTGGTTCTGTTTTTGGAAGGATTCCAAGGATGGTTGTCTTTGATGATTTTTCAACGGCTTCAGTTGTAACCGTTTTGTATGCTTCTCTGAATGCTGTCTCTGCTTCAACTTTTGTTTTGTAACTTTTGTGTGTAACGTTCTTTCCAACGATATGAGAATTTGCAATTCCCCAATCGTTATAGATTCCTTTGTGTGGTCCGTTAAAAATAACGTACCATTTCTTCGTTTCTGCATCAGTTGATTGTTGATGAGTTTTGAATATTTCTTGAGTGTTGTAAGTTGATGATGATGGCTTCTTCTGTTGTTTATCGGAACTGTCTGATGAAATTTGCTGGGTTGTTGGTGTAGGTGGAATGGTTGAACTGCCTGTTGACTTTTCTGCGTCTTCTTTGACTAGAGTGAATTGTGTTGACAATATTTGTAGTGTTTGTTGGAGTTGTTCTTCTTCTTTCTTGATTGTCTCCAGTTGTTTCATCATGGCTGCTTTCTGTTCCTGCTTCTGTTTTAGCTGGTGCTGGATTTGCTTCATAATGGCTTCCATTCTCTCGTCAATGTATCTGCTATGTGGTTGTGCTCGCTCTTTATGTACCTGTAATGTGTATAATTTGATGATACTTGCGTATCACTGAATACTTTTGATGATATTTTCATATCACTGTTTACTTCTGATGATATTTTCATATCACTGTTTACTTCTGATGATACTTTCGTATCAATGTAAGCTTCTGATGATACTTTCGTATCAATGTATACTTTTGATGATACTTTCGTATCAATGTATGCTTTTGATGATACTTTCGTATCAATGTATGCTTCTGGTAATACTTTCGTATTACTGTATGTTTCTGGTAATACTTTCGTATTACTGTATACTTTTGATGCATCCGTTTCGACCATTAATAAGTCTTCTGGTTACAAATTGTATAGAATTGGTATTACAAGAATTGTTTTCTTTGTTGTGAAAATTAAATGCAAAATCATAATATTGTTAATATATTCAAAAGAGATATTTTATTTATTCGTTATCAATATCAGATTCGGAATTTGAATCAGTAGTGTATGCATAGATATCAATATCTGAATCTACATCTGAATCTTCAATTGGTTCATATCCTATATCATAAGCAATTTTTAATATATTTGTTTCGTTTGCTTTCTTATTTTTTGTTGGACATTCATAGGCTTTATGTCCTTGTTCTTGACATAGCCAGCATTTGCAATCTTTTTTCTTAGATGGACAGTAGTTTGAATTTGATTTATATTTTTGTTTATATTGTTTTCGATTTCTAAAATATTTTCTTTCTCCGTTTTATTTCATTATGATTTTCTACATAAAAGGCGGGTGCAGAGTGTGGACTCGTGCTATTTCTTATAATTCCTTTTTCTAAAAGCTGACTACATTCGGTTTTAAACTCATTTACATCTTTTATACTATATGGTATTTTATTAGGTACATTAATTTCTGCTTTAGGATCTTTTAGTAGTATTTTAATTTCTTGATTATTTGTGTTTTCTAAGTAATAGTATTACAGTAAGATATAAATTATTGAGACAAAATTTTATGTTAAAAGGAAATCATCCTTTTACTTTAACATATCAAATAAACTATGCATTAACAAATTCTCATCATAGTATTACATTTAAAACAGAAGATAGAATTCATATTGATAAACTATTCGAACCTTTATTATCTCTTGAATCACCAAAAAGAATAGATAATAAACCAGTTTATGAAACAGATTTTCGACAACAAATAATTACACCTTTAGTTAAAAGAGACCCAATAATAGAGCCTCCAATTTCAACAATTATAGGAAGATCCTCTATTTCATAAATACAACCTTCAACATCTACAGAAAATAGAAAAGATGAAAACATTGAAGAAATAAAAGAAATGATTAGATCATTAAGTTTACGAATATGACAGAATCATCTAGTAGTAAAATAAATGATATAGAATTACAAATGAACGATGAAATGCCAATAAATGAAAAAATGCATATAATAAATAAAAAATTAAATAATCTCATCGAAATAAATAAACACTTATTGGTAAAACAACTACCAGAAATATTACAAAAATTATATCTAACAAAAGATTTGCTTGAACAGATTTATAAATTATTAGAAGTTAAAAATAATAAACAACCACTTTCTATTAGACCACCCTTAACATGGTAATCAAAATATGTTACAAAAATTAAAAACATGGTTCAAAAAGTATAAAAGAAATAAGTTATAAAAATATCATATTAACAAAAGAAAATTATATAAATAATGATATATTAGATCAATTATTTAGTAATTGTCATGACTAATAATAAATATAGCAAATATAGCAATCAAAAAAGTAAAGAAAAACCTAAAGTTAACCCTAATAGTACATTTATAACAACCACAATAGATAATCGAAAAGTAATCGCATATATTGATACAGGTGCAACACTATGTTTTGGAAAAAAGAATATTTTAGCAAAATGGGAAAAACTTAAAATACCAATTAAAATTACTATTGCTGATAAATCTGTACATAACATTTGGTATGTAGGAAGAAATATTAGTGTTATTATAGAAAAAACTCCTTTTATCACACCAACCATATATCAACATGATTCAGGAATAGATCTTGTTATTGGAAATAATTTTTTAAAATTATATAATCCTTTTGTTCAAACAACCGAATACATAAGCATCAAACACCCATCTAAAGGAATTATAAAAACCTCTATAATTAAACAATATGATCTTATTAAAATAATGAAACAAGAAGTTGGTTTTCAACTACGAGTATTATTAACATTAACAAAAGATATTGCTGAAAAACAACTAGAAGAAGTATGTAGTGAAAATCCATTAGATCAATTAAAAAACACAAATAATCAAGAAATTAAAATACTACTAAAAGATCCTAAAGCAGAAATTAATGTACCTAATAAAATACCATATAGTATAAAAGATGTAAATGAGTTTAAAACCGAATGTAGTCAGCTTTTAGAAAAAGGAATTATAAGAAATAGCACGAGTCCACACTCTGCACCCGCCTTTTATGTAGAAAATCATAATGAAATAAAACGAGGAAAAATAAGAATGGTTATTAATTATAAAAAAATGAATGATGCAACTATTGGAGATTCATATAAATTACCAAGAAAAGAATATATTTTAGAAAGACTAAAAGGAAATACACACTTTAGCACATTTGATGCAAAATCAGGATATTGGCAACTACGACTATACGAAGATACAAAACCACTAACAACTTTTTCATGTCCACCTCAGCGACACTACGAATGGAACGTTCTACCATTTGGTCTAAAACAAGCACCCGCAATATATCAAAGGTTTATGGATTCAACCTTAAATGGTTTAGATCAAATATGTCTTGCATATATTGATGATATTATTGTTTTTACCAATGGAAATGAACAATTACACCTTGAAGCAGTTATTAACGTTTTACAAAGAATTAAAGAAAAAGGTTTAGTTTTATCAAAAAAGAAATCTAAACTTTTACAAACTAAAGTTGAATATTTAGGACTAAAAATCGAAGAAAACGGACAACTTTCTTTAACAGATAATGTTCGAGAAAAATTGTATTTATTTCCTGATAAACTAGAAAACCGGAAACAAATACAACGATTTCTTGGCTGTTTAAATTACATCGCAGAACAAGGTTTTCTAAAAAATTTAGCAAATGAACGAAGAATTTTACAAAAGAAAATATCAGAAAAAATACCATGGTCTTGGACCAATGAAGATACTATTTTAGTCAAAAATATAAAAGAAAAAATTCATGTTTTACCAACACTATACAACTCGCAACCGGACGACTTTTTAATAGTCGAAACGGATGCATCAAAAGATACATGGGCAGGATGCCTAAAAGCAATTATACATGGAAAAATATTATTGGGTTTAGACACCGAGGGAAACCTTCTGCCTAAACCATTCGAAGCATACAGTAATACGAAAGTATTACTAGAAGCATACAGTGATACGAAAGTATCATCAAAAGTAAACAGTAATACGAAAATATTACCAGAAGCATACATTGATACAAAAGTATCATCAGAAGTATTAAAAACTGATAAATACGAGAAAAAATTATGTAAATATGTATCGGGAACATTTTCCCAAACTGAACAAAACTACAGTACACATGAAAGAGAAACACTGGCATGTCTCAGAACCTTAAAGAAATGGAAAATCGATCTACTACAGACAAGATTTGAACTCCAAACAGATTCAAAATATCTGTTAGGATTCTGGCGATACAAGTTACAAGAAGATTACTGTCGAGGAAGGCTAATCCGTTGGCAGTTATAATTACACCAGTTTCATCCATATCTCAGGTACATAAAGAGCGAGCACAACCACATAGCAGATACATTGACGAGAGAATGGAAGCCATTATGAAGCAAATCCAGCACCAACTAAAACAGAAGCAGGAACAAAAAGTAGCCATGATAAAGCAATTGGAAACCATCAAAAAGGAAGAAGAACAGCTCCAACAAACACTGCAGATATTGTCAACACAATTCACTCCAGCCAAAGAAGAAGCAGAAAAGTCAACAGGCAGTTCAACCATTCCACCTACACCAACAATTCAACAAATTTCATCAGACAGTTCCGATAAGCAACAGGAGAAGCCATCATCATCCACCTGCAACTCTCAAGAAATATTCAAAATTCATCAACAATCAAGTGATGCAGAGACGAAGAAATGGTACGTTATTTTTAACGGACCACACAAAGGAATCTATAACGATTGGGGAATTGCAAATTCTCATATCGTTGGAAAGAACGTTACACACAAAAGTTACAAAACAAAAGCTGAAGCAGAAACAGCATTCAGAGAAGCATACAAAACGGTTACAACTGAAGCCGTTGAAAAATCATCAAAGACAACCATCCTTGGAATCCTTCCAAAAACAGAACCACAACCAAAATCTTTAAACCAGTTAAACGCAGCCAAAGCAGCCAAAGCAGCCCTACAAGCTATACCATTTACCAAAGAAAAAGAATTAATGAAAAAACCAACCACAGAAAAATTCGCAAAGTTATGGGATAGTCTAGTCTCATACATAGAGGTCCATTCACTAATGGGCTTTTACCCAGTCATAAGAAAGCCAGGCCCAAAAGAAATTTTCTTAGCCAACCTTACTGATCCAATGACTCTTTGGGAATATTTCACCCATGGATTCATCGATACAATCTACCTAAATGGAAACAACCTACAGTGCATTAGTGAATTTCCAACTAATTTTCAATCAGTCATCCGCCATTACAAAACACGTTTTGCAAAGGAACGTGATTTATTCATTAAATTACATTCCAGCTATCCATTTTTCGATGAAGATTCTCAACTACTAGTTCCAAGCATTACATTTGCATATATGGGAATTAGTAATGGATCCAAGCCAACTAAAGACGAACTTCCACATGAAACACCAACACAAGATCATCTAATTTTTTCATTAGCAAGAGTTTATTTAGCCTCTTCAAGAATAGGCAACGGAAAAGAACAAAGATCACAAGTTAGAATAAACTATTGCAGCAAAACATTTCTACTGTATACACCAACTGATACAGAAATATCCACTGAAGGAATGCAAGCTGTAGAACGATTCGAAGAACCATTTGAAAAATTCTCACAACATCTAGCCGTTCTACCTGCAGAAATTAAAAAACAATTATGCAAACATATTATGCATTTTCCACGTCACCAATGCAATTATTGTCAAGAAAACAAGGAAGAGACACCATTCATGGAGATAATGGAAGAATAATACACAACAGTGCACAGCACTCATCAAAAGCATTCAATCATTATGCACGACGCATTTTTCGCGGTGGTGAGGATTTGGATTTGACACAAAGAATATTTGTGGTCCCTCCCCTCATCATATCTTGTAATAATGTAGACTTTTAGTTTTTGTCGTTTGTTTTCACTTATGTAAATTAGGTGCCAGTCACCATCCTATAGTCTGTCTTTATTTGTAAGTGCTAGACACAATAATGTAGTGTCAATAATAGCACGTATGCAGTAGCAGCCCTCATGTACTATAAATAAGGCGTTTGCCTAGTGTAAGAGAGCAGAGCTTATTTGAGTTAAGTTTTGAGTGTTCTCAAAATTCCTCTGTTGAAGTTTTATACTTCTGAATAGCAGAGCCTATCGAAGCATCCAGAAACGCATCTATCCAGGCATCAGTCAGGTACATCCCTAACACATCTTCATACATCATGACCGATTCAAAAACCCAAATTCATAATAATGCATATTATTACATTTTGAAATTACAAATACAACAAATGAAGCAACAAATAGCATCACAGACACGCACACGCACACAAGCAGAAATCGACCAAGATTATGCAGTCATAAAATATTTTACAGAAATGATTTCCCAAACCACATGTTAAACTATTCTGCATTTAGTCTTTCTATATGTCATTAATTTATTGTAATTATCCGTCCATGTTAATCTATCATGTATCCCATTTATGATATTTTCCATTTGTATGTTAATCTACCATGTTATCCATTTATGTTTTCTATTTGGCAAATAGAAAACATCATAAATGGGATACATGATAGATTAACATGCTCTGATACCAAATAGAAAACATAAATGGATAACATGGTAGATTAACATACAAATGGAAAATATCATAAATTAATGACATATAGAAAGACTAAATGCGGAATAGTTTAACATGTGGTTTGGGAAATCATTTCTGTAAAATATTTTATGACTGCATAATCTTGGTCGATTTCTGCTTGTGTGCGTGTGCGTGTCTGTGATGCTATTTGTTGCTTCATTTGTTGTATTTGTAATTTCAAAATGTAATAATATGCATTATTATGAATTTGGGTTTTTGAATCGGTCATGATGTATGAAGATGTGTTAGGGATGTACCTGACTGATGCCTGGATAGATGCGTTTCTGGATGCTTCGATAGGCTCTGCTATTCAGAAGTATAAAACTTCAACAGAGGAATTTTGAGAACACTCAAAACTTAACACAAATAAGCTCTGCTATATTACACTAGGCAAACGCCTTATTTATAGTACATGAGGGCTGCTACTGCATACGTGCTATTATTGACACTACATTATTGTGTCTAGCACTTACAAATAAAGACAGACTATAGGATGGTGACTGGCACCTAATTTACATAATTGAAAACAAACGACAAAAACTAAAAGTCTACATTATTACAAGATATGATGAGGGGAGGGACCACAAATATTCTTTGTGTCAAATCCGAATCCTCACCACCGCGAAAAATGCGTCGTGCATAATGATTGAATGCTTTTGATGAGTGCTGTGCACTGTTGTGTATTATTCTTCCATTATCTCCATGAATGGTGTCTCTTCCTTGTTTTCTTGACAATAATTGCATTAGTGACGTGGAAAATGCATAATATGTTTGCATAATTGTTTTTTAATTTCTGCAGGTAGAACGGCTAGATGTTGTGAGAATTTTTCAAATGGTTCTTCGAATCGTTCTACAGCTTGCATTCCTTCAGTGGATATTTCTGTATCAGTTGGTGTATACAGTAGAAATGTTTTGCTGCAATAGTTTATTCTAACTTGTGGTCTTTGTTCTTTTCCGTTGCCTATTCTTGAAGAGGCTAAATAAACTCCTGCTAATGAAAAAATTAGATGATCTTGTGTTGGTGTTTCATGTGGAAGTTCGTCTTTAGTTGGCTTGGATCCATTACTAATTCCCATATATGCAAATGTAATGCTTGGAACTAGTAGTTGAGAATCTTCATCGAAAAATGGATAGCTGGAATGTAATTTTATGAATAAATCACGTTCCTTTGCAAAACGTGTTTTGTAATGGCGGATGACTGATTGAAAATTAGTTGGAAATTCACTAATGCACTGTAGGTTGTTTCCATTTAGGTAGATTGTATCGATGAATCCATGGGTGAAATATTCCCAAAGAGTCATTGGATCAGTAAGGTTGGCTAAGAAAATTGCTTTTGGGCCTGGCTTTCTTATGACTGGGTAAAAGCCCATTAGTGAATGGACCTCTATGTATGAGACTAGACTATCCCATAACTTTGCGAATTTTTCTGTGGTTGGTTTTTTCATTAATTCTTTTTCTTTGGTAAATGGTATAGCTTGTAGGGCTGCTTTGGCTGCTTTGGCTGCGTTTAACTGGTTTAAAGATTTTGGTTGTGGTTCTGTTTTTGGAAGGATTCCAAGGATGGTTGTCTTTGATGATTTTTCAACGGCTTCAGTTGTAACCGTTTTGTATGCTTCTCTGAATGCTGTTTCTGCTTCAGCTTTTGTTTTGTAACTTTTGTGTGTAACGTTCTTTCCAACGATATGAGAATTTGCAATTACCCAATCGTTATAGATTCCTTTGTGTGGTCCGTTAAAAATAACGTACCATTTCTTCGTTTCTGCATCAGTTGATTGTTGATGAGTTTTGAATATTTCTTGAGTGTTGTAAGTTGATGATGATGGCTTCTCCTGTTGTTTATCGGAACTGTCTGATGAAATTTGCTGGATTGTTGGTGTAGGTGGAATGGTTGAACTGCCTGTTGACTTTTCTGCGTCTTCTTTGACTAGAGTGAATTGTGTTGACAATATTTGTAGTGTTTGTTGGAGTTGTTCTTCTTCTTTCTTGATTGTCTCCAGTTGTTTCATCATGGCTGCTTTCTGTTCCTGCTTCTGTTTTAGCTGGTGCTGGATTTGCTTCATAATGGTTTCCATTCTCTCGTCAATGTATCTGCTATGTGGTTGTGCTCGCTCTTTATGTACCTGTAATGTGTATAATTTGATGATACTTGCGTATCACTGAATACTTTTGATGATATTTTCATATCACTGTTTACTTCTGATGATACTTTCGTATCAATGTATGCTTCTGATGATACTTTCGTATCAATGTATACTTTTGATGATACTTTCGTATCAATGTTGAACTAGTCAAGTTCATATCTAACTAGATGCGTTTCACTTCACCATCAATGTATACTTTTGATGATACTTTCGTATCAATGTTGAACTAGTCAAGTTCATATCTAACTAGATGCGTTTCACTTCGTATCAATGTTGAACTAGTCAAGTTCATATCTAACTAAAAGCAAACAGGATCTCTTTTTGGTCAAATGGAAAAAACTTAGTTTCTATGCTCCTCTTTTACAACGTGACTACAAGAAAAAGGGTGTATACGATGACATGGACATGTCTCAAGTCTCAACCTTGTTAATGCTTGTGATTAGGGTTAATTATGTTAAGATGATGCTTTAATGGGAGAAGGGGAGGGTACTTTGGATGACGAAGACTTTTGACGGTGAAAATGAAAAGGTGATGCCAAGATATATTCGGTGCCAAAGAAATGGTAATAATGTCGAAGTGGGTCAATTAAGAAGAAGGGTATTTGCAGATGTCATAAATGTGAAGGCGATCTGGAATGTTGTTTATAGAAGGTTGATAGGCAAAGGTGAAAACGATGGAGACAGTAATTTGGGATTCTGAATCATTGATGGTGAAGTGAAACGTTGAAGTTAATCGGAATCAGGGTGGAGAAGAATGTAGTCAACGATGCTTAATTATATATTTCTTCGGCTCCTTTAAATGGAGAAATCAGGATGAAGTAATACGATGCCTTTGAGCATCTTCTGTGATCTGTTGGCTTCGCCGGTCTGAAAGTGATCGGTGGTGAAGGTTTTGGATGTCTTCAAGGATTTCTTGTCTTCGCCGATGATGATAGAAAGAGATCGGTCATGAAGAGGTATACCAATGGACCTTCGGCGGTGGTCATCAAGGCGATGGTGTTGCTTTTGCCATCGGTGCCGAAGTGGCTATGTCGATGACGAAGGGGGTTGCCTTTGTTGGAATAATCCAGAAAGATTATACTCTGTTTTAGGAGTTATCTACTCTGTTTTAAGAGTTATCTAGTTTTGATTTATTAGGACTTATCTTTATCGTGGTTTTAGTTTTAGATAAGCATAGTTTGAGTTTTTTGTTACATATAAATAGGGACGTATTATTTGAAGTTTAATAAGAATTACAGAAGTTTCTTTTAAGTTTAAAAAAGCTCCATACCCTCCCCTGTTTTTCTTTGAGTCTGTAATCGTGAAGTTCTCAAGGATTCATAGGTTAATCCTTACACTTGGTATCAGAGCTAACCAAGTTCGATCAAGAAAAACAACTCTACGGCATGGATGCGCAAAAGAAAGACGGCTCACTTTCACTACATTACCCGATGTTAACCAGAAGTAACTATGCCGTTTGGGCTGTGAAGATGAGGGTGTTTATGCAGGCTCAGGATGTTTGGGAAGCAATTGAGCCTAAGAACCCGGCAAACCCCGTCAGTGCCAAGAAAAATGGCAGTCATCTACCAGGCCATCCCAGAAGACATATTGCTAACTGTAGCAGAGAAACAGTCCGCAAGAGAGGTGTGGGATATGCTCAAAACTATGTACATGGGTGCCGAACGAGTGAAGACCGCAAAAGTGCAAACCCTAAGGGCGGAATTTGAGGCACTGAAGATGGCGGAGTCGGAGACCGTAGATGACTTTGCGGCAAAGGTAACCAATATTGTTAGCAATATACGTACACTCGGTGACAAATTAACAGAAGAATACGTAGTCAAAAAGATACTCCGAGCGGTGCCGTCCAAGTTCGTGCAAATCGCATCAACCATTGAGCAATTTGCGGATTTGACTACAATGTCTGTCGAAGAGGTTATCGGGAGATTGAAAGCCCACGAGGAGAGAATCCGAGGGCAAGGGGAGATTGAAGAAAAGAAGTTGCTTCTCACTCACCAGGAATGGTCCGAGAGGCAAAGAAAGCAAGGCGATAACAACTCAAAGACTTCTCAAAAGAACAACCGTAACAACTCCAACCAAAACCACCGAGGCCGAGGAAGGGGTCGTGGTAGAGGAGGTAACAATGGGTCTCGTGGAGGCCGTGGAAGAGGGGGTACCCACCAGTACCAGGAAGGTAACCGTGGGGCTACAGATACTCGAGACAAAAGTCGGATCCAATGCTATAATTGCCAAGAGATGGGTCACTTCGCTGCCGAATGCAAGAACCCAAGGTGAGAAAGAAATCACGAGGCTAACCTAACTCAAGATCATAATGATACCGAACCGGCGCTACTACTCTCCATGTCACATGATGATGAAGTCCTATTGAATGAAGAAAAAGTAAATCCCAAACTTGCTTCGCATGGGGAAGAAGTAATTAAGTCAAAAATCTGGTACCTTGACAATGGGGCCAGCAATCACATGACCGGAGACAAGGCCAAGTTTCGCAATTTAGACCAGACAACCCACGGCTATGTAAAGTTTGGAGATGGGTCAAAAGTGCGCATTGAAGGGAAGGGTTCGATTGTGTTCCGGTGCAAAAACGGCCAGCAAAGATTACTTCCCGAAGTCTACTACATACCGAGACTATGTAGTAATATAGTCAGCTTGGGTCAACTAGCAGAAACCGGAGATAGAATCACCATGTATGGCTCGTCCTTGTGGATTCACGACGGTAAAGGAACACTATTGATGAAGGTAACTCAATCTCCAAACCGCCTGTACAAGGTAATGTTAGATCATGTTGAATATGAATGCCTACTTGGAGTAATCCCAGACCCTACATGGCGATGGCATGCACGGTTAGGGCATGTGAACTTCACTTCTTTAAAGAATATGGCTGAGAAGGATTTAGTGCACGGCTTGCCAAAAGTAAATATACCCACGAAAATATGTGAAGGGTGCCTAACTGGAAAGCAAAGTCGGACCTCCTACCCATCTCAAACGTCATTTAGAGCTATCCGAAGACTAGAGTTAGTACATGGTGACCTATGTGGTCCGATATCACCACCCACACCTGCCGGCAATAAGTTCTTCATGCTTCTCGTAGATGATCACACCAGGGTAATGTGGATATACTTGCTGAAGAACAAAAGTGAAGCGCTATGTGTATTTAAAGAGTTTAGAGAGAAAGTAGAACTGGAAACCGGTGACAGGATCAAGACTTTAAGGACTGACCGAGGGGGGGAATTCCTCTCATACGAGTTCACGACTTATTGCAAGCATACCGGATTGAACAGACAGTACACGGCTCCGTACTCTCCGCAACAAAACGGAGTTGTGGAGCGTAGAAACCGAATCGTGGTTGAAATGGCGAGAACCAACCTTAAATGCATGAAGGTACCAGAGGTACTATGGGGCGAAGCAGTAAGCCATGCGGTTTACGTGCTAAACCGGGTAGAAACTAAAGCACTCAAGGCCTCTACCCCATATGAAATGTGGACTGGAAGAAAACCCCACCTGGAACATTTAAGAATATTTGGGTGTGTCGCTCACATGAGAACCCCAGGTAGTCATCTTAAAAAATTAGAAGATCGAAGCAAAAGAATGGTGCACCTTGGGATTGAAAAAGGAACAAAAGCTTATAGACTCCTTGATCCGTATACAGGAGAAATTCGTGTGAGTAGAGATGTCCAGTTTCAAGAAGAAGAAACCTGGATTTGGGAAAAATCTATGAAGATCAGATGCATCCCCGGCATCACCCTTACTATCGACGGCTACGAACCCGACATCGCCTCCGAAGAAGACGAACAGAACAACGAAACTACAGACCGGTCTGACGAGAGCTCTCAAGCCGATACCCCGCTAGATAGCCCACAAACTGATACAATCACACCAGAAACACTAGAAAGTTCATCAAGTTTGCATCCTGGTGTACAACAAGACACTACCGAGACCACATCGGATAGTGAATCTCCTCTAAGGTATCGATCTCTAGCCGATGTCTATGAGGATTATGATCAACTACTATTTCTTGACGACGAAGAAGAACCCAAATCATATGACAAAGCTTGCATGAAAAAAGAGTGGGTTGAAGCCATGAAGGCGGAAATGAATGCAATTGAACGAAACAAAACCTGGAACCTGGTGGAACTACCACCTGGAAGAAGATGCATTGGTCTAAAATGGGTTTTCAAGTTGAAAAGAGATCCGAGTGGGAATATAGTCAAGTATAAGGCTAGAATAGTAGCGAAGGGATATGTTCAGAAGCAAGGGGTCGATTTTGATGAAGTATTTGCTCCCGTTGCAAGAATGGAAACAATACGTATTTTATTTGCAATCTCGGCTAAAAACGGATGGAAGGTTCATCACCTCGATGTGAAATCGGCATTCTTGAACGGGGAACTGGAAGAGGAAGTATATGTGAGTCAACCGGAAGGCTTCATAAGTCGTGATCAACCGAGGAAGGTATATAAGCTCTCGAAAGCATTGTATGGGTTGCGTCAAGCTCCTAGAGCTTGGAACTCCCGTCTAGACACATGCCTGAAGAAGTTAGGATTCCGAAGATGTGCACAAGAATATGCGGTGTATACAAGGAACAGAAGCGGAAAGTTGTTGATAATTGGTGTGTACGTGGATGATATTATTGTTACCGGGACTTGTGACAATGACGTAAGAGATTTCAAGCATCAGATGAGTAAAGAGTTTGAAATGAGTGACCTCGGTCTGTTAACCTATTATCTCGGGATAGAGGTGAATCAATATAAAGACGGGATCACACTAAAGCAGGAAGTGTACGCAAAGAAGATACTCGAGAAAGCGGGTATGCAAGACTGTAATTCGTGCAAGTACCCAATGGAACCAAAGCTGGAATTAGCAAAAGATGAAGAAGAAGACCCGATAGATCCAACTAACTACCGGAGCATAGTAGGAGGCTTAAGGTACTTAACGCATACCCGTCCTGACATCTCATATGCTGTTGGCCTGGTTAGTCGCTTCATGGAGAGACCTACTAAACAGCACTTACAAGCTGTTAAGCACATACTAATATATGTGAAGGGCACATTGGGTTTTGGTCTCACATATAAAAGAGGATATGGTGAAGACATGATAACTGGTTATACGGATAGTGACTTGGCTAGAGATGTCAATGATAGGCGAAGTACATCAGGGATGGCGTTTTACTTAAATAATAATCTGGTAACATGGGCTTCACAAAAGCAAAAGTGTGTGGCTCTTTCCACTTGCGAGGCAGAATTCATGGCAGCAACAAGTGCAACCTGTCAAGGTATATGGATACGAGGATTGTTGATTGAGTTGACAGGGAAGAACATTGCCCCTACTTTGTTACGTGTGGATAACAAGTCAGCGTTGAATCTAATGAAGAACCCGGTATTCCACGGGAGGAGTAAACACATCGACACTAGGTTTCATTTCATTCGTGAGCGTGTTGCAAAAGGAGATGTTGCTGTTGAACATGTGGGAACCAACGCACAGCGAGCTGATATACTCACGAAGTCAATGGCAAAGATTAAGTTTGAAGAAATGAGAGAATTGCTAGGAGTAAAGGAAGTAACGAATTCTGGATTAGGGGGGAAAATGTTGGAATAATCCAGAAAGATTATACTCTGTTTTAGGAGTTATCTACTCTGTTTTAAGAGTTATCTAGTTTTGATTTATTAGGACTTATCTTTATCGTGGTTTTAGTTTTAGATAAGCATAGTTTGAGTTTTTTGTTACATATAAATAGGGACGTATTATTTGAAGTTTAATAAGAATTACAGAAGTTTCTTTTAAGTTTACAAAAGCTCCATACCCTCCCCTGTTTTTCTTTGAGTCTGTAATCGTGAAGTTCTCAAGGATTCATAGGTTAATCCTTACAGCCTTCGCCAGTAAATAAGAAAAGAATGTGAAGCCTTCGAATCCTTCATTAATCAGTGAAGAATGTGATGATTCTGATGAAAAATTCTATGACGAAGTGATTCAGATGACAGAAAATTATGTGGCAAAGTGCATCAAAACCTTCAGTTGTCTGTTAACTTCATCGATGGGAATGAAAGAAAGGATACGATTTTAGGCGAAGTAATCATTTGAGGAAAAGGTGATGATGGTGTCGATACCTTAGACAGTTGTTGATTTCTCGTTTATACAAAAGAAAAGAATGGTATACAAAAAGAAATAGCTAAAGTTTCTCTTTCTCTCCTCTCTGTTATTGGTTATTAATTTGAAATTGTGCATGGGCGACTGCATGGCTATGATTGTACAACAAGCATGTATGCAAAATAGAAGGCTTTATGACCGGTCATTATCTCGTTCTCCTCTCGTAGACCAAACACAAACAAAGCGGTCAACCAACACACCGTAGGCTCCGACTTGGCATGCAAACCTCGCACGGATACACTGCCTTGATTGGGTGGCTGACCGTGGGTTCCTACCACATACGAGTTCCTCAAATAGTGCAGTTAATTTTTCTTTACTTACCCCCCCCCCCCCCCCCCCTCTTACGGCTAGTTTAACACTACTAGAGAAGTGGGTATTTAGCCACGAAATATAACCACGCAAAATTTGCGTGGTTAAATAACCACGCAATTTCCACGCATCTGTTACACAACCTGAAACCCCAAATTTAGACACGCATTGGTGACGGAACAACCACGCATCAGAAATTCGTGGCTGTTGCGTGGTAAAATTAACAACGCGATAACCACGCACTGATTGAATGCGTGGTAATTGCGTGGTTAATATATCTAAATGCAAATTCGTAGCTGTTGCGTGGTAAAATTAACAACGCAATAGAAACGCACTGATTGAATGCGTGGTAAAACCGTGGTTAATATATATAAATGGAAAACAATAAATAAAGCGTGGTTATGGCGTGGTTAAATAAACACGCAACTGCCACGAACGATGGTTTAAAATAACAGGAAAATGACTGGTTGTTATTGCGTGGTTAAACCCCTTGTTTTCTAGTAGTATAAAAAATTGTTTTTTTTTTTAATTTACCACCTATATATATCTCTTTATTTTACACAACTAGAACCACAATTTTCACACTTTTATATACATTTCACAAAAACATACTCTCCAAAAAGTGTATTCTCAAGATTCCCCAAACAACCAAACCCCACAATCGAATCGAAATCTACCAAACATTTTCGATTTCGAACAATATTATACACCCAATGTTTACCATCCGCAAATGGACCACCCAGTTACTCGCCAAATGTTTTTCCATATCAAACGTTGAGTTTTTTGTCAATCCCACCGCAAAACTTATATGCCAATTTTAATCACTTTCCCAACAATTTCCAAACCTAAACCTAAAACGTCCAAACCTCAATACCCGATTCAATTCCCGACACACAAGAATCTCCGAAAGAAATGCTAGAAACCCAACCCGTTATCCAAAAAAGGAAGAGCCGACAAACAAAAATGGACAACGGCCGAAGAAATTACATTAGCCCATTATTGGATCGATGTTTCCGAGGATGTGGTTTCCGGAAACCGCAAGCAGCCGGCCACTTTTGGATGCACATACGGGAACAGTTTAACCAAGAGTTAGGTCGTGAGCCGTACCGTTCAAAGGACTCATTGACTACTAAATACCGCGATATCAATCGTGCGATAATGAAGTTCAACGGGTTGATCCACAGCGTACAAAGCCATCGGAGGAGCGGACAAACGGAGCAAAACGTTTTCGAGAAGGCTTTAAAAATCTACAAGTCTGATAACAAGGGAACGTTGTTCAAGTACGTGGAGTTTTGACGAATAGTAGAAAATTGTAAAAAATTACATGATTCGAACAAAGGAACCGACGTTCCGAGCCCGACTAGAAAGCGATCGAAAACGTCCGAAATAGGCCACCACACTATATCATCGGACGCTTGTATCAATATAGATTTGAACGAGGGGGAGGCGGAAGAGGACGAGCTTGAGTTTGCCGATTTCGTCCATCCGACGGCGACGAGGTCGCAAAAAAGCGACGACGTGACACTTATGTAGTTGGAGTTTGAGTAGTACAATTTAAACCTCCACGAGCGGATGAAATTTGAAAAAACAAAAAACTTATGAAGACAAACAACGAGCTCGCGAAAAAAAACAGTGAATCCACGAAGAAAAAACAACGACTAAAAGACAAAGGTTTTGTTGTCGAATTCGGAGGAGGGTCTCAAGGGGGGAACATTCGAGATGATTTAAAATACAAAGCCGATATCATAAAAAATATCGGTCGTAGTTTTGTTCTTTTTACGTTTGTCGTTTTCATTTGTTGTTTTTTTTTTAATTTGTAGTTTGTCGTTTTAGTTTACATTTATAATTTTATTTTTCTTAATTAATAAATTGTTTTATTTTTTTAATTTAGTGTAATTAATATTTCCAATTTACTTTAATTTAATTATATTATTTATTTAATTAGAAAAAACGAATGACCGTGATAGTTACCATTTCTAAAATTTAAGAGACTGAAGGATTAACTGAAGTTTATTAAGATGATGTTTACGTGACGGATAAAAAATATATGGTGGTAAAGTAAAAAAATCTCACCACTCCTCTTGATCTTATTCGATATAGCTTAGATGACAACTCAGACCGTACTATGCCTACGTGGTACGTGACTCCCTTTTAGGCTAGTCGGAGTACCCATCACATTGCACAAATGTGATGGGTGCCACATCAGCGTCATATCATATTTTACCTTTATCACATTCCATCACACTTCATCACAACACACACTTTATACCTATCATATTTCATCACACCATATCATCTTTTTTAAATAAAAAAAATTAAAAAATGTGAGAGAGAAGAGAGAGTGAGAGAGAGAGAGAACGGCTCTTTGTTTTGATTGAGTGTGATCACCCGTGAACACCATCATATTCGACCATGATCATGGCCATCACGATACACACGGGGCGGTGTGCACGCCGTAATAGCATGGTGAAGTGGCATCACGAAAGGCTCCGTGATCGGTACTCCAAGCCGTCTTATTGGAATACATCTAGTCATCTACTGCAACACGCATGGGAAAAAGAGACCCGTCGTCTACAGCTAATACATGCTTTTGTCCGGTCACTATGTCACCTTTCATAAACGGCTACATTCAACAAAGGATAATGGTACAAATATGTGACACGTAAGCTATTAATCTACAAACAACCCTACTTTATCTCTTGCTCTGTCTCTCAAGGGTACACATCATATCTCATTTTTGTTTTTTTGCTACAAAGTACACGGCCCCATACAATTGCCACATGTTTTGTGCACCAATCACAAATAAATAAATAAATAAATAAATAAATGTCTCCATCAAGAAAATACACTACGGTTCTTTAGTGAAGGTAGTTTCGTTCATATACAACAAGAAACATTACAAATTAACAAGTTATTTTCTTCCGGTTTCTTGGAAAAAAATCCTATTTCTCTTTATCCGGTCATCATGGAATCATAGCATGGTATTCTTTGTTTTTAACCCATCAACAAAACATGCTTTAACCGAAAATGAAAAAGAAAATAGAAACATTAATTGCTGAAAATTCTTCACGTCCGTTTTCGACAATATCTTGATTCCATGCGTGTCTCATAATTAGTGATTTGGGTTCATTAATGTGTTTCCAATTTTCAGTCAAAATCATACACTTTGGGGTATGAAATGAACATGTTGGTGGAGCTTTAATTCAATTTGGACAAGTCTTCGTAATTCAGATTTATATCAACCCTTGGATTTTCAGTAATGGGCTTCGCAATTCATAATTTGAGCTAGCCGTTTGTCTAGGTGGGCCTGAATTAGTTTCGTGAAATCTCAAGCTTCGGTTCTTCCGCACTAAGACTATCTCCATTCGTAAACAACCCCAACCCCAACTTTTTATTATTTTTAAGTTTTAAATTATATAAAATATGATTATCCATATAAAGTTGCCAAGTGTCGGTACATAGATGGATGTCTTGGGCGACCAAGGTCGCTGGAAAGACTTGGTCATTGATTTTAGTTGCTTGTTTCTTTTTTTAATAATGAATTTTGACAACCAAACCCTCTTTTGGTCGCCAATGGCAATAGTCTTACTAATCCGAAGATGAAATTTTTTTTAAAGACCCCGATAGCGGTGACTCTCACATTTTAGGGGGAGAAATGCCTTGGTGTGAAAACGTGTTCATTAATCAGTTTCGACATCTAGGGGGAGATTGTTGGGTTTGAAATACTGAAACTGATGACAGGGTATTTATTCTTTTTATATGGCATAAATTGTGACATACAGATTCCGAGGTGGTCCAATATGCTGAAGCCCACGAGCCGTTCAGCGAGTTATGTCATTATGCGCTAGGGTTTTGAGTCTATGTATTTTATGTCTGTTTAGTGTGTGTGTATATATATATATATATATATATATATATATATATATATATATATATATATATATATATATATATATATATATATATATATATATATATATATATATATATATATATATATATATATATATATATATATATATATATATATATATATGACGTTTTTAATAGCATTAAGGAGGGGACGAAAATACATATTAGAGTTTTGAGTAGATTTTATGTTTATTCTAGTTGCTCGTTACGTTTGTAATTAGGAGCATTATTCTTGTACTCAAACATGATTAATCAAGCATTCGACACCGTTTTGAGTCATACTTTTTGTCGAATTATGTTTGATTTATAGCATTTATTGTCAAGTTCATCGAATCGTATCCTAACACATGATTTGTGAAAAATTGCTCAAGCTGCGATTTGTGACAAACTTGTCTACGATTTCAAAAGCCATGATTTGTGACAAACTGTTTATGATTTCTGAAGTCATGATTTGTGACAAATTGTCTACGAGTTTTACTCTTCGGATTGGTCAACTTCTTCGGTTGTCTCCGACTTGTTTTCATCTACGATTTGCAGACTCAAGAACATGAGACAAAGTCCCTTTCTCCATGAAAAGTTGTGCAAAATGAGTTCTATAATAAAGAACGTCGTTGAGTGCAAAATACAATGATTGTGTTAATGGACATCCTCCATGAGCATAGCTAAAACATCGAATGTGGTATGGTTCGCCTTCCATCGTCATTTTTATTTTTTCACGACTAAGTTAAATATTTTTAAATTTATAAAAATGTGAAAATATCATGTTATTATAAAATTAGCAATGTGGAAACATTCTCCATTGGATAAACGGTTTTGTGACAAGCTTGACATTAGTCTGTGGTGCCTGTAAAGAAAAACAAGTGTTTTCTCGGAGTTCATGGTTGCAACACCTTAAACAAAAAAAATCATTGTAATGAATAACTAGAGTGGACAATATCAATCTTTTTATGTGAAAATTAGTCAATTTATATTCTATTTAAAAGTTTAACTGAAAACTAGATGTGTTAAACATAAAATTAAAATCATATGCATAACTGTAGCAATTAGCGTCGCTAACTGCAGTTTCCCGCGTGCAGATTTAGCCACCACTAGTGGCGCTAACTCCCCTAGTTAGCGGCGTTAATGCCGGTTTTCCTTAGACAATCCTCCTTATGTCCAAGCTAGCCGTTTCAGGAATCGGGTCTTACATGTAACATGAAATTTTTTGAAAATATAACACACACAAAATTTTATTTTAAAATGGTGAGAAAAATTGGGTCATTACATCTTTGCTCGGTTCAGTTGCACAATATTATGACATGTATTGAAATTTTTTCAGATGATTTGCCCTCGTAATGGGAACCAGTTGGTTGAAGAACGGAATTCCATATAGAAGATCTCAGAATCAAATCATGACACGATCAAAATATCACTAATGTTTTTAATTTTGGAATAGAAGAATTAGAAGTGATTTAGCTAACACGTTGTTATTTTTGGATTAGAAGACACTTTGGGTCTTAGAAGTGGAAAACAACAAATTAGTATTTGTATTTTGATTTGTGGTAAACTATTATATTTTTTCCTATGGATATGTATATTTATTTGTAACCGCCACATCATATGTTCTTATCTTTTGGAAAAAAGTTTTCATTGAGACAAATTCCTACAACATGAAAGATTTTGAAAATAGAACACCCACGAAATTTTGTTTTAAAATGGTGAGAAAAATTGGGTCGTTACATCTTTGCTCGGTTCAACTGCACAATATTATGACATGTATTGAAAATTTTCAGATGGTTTGTCCTCGTGATGGGAGTCAGTTGGTTGAGGAGCGGAATTCCATAGAGAAGGTCTAGGATTCAAACCATGACACGTCCAAAAAAATCACTAATGTTCTGTGATTGACCTCTCACGTGGACCTTGAGACGAGTTAACATGGACCGCTCGAAAGATATGATTTGCAATTTTTTTAATAAAATTATTAAAACGAGCTTTTCTGGTTTTGGACCTAACATCTTAGTTTACCCAAACTAACCAAATAAATCAAAACTTGGTTGGACCGTTTAAATGAGCGAATTAATAATATTTATAATATTCTAACATCTTCCCAAATGAAAAAGTAGAGTGTTAACGAGACAATGAACACTACTTTTTGCATTCGTACAATAAATATGACTTGTTTGTAAAGAAAACACAAGTAAACTAAGAATACAACCTCAAATACCACAAAATTTATTAATCAATGCAAACCTTTACATTGATCATATTCAATTTTATGAATATTACAAAGCCATGATTTGTGACAAACTCTACAACTTCTGAATCCATGATTTGTAACAAACTGTTTACGATTTATGAAGCCATGATTTGCGACAAATTGTCTACAGGTTTTATTCTTCAGATTGTTCAGCTTCTTCGGTTGTCTCCGACTTGTTTTCATCTACGTTTTTCTTACGATTTGCAGACTCGAGAACATGAGACAAAGTCCCTTTCTCCATGAAAAGTTGTGCAAAATGAGTCCTACAATAAAGAACGCCGTTGAGGGCAGCATACGATGATTGTGTTAAAGGACATCCTCCATGAGCACATCTAAAACATCCGATGTGGTATGGTTCATTTTCCATCGTCATCTGTATTTTTTCAAGACTAATTTTAATATTTTTAAATTTATACATATGCAAAAATAACATGTTATTAATAAGCAATGTGGAAACCTTCTCCGTTGCATAAACGGGTTTGTGACAAACTTGACATTTGTCTGTGGTGCCCGTAAATAAAAATGAGTGCTTGCTCGGAGTTCGTAGCTGCAACATGTTAATCAAACAAAAATCGGTGTAATAAATAAGTAGAGTGTACAATATCAATCTTTTATGTGAAAATTAGTCAATTTATATTCTATTTTAAAAGTTTAACTAAAAATGAAATGTGTTAAACATAAAATTAAAATCATGCATGCATACTTAAGTGCTTCATATTCAAGAAGATACAAGCATTATTTGGAAATATAAATATTAAAGTATACTTGTTATATTATATATTTACGAAATTTTAGAAAAAGATAAAAAGGTGTCTCATCCATAGTTTTTCCACACTCAAGTTTTTATTTGTTTGTTTGTTTTTACTCGTTAGATTCTTTCATCTTGCCGCTAAATGTATAATCATTGAAAGACAAACGTACCGAGTTGTCTTTATTTGGTTTTGCTGCAAAAGTAAATGACGGGAAAAAAATATATTTTAGCAATCAAAAAATCGAAAAGCAAAAGATACGAAATGTTAATAGAATTCAAATATAATCATAATCTTACATGTTCGAAAGTTCTTGCTGTAGTTTCCAGTTTCTTTAAAAAGTTGTTCAAAATGAGTCTTGCAATAGAGGACTCCATCATGGGAGGAGTAGTTGCTCATCTTCAAAAACAACGTGAAAAAAAAAACAATAAATCTCAACTAATTAAAAGAATATGTTATCAAAAAACTAATTAAGGGGGTGTTTGAGATTGCTATTTTAAATGTTTATAGGCTTATTGCGATTTGACATTGATAATAAGAAGTTTTAAGTGTTTGAATAAGTAGATTTCATAATCAATAATTGACTTAAATAAGGAATTCTTGATAATTTGCTCACCCCTTAATTAGTTATTTTAAGAGTTTTTGATAAGCTTATTTTCACATTCACACACATAAATACCATTTGTCAAACACTAAAAATTTAACTTAATAGCTTGTTACGTTTTGGTATCGGATAAACTAAATCAAACATTTTTTTCAATGCTCCGTTCTGATATCAGATAAACTAATAAACATTTTAAGAAAAAGAATAAATTATTTTAAATAAGCAATCTCAAACACCTTAAGCTATAAACATAAATATTTTAGAAAATTGGCAAGTTACAAGTGTTCATCTTGCCATCACATTGGGTCCATAAAATGTTTAGTTGCATACTTTAACAAAATATTTCTAATATCTTGGAATAGAATCTTGTAAAACTTTTGTACATAGAATAAAGTTCTTGCACCGAAATTTCATATATTTCTAGATAATTACAATTTACAATAGAAAATTTAAAGAGTCGTAAATAAAGAGATAAAAGAAACAAACCACAAGAGTGCCGTTGCAATGAGTGCATCTGAAACAAGTCTTGTGATAAATAGCCTCGTCAAATGTCATTAAGTCATTAAAATGAACAACTTTATTGCAAGCATTGCATTTGTCTACGGTTCCCCAAACTCCCATTATTATCCTTTCCTTGTTTTCGATTAACAGTTTTTTAAGAAAGGAATCCAACGAAGTTGGGTACTCGACGAACAACCAATATCAAAGAAAAGGAAAACTTCAGCTTAATTATTTTCCACAAAATTTTTCAAAAAGTTCAAATCGGATTTATAGCATAATGTCGAAACGTGGTTGGAGATCCTAATAATGATGAGATTAAATAGGACAATGAGTCCGGTTTTGATGCATCTAGAAAAAAGGGGAGCTTTTTGAATTTTGTCAAATTTATATTGTATTGACGGTGTAACATTTTTACATAAGCATATCTAAATATAGGAACCATATTTATTAACGACTTGAAAATTTATCTATTAGTATCGACAAAGATGTTCATTTGAATAGATGATGTGTACATAATAAGTAACAATAAAAAAATTATTGTTCATTAAGTTATTGAATAAATAAATGTCAATTGAAGAATGATGTTTGATGTGATATGGTAAAAAGAATAAACGGGGGTTTTAAGTCTGCACGTTGCAACGATAGTTTATTTATCCTATATGTGCAAAATGTTATTTTCAACCGAATAAACTAATACAAAAAATGATTTTCAGCAAAATGTAAGGACACAAGGACCATTTGTGTAATTATCCTATTACACAGGGAGCATTTATGTAATTTTTATATTTTTTTGCTATTACACATGACTATAGGTTGATGTGCCCCTAAGAATAGTAGCAACCGTTTTGGTAAATGTTATAGTATATAATTTCATGATACAACAAACCAACAAAAATTATGATAATATAAGTTACACTTCATTCTACTGAGTTAAATAATACATGTTACATATTACATATATTTAAAAATTAAACTATATGTATTTTAATTGTTTACATTAAATTTTATTAATTTAATAAAATCGGGCTGTAGGAGATATAATTAAAACAAATTATATCTCCTACAGAAAAATAGCCCAAGTTCATACCCGTTATTTCTCATGAACTAACGGACTGTAAATAGGATACCACATGTTGCTTGTTACATATTCAACAGTCTCTTCCTGAAAAATAAATTAAATTTTACAAGTTTTTGGTTATATATTGTTAAATGAAAGTAGGTTGCTATTATGTGCCAAAAAAGAGAATGAAATTATACCTTTGACATGTGTGCAAGCTCTTTGGGCCCCACCTCACCGTGTCCTTCCGCCAGTTCTTCGGCAACAGCTGCCCGAACCACGGCTGCCCCAACTTCAGCAGTAATATGTCTAATACTGGAAATAGAAACCAAGGTGTTTTCATGTAAAATGTCTAAAATACCCTTCGGTATAGACAAAAACAAAGAAATCATGTGCACCCTTTAGAACTATTTATTGAAAGTAATGAAAAATGTTTGCCTATTTAAGACAAACAAAAGGGGGAAATTACAGTTTTGGTCCCTATGGTTTACAGAAAATTACAGTTTTGAAAATCTTGCACCAGTAGTCTCTACGGTTTCCAAATCTTTCACTTTTGGTCCCTATGGTTTATACAGACGGTAACAGATGGAGGGGCCAAAAGTGAAAGATTTGGAAACCACAAGGACCAAAAGTGAAAGATTTGGAAACCATAGGGACTACCGGTGCAAGATTTTCAAAACTAGGACCAAAACTGTAATTTTCTATAAACCACAGGGACCAAAAATTGTAATTTACTCAAAAAAATTATGTGTACCGGTTTTTTTTTTTACTTTTGTTAAATGTCTAAAATAACCTTTGGTAAAGAGAAAAAAAGTCATGTATACCTGTCAATAGACGGATAAAGTCTGCCCTTTTGAATTTCTTCTTCTGTCATATAAGAAGCCAGACTGTATACAAGACGAAATACTTTTAATTCCAAGAAGATTTAGAAAAATTAAATAGAAACTCAAAAGGCATGCAGCAAAATATTTGAATATTTTTTTTATTTTGTAAATTTTAATTTATAGTACCATTCAGAAGCGGCTTGCAACATTCCATCGGATATAATATGAGCACCAGATAACAGAGATCCCAAACCAACCCTGTTTATTAAACAAATATAACAAATTAGAAAAATAAATATAAAAAAAAAATATATTTTTTATAAAAATATTGTGGAAACAAGGACTGACCCGGGGAAGAGGTACATGTTGTTTGCTTGATTCACGTGACCTATTTTCCCGTTTCCTGGTCATTTTTTTATAATAAAGTAAGAAAAAAACAGGAATAAAGGGAGAAAATAACGGAATTAATTGAAAATTATATTGATATAAAAAATAATGAAAAATTAAATAGTACCAAGATCAACATGCTCAAAAGGGCTTCCGCTTCCAAAAACTATATTTTCACCAGCATATTTGAAAGCATCGACAGCAGTGCATTCAGCTGTTTCATGAGATATAAATAATTATTAAAAAAATTCGTGGATTCTGGTGGACTATGATGGAATTGGAATTCGAGATTCCATTCCGTTGTGTGTTTGGTTGCCAAAGGGTAGGAAGTTATTAAAAAGTTAATTTAAATGTTTTTGTAAGTATTTAAGAAAAGTTTTTTGTCATTATTTACATTTCAAATCTTTTAACAATATTAGAAATACACAAAAGGAATGGAATTGAATTGAATTCCATTCCATTTCACCAAACGCATGGTAGAGAATTGAATTCCATTCAAATTCCATGTTTGATGGATTTCAATATTCCTAGGAGTGGGTGGAAGGAATTTAACTTCATTCTTTATTATATTATAAAAGACAAAAATACCCTCATTATGTATGGTAAAATGAATGATGTTTTTAGTGAAAAGTGAAAACTTAAAAACTATTCGAAGTTTGTTATTAAAATCATTCCATTTCCTGCAAACCAAACTCGTGACAGATTCCAATTCCGGTGATAGATTCCATTCCTTTGAGAAAGACGTACCATTCAAAGTGGGATTTGACATGGCGAAAATGGCAGGTTTAGGGGAATCAGAGTCTCGCATGGCTCTAAGCACCTATACATACAACCACCAAAAAGATACACGCATGAGTAAATGCAACAAAGCAAATTTATTTGGAATAAAAATCAGAAGAATAATTTGCAATAAAGTTAATGGAAAATTACTTAGAAAGTAAAAACCATTACATTTTGGACAATTTTGCAATTCAGCCACTTTTTATTTTTTCTAATCAAACCATAAAAGTTTCAGACATCATTCACCATTTTTGACATGATATAACAGATCAAAATGGTTAGAAAAAAGTTTGAAACTTTTATGGTTTGATTGGAAAAAAATAAAAAGTGGCTGAATTGCAAAATTGCCCAAAAATAAATTAATGAAAATTTATACTTATGAAACTAAAAAAAGAGTACATACATGCTCATTAAAAACACCTCCAACTCCAGATAAACCAAGAAGAACATGAGGCTTGACCTTTTTAACCTGCAAAATGCAATTTTTTTGAATGTCTCATTTAATAAAACAAAAACATCATTTTTCCAAAAATAAAAAAATAAAAAAAATATACCACTTCAAGAAGATCAGATCCCTCATGGAGTCCTAATTTTTCAACCTCTCCAATATCTTTGGCAAATGGTGCAGCTGCTGAGTCAACACCATCTCTCTCCTTTGTGATCAAACCCTGCATTCAAGAATTTGAACTTTATTTCCATAATAGCAACGTACTTTCATTTCCCTTCTATTTTCTTTTCAAAATAGCGGTTGACTGACAAACAAATGGTAAGTTTGACCATGTAAATGAAGGGCATATTTGTAATTCCATACATTTTTATCGAGTAGGAAAAATTGAGGTTTTGCTTCTGGTCCCGCCATTCTAGCAACCGCCTGATAGGCCATGTTAAGGACACCAAGCCCTGCACTGAAAACAGTATAGCAATGTTACAAGTTATTCTTCATATAATAGCAATGTACTTTCCTCTCACTAATAATATAGGCAATGTACTTTCATTTTTACCTATAAAAGCAACATAATTATGTTCTTTTACCCATAATAGCAACATACTTACATTTTTAACGATAAAGGAAACATGCTTTATTTTGTTTTACCAGTAATAGCAACGAACTTGTATTCTTTTACCCATAATAGCAACATACTTATGTTTTTACCGATAAAGGAAACATACTGTATTTTCTTTTACCAGTAATAGCAACGTACTTGTATTGTTTTATCCATAATGGCAACATACTAATGTTTTTTTTACCGATAAACTATGTAGTTAATCGCGCCGGTATAGCGCCGGTATAGCGGTTCGCGGTGGTCAGCATAATCGCGGTTCAGTTTAGCGGTGGAAAATAGCGGTACCGGTATAGCGCTGGTATACCGCCGCGATTTACCGCGATTCACCGCGATTTACCGCTATTATCCGGGTGGAGGAAAAAAAAAAAAAATTTTTTTGATACTTTGACATTTTCTATATTAGAATGTTATATTATGTGACTTATTTCTTAAATTAAGCATTATGTGATGTTTTTTGAATGACTTTTATGATATTAATTCTACTAGTAATAGTCTAATATATAAATTCTACATATTACTAAAAAACCGCTATATCACCGCTATACCACCGCGAGAACCGCAAAATTAAATATCAGTAGGTTACCGCGATTACGGTTTTGACCGCGATAACTGCATAGCCGATAAAGGAAACATACTTTATTTTGTTTTACCGGTAATAGCCATGTACTTGTATTATTTTTTCTATCATGGAAACATACTTATACACTAGTAATATGAGCAATGTACTTTATTTGTTACATATTACTATCAGTAAAGAAATGTAAGTATATTGCTATTTTGGGTGAGGAATTGCAAGTATGTTGCTATTATACGCGCATAACTGTAAGTACGCTGTCGTTGGTTACATATTTTCCCACTTTTTTTTGGTTTAACAACTCAATTTTACTATAAAAAGTTAAAAACCACCTATTTTTTAATAAAATTTCTACCGCGACCACTATATTTTCCCACTTTTTCCGATTTAATCGCTCACTTTTACTTTTTTTTTCCTAAGAAAACCACCTATATTTTAATAAAATTTCTACCATGTAATCGTAAAAAAAATGGCACTTGAATGTAATAGTGGTCACAGTAAAAATTTTATTCAAAAATAGGAGGTTTTTTCAGAAAAAAATAAAATTGACTGGTTAAACCGGAAAAAGTGGGAAAATATGGTGTTTTTTTTTTTTTTTTTTTTTTTTGTATATAGCCCTTGCTATTATCGCTATATTGGTAAAAGGAGTAAACTACGTTGCTATTTCCTGTAATTTGTTCTAATATTATATTATATTTTTAACAGAATTGAGATTTGCAGTACCTTCCAGCACCAACAACAACAATTTTTTGGTTTGCAAAGTCTGATAAAGGGCGACCTTGTGCTCTAACAGTTCCAAGTAATCCAGCTAATGCAACACCAGCAGTTCCCTGTAGAAATGAAACAAAATTTATTTAAATTTATCACTATTCCATAAATTACTTTAATTATTATTCTTACATACAATGATTATAAGTTAAACATAGTAAAAGCTCATTAAAGCCCAAATGAGTTATAATTTAAGTAATATCTTTTTCATTACTTATAAAAAGTAAACTTGTAATATAATTAAAATAATAATTTTTTTAAATAAATTGTGTCATTAAAAATTACATAATAAAAATGGGTTGTATGGAATTATAAAAAGCACCCCGCGACTAAGGAATGAGAATTAACTAAATGAAAGGAATCACATTCCTTCTGGAATGGTCTATTCCATTCCATTTCTTACCTGATTCCATCATACCAAACAGTAACACTACCTTGATGTTTCAATCAATAAATGGAATCTAACCTGTATGTCATCATTGAACATGCAGATCTTCTTTCGGTATCTTTCAAGAGTTTCAAAAGCCCACTTGAATTGAAAATCTTCAAACTAATTCAACATGACCAATCATAAAAAAGATTTCATATAAATTCAACATTCCATAAAAAGCCAAAAAAAAAAAAAAACTCTTTAAAACTCAAAACAAAATGAACCTGGACAATAGCTTTTGGCCAACGTGTATGTAGGGCTTCCATTAATTCATCCACTACTGATATATATTCTTCCCCTTCTAACCTTGGTTGCCTTAGTCCTATATCTGTCAAAGTAATTATAATAAAAAAAGAAATCATTATAACCGTTTTTGTTAAAATAAAATCAGTTTACTTACAAAGGGGGTTGTCTAGTAGCTGTTGATTGTTAGTTCCAACATCAAGCATAATAGGAAGAATCTGCAATGTAAACCAAGAGTATTAGCAAGCATGGACACAAGTGGCATTTATAATTAAATATTTATTAACCGATTGTAAATATATTTATATTTAGAGTAAATTACAGGTTTGGTCCCTGTGGTTTACAACAAATTACAGTTTTGGTCCTAGTTTTGAAAATATTGCACCGGTGGTCCCTGTGGTTTCCAAATCTTTCACTTTTGATCCCTCCCTCTGTTACCGTTTGTGTAAACCGTAGGGACCAAAATTGAAAGATTTGGAAACCACAGAGACCACTGGTACAAGATTTTCAAAACTAGGACCAAAACTATAAGTTGGTATAAACCACAGGGACCGAAACTATAATTTACTCTTATATTTATAACTGGGTGATTTGGTCTTTTAACAAATAAGGAAAGGAACAGAATTTTAATTCCTTCCATTTGTCCCAAGCAACAGCAAAATCCATGAAACATGGAATACGAAGGACTAAATTCCATCCATTTTGGAAACCAAACAAGAAATGGAATCTTGAATTCCAATTCCATGGAAGTGAGTAGTATGGAAAATAAATTGAAGTGTTGATATCAAAAGAGCATACCCTTTGAGGATTGATTCCAGCAGCAGCAACATACATATCAAGTTTTCCAATAGGAATGGCCATTCCTTGAACACCAAGATCACCAAGGCCAAGAATACGGCTGCCATCTGTAAGGACAATCATGTCCACCTGAAATTTACAACAAATTATTTTATATTAAAAAAAGAATCGGAATGCAAATGTTTGATATAATAAGGTGTGGCCATTTAGCATAATCTTTGTATACAGGCAGAACATCGTGAAAGAATTAGTATCTTTGATTAGTTCACATAATTTGTTAGATATCTTAATTATATACTAAGTTGTTAAATTTGAAACCAAATACATAAGTAAATATAACAAGAAACTTCTGGGATTAAATTCAAACCTGCTTAGCTGGCCAGTTATATATCATGGACATCATCTCTCCCTTATCTTTTGCACTAAAGTACATGCCACGTGGGCGTCTAAACAATCCTGAATAGTTTTGACACACCAAACCAACGGTTGGTGTGTATATTATAGGAGCAAAATCTCTGATGTTATCAATAAGTACCTGTAGAGAACATGATTAGATTTCTTAAAATTATAATCATGTTCAATGGCTTCATATAGTATTGCTTTCTCCTAGAATACTTACTCGGTAATATAATATCTCGTTTCTGTCATGTAATCTATTTAAGATTCTCCATTTTGCCAATGATACAAAATTCAAAGGTTGACCTTTTGTATTATGCTCCAATGAATGATATGATTCCACTAACAACAGAAATTATTGAAAAACAAAGAGGAGTTAATACTTAATACTTTAACAGCCTTGGCAACATTTCTATAACTGATAATTTTATTTTCGGAAAATTTGACACCAAAAATTAGGAAAAGAGAAGTCATAAAATCATGTGTGGAGACAATAAACTCACTAAAACGATCATATTGCTGCTCAAATGATATGACACGAGGTGGGAGAAGACCACGAAGTCCAAGTCTATCTCTTTCTGTCAAGGGAAATCCAGTGTCCTGCTCTTGGAAAACAATAATGAGTATAACACAATGAAAGACACTTACTTATTGAGTTTGAACACTAAATAACAAATTAGCAAAGTTGCTTTGTTTTACTCATGGGGTTTCAATGGGGTAGGGATTCAGACATTCGATTCCAGTTAGCAAGTTGGCCAACGAAAACACAAAGTATCTTCTACACATCAAATAACTAAAGATCTGTTCTAAGCTTTCAATTAATTCCCAAAATTTTCAAACAAGTTCAATGTATCCGAATCAATTCTATAAATAAAATCCGTTTTAGCTCAAGAAACGAGCATGAAGAACACGATCCTTCAAACATATGATCAGTTCAATATCACAAGTTCACCACATTTAGAACTAACATACTTAAAAAAGTAAAGCTCTCATAAAGTTCAAAGTACTTGTAATCTAAATCTTCGATTACCCTAAATCGCAGCGTTTTTTTAACAAGTCTAAACAGTCTAAATCGATTTTAAAGTGAAAATCTACTCAAACTCGAGAAACAACGTAGAAAACACGATATTCCAAAGAGATGATCAGTTCGATATCACAAGTTCACCACATTTAGAACTAAAATACAAAGCTCCGATAAATTACAAACTAGTTGCAACCAAAACCTACTAGTACTATAGTAAATCAAATACCAAAACAGAAGTAGGAATTTTCACACACAATCCAGTTATAAGAGTAACTAACCTTGTTAAACCACGGATCATGGAGGATATCAGCTCCACGCTTGTGGACAATACAAGGACCAGGAATCGGAGACGCCGACGCTGTAATCGAAAACCTCCGCGATTGCCGGAGATTCAACGCTGCCGCAGCAGATCGAGCCACCGTCCTCCTCCACATTTCCCTGAATTTAACAAAACAACAATCTCGAACACCACTTCTCACAGAGTGAGTGTTGCGTAGTGTGTATACATTTAGGCAGAGAGAATCTGTATGTATAGATTGACCGTCATGTTACAGTTGAAACTAGAAACCGTGCGAGAGTCGAGGACGGAGGCAGTAAGGCTGACCGAGATTTGCGGGCAGCGAAATAAGAGGACGGATGTAATAGAATTTACTTTCGGGCAAGGTGTATTATTGATTTAGCTGCCCGGAGAATGATGCGGGTGTCTTTTGGCGGCCAAGGGCTTTTTCGGGATTTCGTTCTCAAGTTGTTTCGCCACATTTTCCACACAGCTTTTACTTTTAGAAGTTGTTGGGTTTTCTTATGAGAAAATCTAATATTAAATTATTAATGAAAAAAATATGTTAATTTGCTAAAATTACCATATCCTAGACTCGTATATTTGTGGTGACCAGTATTATATATATATATTAATTACTAAAATGAACATGTGAGAGCTTTTCATTGTTCATTTGGTACCTGCTATTTCCAGGACTATAATTACTAAATTCAGATAATAATATTATTGGTAAAATATAAGCTACAAATTGTAAATAAGTTTTGATTTGGAAATAACAATTTTGATTCTTCTTATAGCAAACTTTTATATTTACATTTTTTTCCCTCAACTAATTTTGAATTAATTGTTTTCACCCTATTTATTATAAAGTTATATTATTGGTATTTCGTAAGTTATGATTCTAATCCCTTATTATATTTTAAAGTTACATTTTTCGTCCTTTACGTAAATTGTCTTTGTCGAGCTGCGTTTTTTCAATATACGGGGCTTCCGCAGCATTGCGCGGACTGTCTGAATACTAGTTACTTTTCATTTAACAAAATTATGCCGATAATCGCAAATATTCTATTGGGACTTGGATGTGGCGACAAGGTCCCCACATATAAAAAGTTGTTACCGTTCGTATTTTGTTGTTGTTTTCATGAACAGCGATCGGCGAAAATCGTAACCTTTTTACGTCCAAGAATCATAGATTCAAGAGTACATTTACCAATCAGCAACGGTCAAAAACATACTCGCGAGTATGTTTCGGTATTTTAGGTTATTTCAAAAGGCTACTGTGGTTTTATAAGCTTTCGGTATTTTAGGTTATTTCCACGTAAATCCTCGTGTGTCTATTTTATTTACTTCATTCATATTTCGTTGTGATTATTACCGTTTGATAATTTTGATCACATTCCGCATTGAGCTAATATTGTCTAAAGTCAATTCGGATCCGTCGTATTTTACAACAATTGGTATCAGAGCATCTGGGTTTTGATATTAGCTTGTTGGGATCATTTTATCAAGTAATAAATCATGTCTTCGGTGAAATACGATATTCCGCTGCTGGATCGAAATACCCGATTTCCGCTGTGGCAAGTAAAGATGAGAGACATTCTCATTCAGATGGATTTACACAACGCGCTCTTGGGCTTCGAAAAGATGCCCGCTACATGGACCGAAGAAGAAAAGGAGATGAAAGATCTGAAGGCTTTATCTCAAATTTGTTTGCACTTGTCAAACGATGTTTTACAAGATGTTCTAAAAGAAACGTCGGCGGCTGCTTTGTGGCTAAAGTTGGAGCAGTTATTGATGACAAAGAGCTTACCAAACAAGTTGCATCTAAAGCAACGGTTGTTCAATCTCAAGATGATTGAGTGAGGCTCATTAGCTGAACATTTGTCCACATTCAAAGAGTTAATAAATAACTTAGAGAATATGGATGTTCAGTATGAAGATGAAGACTTAGCTTTATTTTTGCTGTCATTGTTGCCCGAATCCTACAGCCATTTTCGTGATGCGATCATCTACAGTCGTGACACTCTTGTTTTAGATGAAGTCTTTACAGCTTTGGATTCTAAAGAGAAGATGAAGCATATTACCGGTGGTGGTTCAAGTGATGCTAAAGCCAAAGGTTTGAATACCAGAGGAAGAACAACAGAGAGAAGTAGAACTTCTCAATCTTCCAACAGAACCAGATCCAAGTCAAAAGGCAAACGAAAGTTTTGCAACTATTGTCACAAGAAGGGACATGTGCTTGAAGAATGTTTCAAGTTGAAGAATAAAGAAAAAGAGAAGGCGGCAGCAAATGGTAAACAAGCTAGCACTTCGGGTGAAGCCGATGTAGCTGAGGTTGAATGTATTGGAGAACTTTTGACAGTTTATTCAGATAAACTGGATTCCACTGGTGATTAGATACTCGACTCTGGTTGTATTTTTCATATGTGTCACAACAAAAGTTGGTTTTACACATTTGAAAAGGTTAACCAGGGCTATGTGTTGATGGGTAACAATACTACATGTCCAGTTCTTGGACATGGTTCAGTCAGAATCCGTATGTTTGATGGCGTTATCCGAACCATTGGGGATATTAGATATGTCCCTGACCTCAGAATAAACTTGTTATCTCTCAGTTCTTTTGATAAAAAGGGATACGAGTTTGCCGGTAAAGGTGGAGTTCTCAGGGTGTTCAAAGATGGTTCCAACAAACTGAGAGCCAATCGAAAAACCTCTGACCTCTACTTTCTTGACGGGCAAACAATTTCGAGTGATGCTACTGTTGTTTCAAAGTCTCTTTCTGATCCAAAACAATCTCGTCTTTGGCACCTTCGACTCGGCCATATGAGTTTTCAAGGCATGTCAGAATTGAGTCGAAGAGGTTTACTTGGTCAACAAAAGATTGTTGATTTGGAGTTCTGTGAAGACTGTGTATATGGCAAGGCAAAAACGAGTGAGGTTTTCAAGTGGTATCCATACAACGAAAGGACCACTCGACTATGTCCACTCGGATTTGTGGGGACCAGCTCGAGTTGCTTCTAAAGCTGGAGCTAACTATATGCTCACTATCATTAACGATTTCTCCAGGAAGGTGTGGTGTTTCTTCTTAAGACATAAGGGAGACGTTTTCTCTACCTTCAGAGACTGTAAAGTTCAGGTTGAAAAGAAATCAAGATTGGTGGTAAAGTATCTTCGTACGGATAATGGACTAGAGTTTTGCTCAGAAGAGTTTAATGCCTATTGCTGAAAGGAAGGCATTACTCGACATCGCACGGTAGTCCAGACGCCTCAACAAAATGGTGTAGCCGAAAGGATGAATCGCACAATTATGGAGAAGTTCCGGTGTATGCTTTCAAATTCCAAATTGCCAAAGTCCTTCTGGGCGGAGGCTGCTTCTACTGCTTGCTATGTTATCAACCGATCACCGTCACGAGCAATCGAGAAGAAAACTCCGTATGAGTTATGGTCCGGGAAACCTGCCGATTATACACATCTGAAACCTTTCGGATGTCCAGCTTATACACGAGTTGACAATGGGAAGTTAGAACCGAGAGCACTTAAATGTGTCTTTCTTGGTTATAATCCAGGAGTTAAAGGTTACAAGTTATGGAGCAATGATCTAAATAAAATCATCATCTCAAGAGATGTTACTTTTGACGAGTCTGCTATGATTCATCAAACTTCCGACTCTACAGAAGATACAGTCGCATCATCAAAAGCCAATGAAGAGAAAGCTCAAATAGAGGTTGAGTTTCCTACTTCGCCTGTCACCATTCCGAGTCCAATTGAGCAACAAGAGTCTTCCTCGCCAAATGAGCATGTCGTTGTTGAAGAAACAACAACTTCACAACCACAAGATACTACTCGAAGCATTGCAAGAGATAGGCCGAGAAGACAAATTGTTCCTCCAAAGAGGTATGCTGAAGCTGAACTTGTTGCTTATGCTTTTATTGTTGCTAATGATATTGAGTCGGAAACGGAGCCTCTGAATTATGATGAGGCTATCAAATCTAAAGACTCAAATGATTGGATGATTGTTATGCATAATGAGATGGAATCCTTGCAAAGAAATAGTACTTGGGATTTAGTTCCTATTCCAAAAGGGAAAAGGCCAGTTAACCTAAATGAGAAACCAAGATATAAAACTCAGTTGGTAGCTAAAGGCTACAGTCAAATTCCAGGCGTTGACTATATTGACATCTATTCCCTAGTAGTCAAACATACTTCTATTCGTGTATTGTTGGGGTTAGTTGCTTCAAATGATTATGAGTTGGAGCAACTAGATGTTACTACAGCTTTCCTAAATGGTGAGCTTGAGGAAGAGATTTTCATGCAACAACTTGAAGGTTTTGTAGTTCCTGGAAAGGAGGACTACGTATGTAAATTGAAGAAATCTCTTTATGGCCTCAAGTAGTTTCCTAGACAATGGTACAAGAGGTTCGATTCTTTCATGACTGTTGAGTGTCGTAACCAACAAAATAAAAGAGTTGAAATATGGTTTTAAAATAATTTGTTGATTACCAATATTTCGTGATTACACTACTTGTTATAAATACTAACTATGTAGTATAAATGGCAAGTAGGGTCGATCCACAGGGAGCGATGGTCTAATGGATTATACATTAATTTCACGAGATTTAAACTTGTAAAGAAAGTAACAAAAAGGGGGGTTTTGATGTTTAGTTGGAACACGATTGTATAAATGATTTGAGACAAAATATAGAAAGATTGCTTTTTGTATTTTATAATTTGGGGACAAATTCTGGTTTTGCATTTATAGTCATATGATTGGAAATAACAATAAGAATGATGTTTATAACTTTAATCTTTCTAAGTTGGTACTTTGTGTATGCCGAAAGCTCGCACATACACCATTCACCTAATATACCTTAGTCAAGAGAAGCTCATTAACTAAGACTAATCTTACTAATCAAATCTAGATAAGATCATAGAATTTGAATGAAAGATTGCATTATGATTTATGTGAATGTTCCCAACAATGTTCAATACTCCTAAACAAGCGTTGAAGCGTTAAAACATGAGATATGATTTTCACCTAATTAAAGATGATTATCACAAATAACATTTTATAAAACAATTACGGATTTTATAATTTGTATGACTAGATTGGTTGATATTTAAGATCAAATGACCAATATGAAATAAATAAGAACCAAACACTTGTTAATTCTCAAAATCATATCACTAGAAAGATATAAAATCAAACATCAAACTTTATATTAAATCACAATCATAATCCTTAATACAAAACCAGAAAATAAAGTTACTAGCCACTCATGACTAGTAAAAGATAAAAGAACTTACAAAATGAAGATAATCCACACTTGAAGTTGCACACAAACACAAACACAATGTATCTAGAGAGTATTCAGAAGTTAATGGAATAATGGCTCATTCTAAGGCTAACTAGACACATCTATTTATACTAACACACCAAGGGCAAAATGGTAAAATGGACAATGGCAAACATCATCATTCCTAGACCCACTTCTCTCATCACATGGCCTCAAAATCAGGTTGGATCTGGATCTGGTCGTGTAGCATGGGAATGACAGCACAAGAAGGAATAAACAACTCAAAGTGGGCTAAAAAGCAGATCTGGTCACCAGGAAAAGTTACACGGCCGTGTAATTTCTTGGGCCAAAATTACACGGTCGTGTAATCCTGGATTTCATCCTGGGCCCTACCCTGAGCTGACATGGCATCCACGTGGCATAGCAAAGTTACACGGCCGTGTAACTTATAGGGCAAAAGTTACACGGTCGTGTAACATTCTGTCTTTGGGATGATTTCATTTTTTGTAACTTCTTCTTTTGAGCTCCGTTTTTTTCTGAAATTTCTTGTGTAGCTTCCCATTGTCATCCAATGCAAGATTCATCCTTCAAAAGCACCTGAAAACAACCACAAAGTGTGAAAGTAGATTGCTATTCTTGAAATCCCGAAAAACATGAAAATATGCAATAATGAGAATGAAATGCAAGGTAAAATAAGGATAGAAAGGCATGAAAACATGCTTAGAAATACACCTATCAATGACTAGTCACAAATTCAGCAGGTGCACCTATGATAGCTGCGTTTATTTCAAGAAAGGTGACAATGGTTCAAAGATCTACTTACTCTTGTACGTGGATGACATGTTGATTGCAGCGAAAGATATGAAGGAGATTCAGAAGTTAAAAGATCAGTTGAAAGCTGATTTTGAAATGAATGACTTAGGAGCTGCCAAGAAAATTTTAGGTATGGAAATTGTTCGTGACAGGAAGTCTAGGATCTTTCATCTTTCTCAAAAAGGTTACATTGAGAAAGTCCTACGACGCTTTAATATGCATGAAGCAAAGCTGGTCAACACACCTTTTGCAGCTCATTTCAAGTTATCATCCGCTTTAAGTCCTACTACTGATACTGGTATGGCGTACATGGCACGCGTACCATACTCTAGTGCTGTTGGATCTTTGATGTATGCTATGATCTGCACACGCCCTGATTTGGCTTATGCAGTTAGCATGGTTAGTAGATATATGGCGAACCCGGGGAGAGAACACTAGAAAGCAGTACAGTTGATCTTACGTTATCTACGCGGTACGTCTTCTATGTGTCTATGCTATGGACAATCTAACACTGGGGTGGTTGGATATGTTGATTCGGATTTTGGCAAAGACTTAGATAAACGAAGATCCATTACAGGGTATGTGTTTACACTGAACGGTTGTGCTATTAGTTGGAAAGCCCAGTTACAGCCTACAGTTGCACTGTCTTCTACAGAGGTAGAATACATGACGATTACAGAAGCAGTTAAGGAAGATATTTGGTTGAAGGGATTGTTTAGGGAACTCGATGATAGAATAAAGGTTACCACAATATTCTGTGATAATCAAAGTGCTATCTTCTTGAGTAAAGATCAGATGTTTCATGACCGTACAAAGCACATTGATATTCGTTATCATTTTGTGCATAATATCATTGAAAAAGGTGATTGTGTCATAGAAAAGATCGATACAGATTATAATCCTGCTGATGTGTTTACAAAGAGTCTTCCAATATCCAAGTTCAAACTGTGTTTGAACTTAATGGGTATTTCTGATCGCAGTTGAGCCTGATTAGGCTCGTGGTGGAGGAAGTATTTCATTTTTCAGGATCAATTTTTCTCTATATGGTGATTGCAGTTTCTTATGGAGTTTTGGAAGTTGATGAGTTGTTTTTTGATGGTTAAACATGTTGCAGAATCAGTCTGTTACTTGCTCAATTTTGAAGTCAAGGTGGAGATTGAAGAATATGCCTTCAATTGAGTCAAAGATGTGGCTGCAACACTTATTTTCGAATGGCTGCTAAAGATGATTTTCAAATGTGGCTTGCAACCAATTTTTCAACAAATGAACAATTTTTTCTAAAATGGATTGCAATACAAACCCTATATAAATGGTAGAAACTCATTCATGCAAATCACACCAAAAACCAACTCACAACATTTCTCTTCTCTTGTAAATACAAAAGAGTTGTAACTCTTTGTATTTTTGTATTCTCCTAACGTTTTGTAAATACTGCAAAATATAGTGAATTGGTTCTCGGCTTCCTCCGCCCGTGGTTTTTCCCGATTTGGGTTTTCCACGTAAATCCTCGTGTGTCTATTTTATTTACTTCATTCGTATTTCATTGTGATTATTATCGTTTGATAATTTTGATCTCATTCCGCATTGAGCTAATATTGTCTAAAGTCAATTCGGATCCGTCGTATTTTACAACACTAAGTTCTTGAGAAATATAAACATATATAAAAGAAGCCTGGCTAAACTTGAAAATACTTTGGTGCAAAATAATATATGCTTCTAACAAGAATAGAATCTAAGATCTAGGCTACGGATACACCACGATTCAACGAGCTCATCTAGATACAACTTGTTATGTATTGTCGCAAAACATAATTATAATATATACGTAAAAATATATATTTTAAATATTTTATATAAATCTGTTTGATTTGGTTTTTTCGGTTTTGACATTCCAAATACTGAACCCTAAAAATTTCGGTTTTTAAAAAAATAAAAACCATTGGGTCGGTTTCATGTTCAGTTTCGGTTTTTGGATTTGCGGTTCGGTTTTGCTCATCCCCAGTATGAACAATAATAGACTTGTCACCTATCAATCAATATGCCACATGTCCTTCAATTAACACAAATTTCATATTAGGCATTAACAAATAACAGTTTCTCAGTACCCAATGAAATTGAGGAATCTTTCCAACTCCAACGTATACACATTAACCGCTTCTTCTAAGACTGGACATTAGGGATGTCGTCGGCATCCGACAACATGGACGACCCCTCAATAGCCACGGTCCACTGACATCGTTGGGGGGCATATATATATACATCTGAGATTTTTGAGGGATGCCTCTCTCAATCTCTCTTCTCCTTAGGGTGGGGGGAGTAGTTCCCTCCCATCCCACTGAACCCACTCAACACGTCAGCTTTTCTCTCTCCTCTCATTTCTATCTTTCCCCATCTTTCACCTATGGAACCAGTACCCATTGAACCCACTGAACCACAATGCCACATCATATTTTTGATTTTTAAATTAATTAATTAAATTAAAAAATTAATTTAATATTTAATTTAATGATTCAAATAATATTAAAATGCGCCAAAAATAATAAAAAAAGTCAAATAACATTAAATTAAAAATCACACCGTTACAAGATTTAAAAAAAAAACTAAATACGGAAAATAAATCCTAAAAACAATAAAAAAATCCTAAATACGAAAAAAATCCTAAAATTCCCACCCATACATCTATGCAATTTGCTTTTTTCCCCAAAAATCATTGCCAGTTGAGGTCCGGTCAAATGGTCATGGGGGGAAGGAAGAATTTTAAATCTTTTTGTTCACATGCCCATTTGAGCGCTGCTATCTCTTGCTCAATGAGGGCTGATTTCCTCTTCGATTCCTCCTCCTGTGTAGTCAGAACAACCATTTTCTTTACATGAAGGGTGTCTTTCTTCTGCGATTCAACATCACTAGTCTTTGCCAGTTCGGATATCTTATCCACGATGGTCTAATATCCCTCAGGAATTGATGAAGATCCAACCACATTTTTTCCTTTTCTTTGCCGGGAATGTGTTGATGGTTGTGGGGAAGGTGCATTGCCTTCGTCAAGATCGACCGGATGAGGTGAAAAGTGTGTATCGGAAGGAGAGTTGGTGAAGTAGTTGGAGTCGGACGTTTTTCTTCGTTTGGCGGAATGATGTGGGGAATGCATCCCCATTTCATTGACCGTTTGCCATTTGGCATGGTCTTTTAGTATTTCCCATGCCCCCATATGTGCGAAAGAGGCCCGGTGGATTTTCCGGTACTCTGAACGGGTGGCCTATAAAACATCCACATCCCCCCTTCCACTGGCACGCATGTTCAATTTATTGTTGTATATACAATTGAACTTATTTACCTTCGTTTGCATGTCTTTATACCTGGAGTTGACCTGATGCTTGGTCCGATCGGATCCTTCAATTTACGCATGGAAATGTTCCAACAGTTTCTGCCAAAAAGAGTCAGACCGTTGGGTGTTTCCGTGTTCTTGGTCCTCAGAACAACTAATGTACGCCTTCGCCAATGCAATCTCCTCCTTCTCCTCCTACGTTTTACGGTTCACGCGGTGAGTGTAATTCCACTTATTAGCACGCATAGGGGGTGTTGTTGCTGTTGTGTCTCTGGGATGGCTTCCTCATCCTGATCATCCTCTTGCTACTCTTGCCCCTCTTGCTCCTCCTCGTTATCCGAGGGTGGAATGTGTAACGCCAAGACACTCTTTTTATGTAAATATAATAAAAAGGGTAAATTGGTCATTTTACCTTAGAAGGGTAATTTGGTCTTTTGGACAGAAAAGGACTTGTATTGTAATAATATTTTGAGTCTTGGACTTAAAATGTTATAAAATCTGATTTTTGTCATAAACTTTGTTAATTGTGGCAAAAGTATAAGAAATGAAAGTTTTATTGTAATAAAACTTGATTATTGTGGCCAAAGTTCAAAAGATGGAACTTAAGGACCAAGTTTGTAAATTTTGGAAGTATAAATAGAGAGGTTGACTCTCTTCTTTGACTGGTCATTTGTGCAGCAACGGGAAGGGTTTTTGAGAGCAAAAACCTGGAAATCTTTGAAGCTTGAAGCAAGGAATTGGAATCATAGCTTGGAATTGGTGATTCCTAAGTTAAATAAGGTTAGTAAATTCACTTTCTAGCCAAGTTCTTGGATGTGTTCTTCACGGGACGAACTAGAAACTGTAATTTCAGTTATAGTCCAAGAAGCTTATATGATTTCTGATATCAAATTTGTTCTTAATAGTAAGAACATATGTTAAAAACAGCAAAGTAGGTTGCTATTATTGAAAAATTGGAACTTTGCTCAAGAACCCTAGAATACATGTTTATATGATCCAGTGGATTATAATGAGTTCTAATGAGTTCTAATGAGTTCCAAATGTTGTTAATGATGAGAATAATCAGTAGAAGTGATTAATTTTGAAGAATTTCGGTTTTTGGACCAAAATGTCAAAAACGGAAATTGTTAGAAAATGTTTGAAATCTATGATTTCCATGGCTAAAAACTTGTGGTAAATGAAAGGTTTTGGTCCTAGAACAAACCCCTATCGATTAAGTCATGTATTAAGGGCTTAAAATGAGAAAATGGGATTTTGTAGCTTAAAAATCGGAGTTTCTGCACCTCTGCCCAGCGCTCGCGACTTGACCAGGTGGTCGCTCGCGACTCGAAGGACTGGGCGCGACGCGCCTTACACTTTGGGCGCGATGCGCCTCCAAGGCAGGGAGTCCAAAATGCTAACTTTTGTTTGGCTTGTCCGATTTAGCTCAAACTTGAACCGTAGACTCGTTATGGTATGAAAAGTTTGGGAAAATTTTTATATTGAGTTTTCGACCCCTCGGGGGCACTATAGATCGATTCGAATGCCTCGGTGAATAGTAAAATTCATAAAAAGATAGTAAATGTAAAGTTTATTATCTAGGCATTGTTTATAGTTGCATAATATTGGACTCTTATGTATTAGAGCCAATTTAGATGATTATTAACCTATTATCATTTGGTATATAAATGAATATATAGGTATGGGACAAAATGGTTGTGGTGCACGCAAAGGCAAGAAACAACCGGGATTTAAATGCAGCTAGTATCCAGGTGAGTAATCTCACTGATATCATATGTGATATATGATGATTGAATTGTTACAGGTTGAAACAGCTTCGAGGGACGAAAACGACAAGTGTAAAAATATATGTAAAAGACAAGACCAGATAAGCCGTGAGTCATTGCGATGACAAGAACGGAACTGTGAGTCAATACATATATATATATATATATATATATATATATATATATATATATATATATATATATATATATATATATATATATATATATATATATATATATATATATATATATATATATATATATATATATATATATATATATATATACACTATGATAGACAAGACCGGATAAGCCGTGAGTCTAGGCAACAGCGGGCTAACCCGTGAGCCATAGTTTATTTTGATGAGTCAAACTTATATAGACAAGACCGGATAAGCCGTGAGTCTAGGCAACAGCGGGCTAACCCGTGAGCCAAGGCAACAGCGGGCTAACCCGTGAGCCATATTTGATTTTGTATTGTATGATATTCTGGTGCGGCCTATACGGCTATGATTCTGGATGTTATATCCAACTGGTGCGGCCTATATGGCTATGATATTATTATATAGAGACGGTGCGGCCTTATGGCTACGATTTCGGGTTGCTGAACCTAAACTGGTGCGGCCTTTGGGCTATGATTCATACGCTGGAAATGTTTTAGTGCGGCTTATATAGCCATGACAAATGATACGACTTATATAGTCAGGTATGACCAAGAAATATGGGACATAAATGTATGCAAATAACAACCCGTAAGACTATACGATAGGATGGGCAATCCTAAGACATATATGGTTAGCCAGAATGGCTAGGCGTTTGGGACCGATATCCGGACAGAGATATACGGTTAATAGATTTATCATATATAGGAAATTATATATGAATGTATTTTTATACGTGTTATTTGCAGATATGATTACTCACCGAGCTTTGTAGCTCATACCGTTTGTTAAATGTCCCTGCAGGTTAGCATAACCCTGGTAAGGGTAAGGATAAAGTCCGTGACTCAAGAAGTGGACTTGTAGATGCTGTCAGTAGCAGCCCGACTTTAAAGGAGATTTGGTATTTTATACTCTCCTTGATACACTTGTACCCGTGTTTATTAAAATATACCCCTTTGTTTATGGTTTTATGTAACGAAACCTATGTTTTTTAATGAAAAATTTTCAGGGGTGTTTTGTTTTAAAAGCCGGGTGTTACAGAATGGTTTCATCACTGGACTCGTCTTGGGTACAAAAGTGAGAAGTGTCGAGGACGTAGCATTGGTTGGGGCTTAGATGGAATGGGTTGGGGCTTTGTTGGAACTGGTTGGGGTATTGTTGGAACTGGTTTGGGTATTGTGAAAAATTTTGTTGGTATTGGGGATATTGTGTGTAATTGTGAAGGTGTGGGGATGGGGTTGGTGGAACATCTTGACGGTTTCTGCTTTGTGAGGAACCACGTCGCTTGGATTTACCATGATTTGAATCAATTTTATAAAAAAAGTGTTTTTTTATAAAATAGAGGGCAAAGGGTTTTTTAGAGAGAAAATGAGAGTAAGAAAGAAGGGTAAAGATGTGGTTTTTGAAGGAGTGAAGATGTGGTATTTATAGGGATGAGGGGAGGGTAATTTTTGATAGATTAAAAGTTTTTTTTTTATTTTTTTATTTTAATATTGAGTGGGTTCACCCGGCTTTAACACCCCATTCTCCAACCCGTTGGCTCGAATCCGCATGAAACCGCAAGGCTGGGGGTAGCGGTACCGGCGGTACCGCCCCATCTCGATGCCAATCTTTCGCGAACCCGTGAGCTACTCCGCCTTCCCTTATACCATCAACACCATCCCACATCTCCTACACCATTTCTCTCTCTGTGTGTGTGTGTCTCTCTCTCTCTCATTAGATTGATAGAATGTCCTTGGCATCGACACCGTGTAACCTAAGATAGCCAATTATTGATTCTCCGTGTATAAATCATCATAACAAACCAAAAAATAAAAAATAAAATCACTCCTATAATTTAAAAAAAAAACAAATATCGTTAGTTGCTTTAGAAAAAAATCAATAAACAATGAAAAATAAAAAGAATCATCATGCTCTAATTTTAATATCTTCAAAGCACCACCAAGACAAAGAAAGAAAAGTGTGAATGTTGAGCACCAGTTTTGTAACGGCATACACTGGCGGTACAGTGACACTCTGTTCCTCCATATACCTAAATTTATAAAGAACATTAGCTTAAGCTAGTTTGGATTTAAAAAAATAAACTCACCCAAATTTGTATCTTTATTTTCATAGAAAAAGAAAATACCCTTGATTATCATTTATCTGCTTTACAAAATCCAGTAAACCTGCAGCAAATAAAAATGTAGGACATTTGAAAACTAAAATATACAAATATGAAAAATTAACCTTTAAAAAGTATGCACTTTGTTTAGCGACACTTTTCCTGCTTACCCTGTGGGATTTCCCTGAAAAATATACACAAACTCACCCAACATACAACAGTCGGATCATCAGAAAGATCAAACTGAGAACCCAAAATGAGCAACAAGAAGAAACTATTGATAATTGGGGGCACTGGTTACTTGGGTCAGCATCTATTGCAATCGTTTTCAGAATCCCGGAAACCACTGGATCTATCAATTGCGTTCACACACCATTCGTCTCCTCCGCCTCAGCTTTTGCTTCGATCCCTTCCTAATGCAACCGCTTTTCAAGTTGACTTACAAACTGGTCAAGGGTTTGACTCCATCACTCACACATTTGGCCAGGTTCTCATTCTCTACCACTAATTTTCAATCTCATCGTTTGTTGCACATATTTGGGTTTGAGACCTTAGGATAATGAGTGTTGTAATGCTATTTGTTGAATGCTTTCTAGGAATTAGGGATTCCGATCCCATGGTTTGGGGAATTGGAAACAATTTTTTTCTAACTTAAACGAAATTAGCTTATTTCGATTTCAAATTCGTTTAACCCAAATTAAGTCTTCATTTTATCGTCAAGATACATTCTTTATGTCTCAAAGTAGTAATACCCATTTGTATCTAACTCGCAATGCAGCCTGATGTTGTAATCAATTGTGCTGCACTTTCTATACCTCGTGTTTGTGAGACAAATCCTTCGGTTGCCATGTCTGTAAATATTCCTTCTTCACTTGTAACATGGTTATCAAGTTTCACTGAAAGCAATACTCTTCTCATTCATCTTTCAACCGATCAAGGTAATACAATTCAAGATTCAACCCATGTCCCTTCTGTTTTTCTTTCTTTAACCCTATTTCCTAGTAGATTCTTGGATAAATGATGTTTAAAAAGTATTTGAGAAATATATACTATGGCAACTTTGTAAAAGTTTAGGACTTCTTTCATGTAATTTTGTTCACGAGCTTTTGTATCAGTTTATGAAGGGACAAAGTCTTTCTATAAAGAAGACAATGAGACATTTCCTGTGAATGTATATGGAAAGTCAAAAGTGGCAGCAGAAGAATACATTTCTACAAACTGGTCAAACTTTGTGATTTTAAGAAGCAGCATTATTTTCGGGCCACAAACTATCTCACCCGTTACAAAATCACTTCCAATTCAGGTATGTGTTTTTTTTTAAAACATTATTTTTTATTATTATGACATGATAGTACAGACTACAGCCAGCTGGCTGTGAATGTGACTGTGACTGTGAATGTGTACTGTCAATGGGACGTGTACTGAATCTCTGTTTGTGCAAAAGACGTAAATGCCCTCCAGATCTTCATAGTCGAAAACTTTTTGAGTTGGTTTTTAATGTTTATTTCTTTAAATGTGAAATACAGTGGATGGATAGTGTTCTTGGAAAAGGACAAGAAACCGAATTCTTCCATGATGAATATCGTTGTCCGGTTTATGTGAAGGATGTTGTAAATATCATACAAATATTAACCGACAGATGTTTTTCAGGTTACACATTCCTCATTTTTGTTACAAAATTTATGTTGTAGTCGATGCATTTCTCCATTATTCACTCATGTTTGACTTTTAAGGTCAAAACACACTATTTTTTTTTTTACTTCATTATCAATGTACCTCTCAATTTTTTTATATAAACTTTTTGTTGCATTGCTATTTCATGCATTTAGCCCAAAAACAAATGATGTGGGAAAACTCATTCATGAATTTCTCTATTAAGTCGTTCTTTCTGTATTAGGGTTAAAAAACACACCTACATATAGCTTACTAGATCAAGTCATGTCATTATTATGTCAAAAAGAAACAACACCTAAAATTTCCACTATTTCTTGTCATTTTTCAGATGGCAAGAAAATGGGATTAATTCTAAATGTCGGTGGGCCCGATAGGTTATCGCGGGTCCAAATGGCTGAGACTGTGGCTCGTGTTAGAGGCTACAACACCTCATTGATCAAACCCGTATCTGCATCATCGGTTAGTTTAACTTAACCCTAGTTAAAATTCACTTTCTCATATATTATTTTCATGATAATTTTGGAAGTTATTTTGGTTTCAGATTGATCGTGGAGTGAAGTCACCGAGTGACATATCCATGGATATAAGTAAGATGATTCAAACGTTGGATTTTAAACCTACGTGTTTTGAAGATGGTGTCAAATTGACAATCGACTCCATGACATGAAGTTGTTTTTTGTATGTTGCATTATTGTATATACATGGGGAAAATAAGTACTATGTTGGTTGTTTTACTCTTAAATGAAAGTTTATAAATATGCTTAAAAATACATTTGTTTTAAGCATATTCATGGTAATGGTTTATTTAGGATAATGGGATCAAGAAATATATGTTTAGACATAAGACGACAGACATATTGTACTGAGTTTGGCATGCATTGAACTGAAGTTAATGGAAAAAAAAAAAGTTTTATATTACACCTAAAAAGATGGGATTGAGACTCGCTATTGATCTATTGTTTTATGGAAAATACGTGAATACAATTCTCATTCTTATCATTAAAAATAGACATTGAAAGCTTGTTATAGTTTGGTGCTATGATCAACGTCACATTTGAAATGCAAACAAATAAACACAAGTGTGAAAAGATCAAATGAATTCAAACTTTCAATAAATTTGATAACTTCCAAATGATTATATGATGACAATGGTTGTTACACATTATAAAGTCATTAAGAAACTTCACAAGTAAAAATGGAAGCACATTATCATTTAGAGCATGGAGATATTTCATTTAAAGCGTGCGATTACTTTCTATATTACATTTCTTAATTTGTATTTACTTCCCATGTAATTATTTTTTGTATAATCTCTGATGTTCCTATTTTTATACAGGGCGTGTTCGGTAAAATTAGCTGGTAGCTGGTAGTGATTAGCTGTAAGCGGTTAGCTGGAAGCTGGTAGCGGTTAGCGGTTAGCTGTTAGCTGGTAGCTGTGACTTTTATTGCTGCAGAAGTGTTCGTCAAAAACAGCTGTTAGCTTTTAAAAATGTAAAATAATATAAAAATCAAAAGCCAAACGCTAAAAGCTCTCAAAAGCTAATTGAAATAGCTTTTGGATTATGAGTGTTTTGTTAAAAATAAAAGCTAAAAGCTCTTGCTTCCGAACGAGGTTTTTTCATTTTTTTCAGCGTTTTCCTAAAAGCTAAACGCTAAACGCTCCCAAAAGCTCTCAAAAACTGCGTGCCGAACATGCCCATAAAAACATGCTAATATAATAATAATGGCGAATCTATTTCTTGAAAGCATGTAAAAATTGACATTCTATATGCAATAAGATAGAAACCATAAACAAGATATTTAATTTTAATCTTAGAGAATTTTGTTTTAACCAAATACAATAGTGAGAAATTTGGAGTATTGATCTACAATTTTACCGTGTTTAACAAGTTAATACTAGTTGACCAAGATAATCAATGATAATTAAATTTGCTTTTTGAAGTTAAGCATGTTTGATATATTTGTGCAATTTTAATAAAAACATCAGTTTCGTCAAAAATCATTAATAATATATAATATTTTATTTTATTTTAATTATATAGATGATCGTTTAGGCTCGTGTGCCTAGTCGAGTTTGTTGATTGAAGTTCATACTCGAGCTTAGTGTGGGCTCATTTAACTCGATCTCGAGTGATATTTTTAACGAGTCGATCTTGAGTAAATTGACTAGGTTGCACTTTACCGACTGGCTTTTTTGTTTTGTACTTCGAAAGAGAACATGTTGAAAAAACTTAGTTTCGTGGCAATTATGCAAGATTTCAGATATCCAGTTTTGTTTTATAGATATGATTCCCAGCCCCTCTTATTTTTATTGCTAGTGTTCCGTCCATGGTTGTTCAAGAAGCTACTCAACCAGATAAAAAAAAGACAAATCTTTGTGTAATTGATTAAATACCCACACAATCCTCCCATCTAGGGGTGAGCAACGAAATAAGGTACCCGCTTTTCGATTTTGGTTCCTAAAACGATAGAACTGCCCTGTTCTGGTTCTCATTTTATTGAAACCGCTACCCGCCACTTAAAACAATTATATATATATATATATATATATATATATATATATATATATATATATATATATATATATATATATATATATATATATATATATATATATATATATATATATATATATATATATATATATATATATATATATATATATATATATATATATATATATATATATATATATATATATAAAGTTAGGTGAGCGTAAGGTAGTACTTATTATACATTTTTAAGAATTATGATTTTACCTAAAACATTAAACATTTTGCATCAATGTGTCATCTAAACTCAAGTATAGCATCTTGAACTTTCTTATATTTAAAAATCAAAATCAATCCACCCATTTTTCGTTTATAACTTATATCGTAATGAACTATATTTACTTTGTCACGTGTAACCTTTTATAACTATTATTGGACTTTATTTACTTTGTAATTTGTAACTTGTGTTATCATGAGCTTGTGTTATCATGAGCTGGTTCTATTAGTTAGCTTTTGTTTCTATGGATATTATTTCTTTTTGGTCCTGGTCCTGGTCCTGGTCCTGGTCCTGGTCCTGGTCCTGGTCCTGGTCCTGGTCCTGGTCCTGGTCCTGGTCCTGGTCCTGGTCCTGGTCCTGGTCCTGGTCCTGGTCCTGGTCCTGGTCCTGGTCCTGGTCGTGGTCGTGGTCGTGGTCGTGGTCGTGGTCGTGGTCCTGGTCGTGGTCGTGGTCCTGGTCCTGGTCCTGGTCCTGGTCCTGGTCCTGGTCCTGGTCCTGGTCCTGGTCCTGGTCCTGGTCCTGGTCCTGGTCCTGGTCCTGGGCCTGATGGGTACCCGCCTATGCTCACCCCTACATAGTACGATGGGACTCCCATCGTACTATGTAAAACAATGCTAGCAAATAAACAAGTCATCAAGAAATAAGTCATCAATAAAATAGTCATCATTGAGTTAACAATACGGGCGCCCCTTGCTATACACTCCTCTATAGGGTAAGACACACTCGCCCTACAAAGTCATGCCCGCTTAAAGGTCCAAGGTATCAGAAAGCCTCCGAACTACAGAGGATGAAAACCTAAAGTAGCGGAAAGCCTCCGAACTACTAAGGGTAGGTCCAAAGTATCAGAAAGCCTCTAAACTACTAAGGACTGTGTCAATCCAAGACTGGATGAAACATATTCACTCCAATACAAGGTCAACATATGAGACTTCTACTTCATGATGGGGAGATATCACCCTAGTAGAGTCTAGGTCATCAGGTTCGGACTTCCAACTATGAATGCATCCATCATCGTATATAATTCAACAAGTTTTCATAATCAAGAATTCAAATCCAAAAAGGACACTTGACTATATAATACAAAACTTGGGTATATGAGACCCAACATCTACAACTTTAAAACAAAACTTGATTCAAGATTCAAAAGGGTTTCAAAAATCACATAGAGAGTCAAGTATTTCATCTTTCATTCAAAACCAAGTATTTTGTTAAACATCAAAAGAAGTATAACTTTTCAAGCCTTATAGGCCAAAACAATTTTATGATCAGCACATGATATTTGAAAGACTCAGGTTTGCTATGTACCAAAAAATATCCTCATGTACTCACATTGATCAAGAAAGAGGCTATTCGATTCCTAGAGCACCCTTGCCCTTCTTGTGTTCACTACTTTTGTTTCTACCTATTGAACTCATATACAATATGTATTCATTAATATATATATATATATATATATATATATATATATATATATATATATATATATATATATATATATATATATATATATATATATATATATATATATATATATATATATATATATATATATATAGCACATTCCATTCATCTATGAGGAGTCCTCAAAATCACTTAATCCATTAAGACACCTTAGTTATAACTATGTATAACTAGTTGGTATCAACACCCTCCCAAGACTATGACAAACTTAGTCTTTCCTATGAACATGCTTCATTGCATTACCATATTTCTAATTCAATCCATTTAAACAATTCATTATAACAATTACAACCTCACCAATAAATATGCCAAGAACTTACTTGATAGTTCTTACAATTAATCATCCCAATGACACTACTTTGATAAATATGACATAATTATCATTATGCAACCATAATCCATCTATAATTCTTGTAGAATTTGACCAATGCAAATTTCATTCATGTGAGTTAACTTAACTTGAAGATTTGATGATGTTAAAAGAAAAGCTTGTGTTAACTAAGAATCATCTAACTATTAGCAAGCATATTTCATTGTGAATTTCATGAAATCCCAAATTTCCTAAAAATTAGGTTCATCCCATATTCCAACTTCTAGGGATTTCACTCAAATAAATTATAGAGAAGTGTTTCTTACATTGTGAGGATCACTTTTCACTAAAAAGCCCTTTGAAACACTTGAATTAGAAGCTTGATTGACAAAAACACACACTAGAACACCAAGAGCACACGTATTGTTCTTTGAGAGAAAAAATAGAGAATAAAGATTGGAAATGACTGAAAATGTCTCAAATTTCATCCATAACGGTGTTGGGTTGAAGTGGATAACACTTGTCCATCATTTGGGGTGCTTAATTTAAAAAATGAGAGTGATTTGGCCTTGTCATGCGCCTGCACGCCCCCAAACATGTACAGCGCAAGATGTGCACTTCTAAAACTGATATGTCAACACAAAACACACGGCCCATGTGAAATTATACGGCTTGTTTCAGAATGTTTGGGTAACCTTCCCAAACTTGGAAAAATTTCCAACTTTTTCTCAGCCCAACATAATTTTTCTTCAAATTTGCAACAGTCGTAATTTCCACAAACGAATCCAATTTTTACAAACTTTATATGCATAGAAAGCTAGGAATATGAACTACAATTCATCTTTACTGAAGTTTCTCTGTATCCTCTTTCATTTCCCGCTATTTTGCCACAAGCTCGACCGTAAATCGATTTTTGGCAGTTTTAGCCGAACTTCACAACCTCATAACTTCTTCATCTTAGCTCTAAACATATCCATTCTTTTTCCTGAGTTTTCTAATTCTACAGGAGAACATTTTTCATATTGTGAATAGTTTTCAAATTCCATTCATATTTTGAGATATTCAGTTATCAAAAGTGCATACCAATAATTATCTTTCAAATAACAATAATCTTTTATTTCTAGCTCTCATTTCTATTTAGATAGATCTTGCACCATATAGTGAGCATAAAGAACTTAATAAAAGGTCTTAACCCACATGGTTCAATAATCCACACAATTAGGCCTCTTACCCAATTTCATTAAGCACTTAATATATGACTTGATGTTAAAACATATGTTATACCAAATTTAACATTGTCCATCATAACACAAAATTTTAAGTTATTACATTATACCTTTTGATAAGAATTATGATTTTGCCTCAAACACTAAACATTTTGCACTCCTTGTGTCATCTAAACTCAAGTATAGCATCTTGATCTTACATATATTTAAAAATCAAAATCAATCAACTCATTTGTTGTTTATAACTTATATCTTATGAACTGTATTTAATTTGTCATGTGTAACCTTTTATAACTATTATTGGACTATATTTACTTTGTAATTTGTAACTTGTATTGTTAAAGATGATGGTTGTTTAAAAAAATATACTAAAGAAGTACTCGGAGAGTTTTTTTTCCTTTTACACCTCGTTAAAAGTGACCGTGAAATGTGAACTACATTCACTTTCTCATGTTCCATGTAGGAGATATGGTAAATGTCATGCATTATTGATTTGATGATTAGTTGATGAACATTTTTACAGTTGATAATTTCGATTCATTTATTTATTAATATTATAGATGAATGTCTACACGTTGTTTAAAATACAATAATATAATTGAAAGATATTGATAAATATTGTTATTAAAAATAATAATATAGATGTTATTAAATTTGAGATAATAATTGTTATGCTAAGTTGTTAAATATCGTCTAAATAGCCTCTATGTATGGGTTACATATTAAAATAAGAATAAGATTATATAGTGAAAGTATTGATAGATTTATGTTGTTGAAAAATAACGACGTCATTGCAATATGAAATTTTCAACAATTTATTGATTAAAAAAATATTGTATTACTTCAGATTAAATACGTTCAGATGAAAAACTTGTTTTTACAAATAATTGGTTTGGAAAGTCTTATGTGTATATATATATATATATATATATATATATATATATATATATATATATATATATATATATATATATATATATATATATATATATATATATATATATATATATATATATATATATATATATATATATATATATATATATATATATATATATATATATATATATATAATGTTCGATGGGTATAAAGTAATATTTATTATACATTCTTATAAGAATTATGATTTTGCCTTAAGCACTAAACATTTTACACTTTGTGTCATCTAAACTCATGTATAGCATATTGATCTTTATTATATTTAAAAATCAAAATCAATCCATGTAACATCCCAAATTTTTTTTTGAGTAAATTTAAAAAAATTTTAAACGAAAACTTCAATATAAGAAAAGCCACTTAATTAATTTTGACAAAATTCCATAACTTATAAGTTTAATGAAAACACCCCAGGATTAACAAAAGTTAACGAAATCACAATATAGCGGAATATTAATTCAAAAACAGTCCTCCAATGAAGCAGCACAGTGTATACACGTCACGCCTTGCCATCCATTGTACCTGATGTACCTGAAACAGTAGTTTATATAGGGAAAAGGGTAAGCACGGAGCTTAGTGCGTTCCTCAAAATACCATACGATCCATCACATAACATACAACACACAATAACCATTCATATGTCTGTGAGACTCACGGGCTATCCCTGTTCCGCCTGAAAACTCACGGGCAGTTCCCGTTCTGTCTTATCGCTCGCAGGCTTTTCCCGTTCCGTCTAATGACTCGCAGGCTATTCCCGTTCTGCCTATTGGCTCGCGGGCTTTTCCCGTTCCGTCTAATGACTCGCAGGCTATTCCCGTTCTGCTTATTGGCTCGCGGGCTATCCCGTTCCGTCCACAAACAATCGTTTTATAGCAATAATTCATACAATTATCATAACAGGTAAGATCACCTTAGTCTAACATATCCTCCTTCCTACGCATGCAATATCACCTATAGTATAGTGAGAAGACTCACCTGATTATAGTTGACTATATCGTTTATCTTTCTCGGCTTTGTATTTCCTTCAACTTTAACTGTTAACATAATAAGAAATCTATCATTTCTTAATCCTTAACTATATTGTAGTCGCATCATTAAACCCTTCAGTAATTCCAATATGATACTCCATGATTTATCAAGTAAAGAACAGCCAGGTAGAAGATTAGATGGGGTGGCAGGATCCTTTCAGCATTTTAGCCTTTCGGAAAATCCAACAACCAGATCCCAAGTAATCGGCCTAGTCACCGTCCTCGTAAGTAAATCAATCGGTATTATTTTCGGAATTACGAATTGTTATAATAACGACATTTTAAGGTTTTTGTTTACTATTGTTAGAAATGAGTATAATATAACATATGTTATACTTATTAAATATTCTACTTCTTAACACAAAAACTATTTTACAATACCTAATTAAGTTATAGAAAAGTTTGTAGTTACCTTATGACCAGTCGTCGGAACCTATAACTTCTTCGCTAGGCTTTTGAGCTTCCTTTCACTCACTTCTTACACTCTAGTGCTTAGAAACCTCTATATATTGGATTGAGATTTGTTGGTGTGGTTTATGAGATGTTTTGGGGGGTATTTATACTTGAATTCTTGAATAAAAAATGGCATGACACTTTTGACAAAAGATTTTAATAATATAATTTTGTTGAAATTAAAGGCCTTCTAGAATCAGTATGTTCAAGACTGGTTTAGCCGATCTTAAACCCATTAAATTCACGTTTTTATTTGATATTCAGAAAAATCATCTCAATACCTTTCCAGGGATGTATGGTATGTATTTATACGATTTTTCTATGATTTATTATGATTTTTTGAAAACAGACTATCTAATCTGTCAATTCCAAACTAATCAGTAAAGATTCCATTTTTTACCATAGATAATGTCATTTTCAAGCTTACTATTATTTTTGGTAATTGTACTAGACTCAATTTGTAAACTTTGTGCACTGGTTTGAAGTCCAAACGATTTTTCTAGAATTAATTATGATTTTTCTAAAAACGACACAAAATGTTGATTTTCATATGAAATTGTAACTAAAGTTTTTCTTAGCTTTATAACTACCAATGATCATATAATTCCTAACACTCTTATTTTAAGTATATGTTATAATCAGGATACGGGTCTTACAATCCACTTATTTGTCGTTTATAACTTATATTGTAATAACTATATTTACTTTGTCATGTGTAACCTTTTATAACTATTATTGGACTATATTTAATTTTTAATTATAACATGTATTGTATTGAACTAGTTTTAGTAGTTAGCTTTTTTTTTACGGATAGTATTTCTTTTGTAACAACGAAACTAAAAAAATGGCATAACCGGGTTACCCGGTCCCGGTGGTTTCGGTTCTTAAAATTTAAGAACTGCTTAAACCGGTTCCGGTTCCAACTTTACAGGAATTGTCGGTTTTGGTTCTGTTTTTGACCAAGTTAGATGGCTGACCGTCTATGCTCACCCCTACTCCCATCTAACTGTGTAAAGCTCAAACGTACCAACTAAAACAAATGACAAAAGTTCCCTTCCACTATGTAGCATGCATTATATGTTTGAATTACCCTTTTGTACTATGCTATATATAGTACATAACTTTAATGGGGTGCAGCATTTGGCCACATCCAGTTATTTCAAATGCAACAAATGCAGCCTTAAAGAATTCTCATTAATTTTTTTTTCTTATTTAGATGTTTTATTTTTTAGGGTTCCATTTATTATAAGTACTAAACTTTCTAGCAAAGAAAATTGAGCATTGTGTAACATGATTGGTTTATTGGTTTCTTATCGTATTTGTTTTTCGTTGCAAATTAATCATTATTTTTATTAAGATGACACCAATAGGTTTATTGATTTCTTATCTTATTTGTTTTTTGTTGCAAAGTAATCATTAATATTATTAAAATGACACAAAAAATGCTACGGCTTATAAGAAAGAGTGATTTTGGACAAATATAGATGCACAAATTCATAGAAGGTATCATATTTGGTGTTATATGTTCAAAATCGTTCACCCTTTGAAAGTTTAGTTATGTAGTGCTCTAATTTGTTTGGCTATAAAAATGATGGTTGTTTAAAAAAAATATGCTAAAGAAGTACTTGGAGAGTTTTTTTTTTCTTTTACACCTGGTTAAAAGTGACCGTGAAATGTGAACTACATTCATTTTCTCATGTTCCATGGAGGAGATACCATAATTGTTATGCATTGTTGATTTGGTGATTAGTTGATAGAACATTTTTACAATTGATAATTTCGATTCATTTATTTATTAATATAATAGATGAATATCTACACGTTGCGTAAAATACAATGATATAATTGAAAGATATTGATACATATTGTTATTAAAAATAATTATATATATGTTATTAAATTTGAAATAATAATTGTTATGCTAAGTTGTTAAATAACATCTATGTATGGGTTACACATTAAAATAAGAACAAAACTATATAGTCAAAGTATGGATAGATTTATTTTGTTGAAAATTAACGAAGTCAATGCAATATGAAACTTTCAACAATTTATTGATTAGAAATGTTATATTACTTCAGATTAAATATGTTCAGATGAAAAACTTGTTTTTAGGAATAATCGGTTTGGAATGTCTTGTGTGTGCGTGTGTGCGTGTATATATATATATATATATATATATATATATATATATATATATATATATATATATATATATATATATATATATATATATATATATAATAAGGATTATAACTAGATTTATATATATATATATATATATATATATATATATATATATATATATATATATATATATATATATATATATATATATATATATATATATATATATATATATATATATATATATATATATATATATATATATAAAATATGATAGACTAGGTGAGCTGCATAATGTAATATTTATTATACATTCGGATAAGAATGACGAATTCGCCTTAAAAACTAAACATTTTCCACTTCATGTCATCTAAACTCAATTATACTATCTTGATATTTCTTATATTTTAAAATCTAAATCAATCCACCCATTTGTGGGTTATAACTTATATTGTAATGAACTATATTACTTAGTCATGTGTAACATTTTAAACTTTTATTGGACTATATTTACTTTTCAATTTTATAACTTGTATTGTAATGAACTGATTTTTGTAGTTAGCTTTTGTGTTTATGGATAGTATTTATTTTTGTAACACCGAAACTATAAAAATGGTATAACCGAGTTACCCAGTCCCGGGACCGAAACCGCCGGTTCATGTTCTTAAAATTTAAGAACCGCTTACACCGGTTCCTGTTCGAACTTTACAAAAATCACCGATTATGGTTATGTTTTTGACCAAGTTAGATGGGTGACCTTCTATGCTCACCCCTACTCCAATCCTACTATGTAAAGCTCAAAGGTACCAACTAAAACAAATGACAAAAGTTCCCTTCCACTATGTAACACTCCTTTATATATTTGAATTACCCTTTTGCCCCTACTATAGTACGTAAATTTAATGGGGTGCAGCATTTGGCCACATCCAATTATTTCGAATGCAACAAATGCAGCCTTAAAGAACTCTCTTTAATTTTTTTTCTTTTTTAGGTTTCCATTTATTATAAGTACTAAACTTTTTAGCAAACACAAATGAGCATTGTCTAGCAGGATTGGTTTATTGGTTTCTTATCGTATTTGTTTTTCGTCGCAAACTAATCATTATTTACCAATAGGTTTATTGATTTCTTATCTTAGTTGTTTTTTGTTGCATACTAATCATTAATATTATTAAAATGACACAAAAATGCTATGGCTTATTAGAATGAGTGATTTTGGACAAATATAGATGCACAAATTCATAAAAGGTATCATATTTGGTGTGATATGTTCAAAATTGTTCATCCTTTGAAAGTTTAGTTATGTAGTGCTCTAATTCGTTTGGTTATAAAAATGATGATTGTTTAAAAAAATATGCTAAAGAAGTACTTGGAGAGTTTTTTTTTTCTTTTACATCTGGTTAAAAGTGACTGTGAAATATGAACTACATTCATTTTCTCATGTTCCATGGAGGAGATACCGTAATTGTCATGCATTGTTGATTTGGTGATTAGTTGATAGAACATTTTTACAATTGATAATTTTGATTCATTTTTTTATTAATATAATAGATGAATGTCTACACGTTGTGTAAAATACAATGATATAATTGAAAGATATTGATAAATATTGTCATTAAAAATAATTATATAGATGTTATTAAATTTGAAATAATAATTATTATGCTAAGTTGTTAAATATCCTCTAAATAACCTCTATGTATGGGTTACATATTAAAATAAGAATCAAACTATATAGTCAAACTATTGATAGATTTATATTGTTGCAAATAATGAAGTCATTGCATTATGAAATTTTCAACAATTTATTGATTAAAAAATATTGTATTACTTTAGATTAAATATGTTTAGATGAAAAGCTTGTTTTTACGAATAATCTGTTTGGATATCTTTTGTGTGTATGTGTGTGTGTGTGTGTGTATATATATATATATATAATGTTAGACTAGGTGAGCATAATGTAATATTTATTGTACATTCTCATAAAAATTATGATTTTGCCTTTAACAATAAACATTTTGCACTGTCTATCATCTAAACTCAATTATAGTATCTTTATCTTTCTTATATTTAAAAATCAAAATCAATCCACCCATTTATTGTTTATAACTTACATTGTAATGAACTATATTTACTTTGTCATGTATAACATTTTATAACTATTATTGGACTATATTTACTTTTTAATTTATAACTTGTATTGTAATGAACTAGTTCTAGTAGTTAGTTTTTGTTTTTATGGATAGTATTTCTTTTTGTAACGAAGAAACTAAAAAATGGCGTAACTGGTTACCCAGTCCCGAGACCGAAACCGCCGGTTACAGTTCTTAAAATTTAAGAACCGCTTAGACTAGTTCCGGTTCCAATTTATAGGAATCACCGGTTCTGGTTCTGATTTTGACCAACTTAGATGGATGACCGCCTATGTTCACCCCTAGTCTCATCTTACTATGTAAAGCTCAAACGTACCATCTAAAATAAATGAGAAAAGTTCCCTTCACTATGTAGCAATCCTTTATATGTTTGAATTACCCTTTTGGCCCTGCTATAGTACGTAAATTTAATGGGGTGCAGCATTTGGCCACATCCAATTATTTGGAATGCAATAAATGCAGCCTTAAAGAACTCTCTTTAATTTGTTTTCTTATTTAGATGCTTTATTTTTATAAGGTTCCATTTATTATAAGTACTAAACTTTCTAGCAAACACTGTTGAGCCTTGTGTAGCAGGATTGGTTTATTTGTTTCTTATCGTATTTGTTCTTCGTTGCAAACTAATCATTATTTTTTATTAAGATGACACCAATAGATTTATTAATTTCTTATCTTATTTGTTTTTTTGTTGCAAACTAATCATTAATATTATTAAAATGATACAAAAAACACTATGAGTGATTTTGGACAAATATAGATGCACAAATTCAGGAAAGGTATCATATTTGGTGTTATTTGTCCTAAATCGTTCAACCTTGGAAAGTTTACTTTTGTAGTTTTTTTTAATTCTTTTGGTTATGAAAAGGATGGTTGTTTGAAAAAATATGCCAAAGAATTACTTGGAAAGTTTTTTTCTTTTACACCCTGTTAAAAGTGATTGTGAAATATGAGCTACATTCATTTTCTAATGTTCCATGGAGGAGATATATTAAATGGCATGCATTGTTGATTTGGTCATATAGTTGATAGATAGTCTTACAATTAATAATTTCGATTCAATTACTTATTAATATAATAGATGAATGTCTACACGTTGCGTAAAATACAATGACGTAATTGAAAGATATTGATAAATATTGTTATTAAAATAATTATATTGATATTATTAACTTTGAGATAATAATTCTTATGCTAAGTTTTAACAACATCGTCTCAATAGCCTCTATGTGCTGGTTAGACGTTTAAAATAAAAATAAAATTATATGGTCAAAGTTAATATATAGTAATAAATTTTCAACTTAATTCTTTTAAACAATGTCTCGTGATTATAAATGATATTGACATCCATGAATTTTTCTTGCTAAAATAATCTTTTAATAAGGCTAAAAATTACAGGTTAAAATAATAGTATGTATTTATAGTATTTTTTAGAAAAACAATGAGAATATATACATTTGAAAGATATTAATCTTCAGATCTATATTTATAGATACATCAGATTCTGACAATGTGAGATAAATGATCGAAGAGCATTAGCTTTTGTATTTCATATATAGCATACTTTCTACTTTCTTTTGTTGTCCCACGTCGATAAAAAATCCAATTATGAGGGTAAGAAATCTTTTATTTAAAGAAAATATTATCCTCATAAATTCTTGACTTTTTTTTTTCCGATGAGAACCCTTAATAGAAAGCGTCTTAACACCACCCCCCTTCCAAGTCAAATCTTTTTAACAATTCCAAAGTATATGATTTTGAGTCTCAATATTGATATACAATTATAATGGTTTAATTTTTTTTTTTGTTTGAATATTTATATGCAATTATAATGGTTCAATTTAATTTGTTAGAACAATGTTCGTACGTTCACTATTGAAATTTCGTATATAAATCGTGGTGAATCAAAAAGTTTGTTTACAACAATGTCACCACATATTGAACTATGACACACGACGTGCTATGAACTTGCAACATAATCCGCTCTTAAAGTTTTTCACTCATCTTAATATTCATTTTTTGTTTATATATTATGGAAGCTAAAGCCAAAGTAGAATCCTTTGAAACTTTGAGATACATAGATATATAAATATAAATATATAGATAGAAAATGGTTTAATTTAATTGTTTGAATAATAAATGTTCACTATTGAAAATTTCTATGTACATACATTGTGGTGAATCAAAGAAAGTTTACACATGTGTCATTTTTTTTGAAAGAGGCATACTAGAAATTTACAACCTAATAGTATTAAGTGATTTTTATCTTCACTTTTCAGTTTCAACATTTGTGGAATCTGAAACCAAATATTATATTCATTTAACACTAAAACCGTGTTTTTATGATAAAATAGTCACTAAATAATTATATATTTTCAATGTCATGTTATGATCAATATTGATGGATAATAGAATAACATTATGATATTATATAAGGGAAAATGAAAGATTAAATAGTTGTTTGAAGCAATGTGGAAAAAAGATATAAAATTCAAATTAATGTGAATATAAATCATTAATGTTGAACTATATTGTTTTTAATGGACTCCTTTATAAAAGATAGTTCAAATGTTTACTATTGAAAATTTTATGTCTACTAATCATGGTGAATAGAAAAAAAATTACATTGGTGTCTTTTCTACAAAAGACATGTTATTAAATTGCAACCTTATCAGTTTTTAAAAGTTTTACGTAAGTTAAGTCTTTAGTTCTGAATTTCAATACTCTAGAAGCATAAACGAAATACTAGAATACTCTAAAATTTTGAGCTAAAAGCATGTTCTTATGATAAATTGGCCATTAATTGTAATAAACTTTAAAAGTCAGAATATGATCAAGGTTAATAGATAATAGAAGAAAATAAGTGATATTGTATAAATGAAAGAGGAAGTGCTACATATATGTATGAAGCAATGTGGGACAAATAAATAAAATTCAAATTAATATGGGAAACGAGAAATCATTACCTTGAACCATATTGTCTTTAATGACCTCCATTATAAAAAACGAGTATGCCCACACGTTGCAAAAAAATACAATTATATATTAAAAATATCGATGGATGTATGTTGTTCAAGATAATCAAGTCATTATAATATGCAATTTTAATAATTTATGGGCTTACATAAAGTTTATATTACTTTTACACTAAATATCTAGAGTTGGAAAACTTGTTTTTTACTAATAATATGTTTGGAATAAGATTTTAACATCAATAATGAAGAATAAATGAATCAAGGAAGTGATATGTATAAATAAAAATTAAGTATTATATATGTGGAATCACGTGATCGAAATAGCATTCAGTGGTTCAATTGGACCTATATTGCTGAACATGATATTTTTATGTAAAAATGATTTTTTATTAGGGTTACAAATTGTAGTTTAAAATAATGTGATTTCCACAATAAAAAAACACAAAATTGTAGCTTGAAAAAATATTATGTCATTACAATTGGAAAGCAAAAAATGTAGGTTATAACATTATTATGTTGCTACAATGTCTTATTATCATTGGTTTCGCTTCTCGTGGTTATGTGAGATAAGATATCAAAGATAATTAGTCTTTTTTTACTTTATATATGACTTTTTTGAATTTTCTTTTAGATCATCCTACATCGATGTAATTTCAAATAATAGAACTAGGATGTCCATATTCAAAGGAAATGGTAGCGTCGTAAATTCTTAATTTTGTTTTTCCGGCATTATGATAAACATTAATATAATGCTTTCCCTATCAAAATTTTAAGTTTTCAAAGTATAGTTTTAGTCATAATGTTAATATATGGTTATGGAGGTTCAATTAATATGTTTGAGCAATGTCTCATGATTGTGGATCATATCGACAATCATGACTTTACATGTGAAGGAATTAAGCTTTATATCTATATTTATAAATACCTTAATTCCATTCACTTTATTTTCTTCAACCATGTGAAATAATCAAAGAGAGTTAGCCTTTGTATTTTATATGCAACAAAATTTCTACCTTTTTTATTGTCACACATTGATATATAAAATATAATAAGAATAAGATGTCCTTATTTAAAGGAAATTATATCCTCATAAATTTTCACTTATCTTTGTTATCTACATGGTTAGAAAACTTTTTTCCCCTAATGCAAATATTCTTTTTATGGGTTTCAAAGTATATAAGTTTAAGTTCCAAATTTAGTATAGAGTTGTAATGGTTCAATTTAATTAGTTTGACTATTGATTTACTATAAGAGTTTGATTTAGTTTAGTCGAACAATGTTATACGTTCATTGTTGAACTTACTTATGTATATACTTCCTGGTGCATCGAAAAAAAAAAGTTAATACTAATGTCACGACACATTGGACTTGCAAATGACATAATATGAACTTGAAAGCTTTAATTGGTAATTTGCAAAGTTTTAAATTAATTTTTAAAATTTTTTTATACAAAACGTAGCAAAAATTATTATAATGTTTTTAAAATTTTCTCATTATTTTTGCCTATTTTTATTTTTTAATCTCCAAAATAAGTGGTTATGATTGCATCTCCCCGTCTCATAAAATTTTCACAATCTCATATGAAATTCTTGTCACACCCCGATCCATGGCGGAATCGATCAAGGCGTGATATATTGTTCAAAGTCTCATGACAACTATGTTATAATATGATTAGATTCAATTAATACTAAGTATGCAAACAAGATCCATAACATACAAATACAAATCCAAATACAAACAACATTTATTACATCTAATTTAAATAGTCTTGTGGGTTTCTAAGGTACACCCTACTTTTCATCAACTTCATTCTTCAAATCTGCATCATGGGTAAAAACATGTCAACTACGAGAGTTGGTGAGTAATCTAGTTTTATTAAAGAAAATTGTGAGTTTTGAAAAATTTATAATTTGAAATGTGTTTTCTTTTGAAGTCGGCAATCAAGTATTATTGAGATAACGGTTTATAAATCAAAAATTGATTAACACATGATAACAACAACAATAAGTCATCACCCTATATATACATATACATGTATATATATATAGGATGGAGCATCTAATCATCATACACACTCAACCACGGGCGATCAATCACCTTAGCGTCCCAAGGCGGGGTGGTCAACCCAATAGCAGTATTATTGTCCATAACATACCTCAAGAATACGGGCATAGTCATGGAGATTAGACTAAAAATGGTAATGCGCTACAAGTACATGTAGCGTAAACAAACAATAATTATACAAATAATGATTCACGTATAAATGTCCCAACAATGTCTCAATTGTGATAAAATAATAAAATGAAGTTGAAAACATATTAGAAACACATGATACACCCCAAAAGTATTGAAAATTATAAAATATGGGGTAGATTACTCACATTAGTCCAAAACGGAATGCGCGTGTCGTACGATAGACGGCTCGGGTCAAAATGTCGTCGAACCTAATATAATTAATAGTTTTGGTTTAGGAACTGCTAAACAGGAATGGAGTATTAATAAAAATAATTAGACACATATTCTTATATTAGATGAATTAACAATAATTCATTTTGATTTGAATATTAAGGTATTCATTTGTTAAATGAATTTTAAATTGAATTAATTACTTTGCATAATTAATTTATATTTTCAATTTAGGCAAGATTTTAATAATTTCTTATTAAAATAATAACTTGCCCAATTATAAGTATTTACAGATTTTAACAATTATTTATATGAAATAATCATTAAAAATGCATTTTTACATGCTTAAATATTTAGCAAAATGCTTTTAAATAGTAAACAGTAATGAAACATTCTGAAATTCTCAGAAACTCATTATTTCATATAATAGTAATTACTGTAAAATGTTCATATTTTTTTGAACTGTTTTAGTATTTATTTAGTAATTTAATGATTAAATAACAACAAAATTCGGGAAAAATAATAAATGATCCCCAAATATTCTGAATATTTAACCATAGTTTTCTAACATGATATAGAGCCCATTGTAAGTATTTTGGATATTTGTGACTATGGGAAGTATTTCTTATGTTTTTCTATATTAATTAATCAATAAAATCAAAAATAATAGTAAAAGATTAAGGGAAATTCATTAAACTTTTTATTTATGATTAATATGTTATATATGATATTCTTATAAGGTTTTGTAATTTTCAGACATGTGTAGCTATTTATTATAAATTTAAACCATTAAACAATCATTAAATCGGGAAAAATAAGCAAACATTCTTAACAAAATCTGTAAATTTTGTCATTGAGTCTTTATAATGTTAATAAGGTGCGACAAATATAAAATCGAGTTTTAGACATACATAACTATATTTTGCTATTTATTTATCTTCAACAAAATAAAATACAAAATAACCATAAAACAGTAATATAAATGCATGAAACTTCATAAATTGTGTTTACTCAGTTTATGGGTCATCTCAGAATTTTCCTAGAATTTATTGACTGCAAAAACTAGTTTATGTGAATTATTGAAATATTTTATTGCAATAATTATAGTAATTCGATAAAAATAAGTTATTTTCTGAAAATTTCCAGAACATCTTATTTTATTGATTGGATTCTGAGAAAAATCATGTTTATACATAAAATTAGTTTTAGATATTTTGGTGGATTTAATTTGTTTCATGTATGAATTTGAAACTTTTAACAACATACCTTGATGAATGCTTCAAGAGGGATGGAGATTTGAGTATGAGGGATTGTTCTTGGCTGGAAAATGGATATTTCTTGGAAGAATTTCAAGATTGAGAGTGAGAGAAAGAATAGAGAGGGTTTGAGTGGTGATGAGAATAATGTGATGAGAGGAAAAGGAAAATGAAAGATGATGTGAGGTGTGAGTGGGAGACCATGGGAATATCTTTTGGCTTTTGGTGGTCTTCATAATTTCCCGCTAGCACAAGCATCTCTATGTAATACACTAATTAATATAAGAGTTTTATAAAATTTAATGTAGAGTTTATAAAAATAGATTTTTATAAAAGATAAGTTATTATTTGATTATAACAATCTACTTTGATTTGAAGTTTAATTATAGCATTCAAGTTTGATTCTTTTAATTTAATTAGAGCATCATACTTTGATTTGATTTTAATAAGGTATCATAATTTAATTTGATTATAGTTATAACGGTATACTATGCTATATTGCTATTAACGTCAATTTATATCGTATTGTATGAGTTTTGATCCTATTAACGTCAAGTAATCTTGAGTAGGGTTTATTAAATTTCCAATTGGGTTGGGTTGACCCGAATCCATTTTAGACGGATGTCACAATTCTCTCTCTATATATATATATATATATATATATATATATATATATATATATATATATATATATATATATATATATATATATATATATATATATATATATATATATATATATATATATAAGTATGCTATCTTTTATTTAAAGGGTTTATAACTTAAGAGGGTAACTTACTTTTCAAAATATTCATATTTAGGTAACAATGTTTGTTTTGTTCATATTTACCCATTTAACTTATTATAGATGTTCAAAAAAGGGTAATATAACCGACTGATGGGGGTTTTCCCAGTCATATTACCCTTTTTGAACAGGTATAGTTAAATGGGTAAATGTGAACAAAAAAACATTGTTACCTAAATGTAAACATGTATAACAAGTTAAATAAGGTTTCTTTTCTCACAATCATGAAATTACAACTAGTTTGTGTGTTAGGCGTGCTCTATATTATGCCCCTGAAACAGGAAAAGAAGATCATTCAAAGAATAACATGTACATGTTTGCTAGTTCCATTATGATTCAAAACCTGGAGACAAAGTTAAAATAACAGGTATATGTTTGCTAGTTCCATTCGTCTTAATATTCACATACAATACATAAAATATCTATAGAGAATATCATTCAAATCCTTTGAGACCAAACAAACATAATCATATTATGTAACAATTTATTCCATTACCTTGCTTATTCTATCACTTTGTCCATTCTAAATGCATAAAAAATAGCAACATACGTGATACATCTGTCTATTTGTTTATCATAACATCTTGCTTTTATTTCTTTCCATTACAACACTTTACTTTCAACTATAACATTGTACTTTCAGTTTCTCTTTATTGGAACAATATACTTTGATAAACTATCCAATCACAACAATGAATATTACCATGTATTTTAGTGACATTATTTTTGAAACTAGAATGCTATAACAGGAAGAAATGAAACAAATATGCTATAATAAACAAACAAGTATATGTAGTGCAAAAAGCAAGAAATTGCAATGTACTTTCTATTTCTTTATTGTACTTCTTTCATTCCTTTCTATCATAGCATTGTTTGCTATAATGACTTGAGAGGGTAACTTACTTTTCAAAATGTTCAGATTTAGGTAACAATGTTTTTTTGTTCACATTTACCCATTTAACTTGTTATATATGTTCAGAAAAGGGTAATATGACAGGGAAAACCCCCACCAGCCGGTCATATTACATTTTTCAATAGGTATAATAAGTTAAATGGGTAAATTTGAACAAAAATAAACATTGTTACCTAAATGTGAACATTTTGAAAAGTAAGTTACTCTCTCAAGTCATTAACCTATTTTTAACAGTTATTAAAAGTTAAAAGAGATCAAATGTGTTGAAACAATGTCCAAGGTAATCAACTTGTGATAATATTTCTGATAATGGTAGAGTCCTTTTGGGTTGCCCTCATGACGCAAAAAAATATATAGAGTCAGAAAATGTAAAAGGGAATGATTAGTTTTTTATTTTATTGAGAAATAAATTAATTAGAAACTAGATCAATAAATTAATTTAGAATTAATTTAGAATCAATTAAAGGGAATGGATTGTAATTGATTAAAGGTTTAATCAATGGAAACAAAGTCTAGGGGGTACGGCAGCCAAAAGGCTCTTAAGTTTGAAACCCTAGGAGCCTTGCACAATAAATCGAGGCCTTGGGGTTCAACCTTAAGACATCCCATCCTCCAAGAGGTGCCGCCACCTCTTCCCTTCTCCCTCCCTCTTCTCCTTATCGAAATCTAGAACCCTTTCCAAGGGTTTCTAGATCGATCTTCAAGCACAAAAGAGTTTCTGGTCTGTCTGGTTTTTTGGTGTTCTTGGGTATGAGTAATTAGAGGGATTCACACATTGGATCATGTTCATCCTTTGGAATATGCCGTTCATCATATTCATTGATGGAGATAATCCTGAGGTACATTCTGTTTATGTTTTTGTTGCTATAAATGATATGAACTGCATGATCCTGAACTTTGTTGATGGAGAATTCTGTGATTTGATCTAGTTAGTCTTCCGCTGCATGTTGTTATGTGTTTATTAGGTTTTAGGAGAGTTTCCTTGACCTTTTCATGCTACCTAGCGTCTAGGGTTAATCCCTTGCTTGCCTTGCAAGTTTCCTAACTTGCTTACTTGCATTTTTTGTTTTATTTCCTTAATATGATTATTTCTATTAGGGATTTATTTGTAATTAATTATTAAAGAGTATTAATTGAATTAATAGATAAATAAAATACATTTATATATATTAGAAGATTATATATATATATATATATATATATATATATATATATATATATATATATATATATATATATATATATATATATATATATATATATATATATATATATATATATATATATATATATATATATATATATATATATATATATATATATATATATATATATATATAAGAATAAATAAAACAAAAACATTGGTCAAACCATGACTAGACCCACCATATAAAATCGTGTATAGGGTTTGAAGGAGGGTTCTTATTAACCCAAATGAGTTTGGTTTTTAAGTGGCATTCATTGCCCACCACCCTCACCGCCCAGCACTTTTTTCCATGTACAGTTACCGAAAGGGTTTGATAGGACAATGTTTCTCTCTCTAAGTTAAAAGTATTAACTTAAAGTATTAAAACAAAAACCCGTTTTAATTATAAAAATGTAGGATTTTGTGCTACCCATGAGAAACGCACATTCTTATTATGATCTGCTGGTGGAGATGTGTGGTTAACCGGTATGTCAGTTAGGGTTATAGTTGAGGGTGATGTGGCACTCGCGATTCTCAAGCGTATCTTGAGTCGGGCATCACGTGGGTTCTGCATGGTCAATTCACCATCTGATTCATATCCACGGCATCCCTGTCATGAATTTGAGATGAGCACAAACGAAAAACATGCCATTGACACTGGTCAATGAATCTCACGGATCTAGGAGTTTCATAGTGAATGAAATTGACAAAATGTTTTTGTCTACCTTGATGACCATTGTGGTGTGATTATGGCATCCCTCTTCACATCACAACTGGGAAATCTTGGATCCTAGCCTTAGTAAATAAATTTGGTAATTATTTAAAGGATTAATTCAAACTAAACTAAAAACCTTTGTCTTATAGGTGTCTACTTAAATCTAAACACAAAAATTCCTATTCATCCTCCTCCTCCTCCATGGGAATCCCGATCTAGTGAGATTGATAGCCTGACGTTTGTTGATATGTCCTCCGAACTCGAGAATTGTTTCAAGAGTGTCGGGGTGCAAGCAAAGCGGGAACGATTTGAGATCGTTAAATCCCTTAGGGTATATAAACTAAAAGAAGGAACGTCTGTATGTACGCATGTTCATAAGATGAAATCGTACATAGCCGGTTTCGATAATCTTGGTGTCCACTTTCCAAAGGAGTTAGCCGTCGATGTGGTGCTTAACTTTCTTCCTGGTTCATATCATGAGAACCATCTGGACATGACCTTGATAAAGCTGTATGGTTTGCTGAAAATTGACGAGGCTAGTTTAAAGAAACACTGTAGCTCAAGTTCCAATGTTCCTGTCTTGGGCATTCATCATGATGATGCTAAGAATAAGAAAATGTCTCATCCCAATGGAAGGGAAGGGCTAAGGTTGGAAAGTCTAACCAAGGCTTTAAGAGAAAGGTTGATTCTGACATAGCACCCACCAGTGACCCGAATGAGGCCATACGTTTTACTGCCAGCTGAAGGGATACTGGAAACGTAGTTGCCCAATATGCCTGAAGAGTCTGAAGAATATCCGAGTCAAGGAGTTTGACACCTCTGGTATATTTGAACTCCATACCAACTTCTCGTTCTTGATTCAGGAAGTATTCATCACATCTGCGCTGTATGCAGGGACTAAGTGAAAGTAAGAAGTTGAAGCATAGGAACTTGATCTGATAATGTAATACAGAAGCATTACTGCTGTTACAAGATCGAGAATTACAAGCTCATGCAAATTAGTGGCGTTTAGTTAGATTAATAGTTTTTGCTACTTGCCAGAAATGGCACAAAACATTGTTTCATATTATACATTGTGTAAGGATATTTTTGTACTTTTCCTTAGATAATAAAATGGTGATTTGTCCTAAAAGCTTAGTTATTACAAAAATGAATCCTTACAATGGCATATATGAATGTGTTAAGTAGTAGTAATAATAGTCTTAAATGTTGATTCATCCTAAAGTGTGTTGGATAAATCATGTTTGTAGCATTATCTGTAACAACCGATTTCTCATACAAAGTGAAAGGTTTTCTACAAATCTATGAACTAAAACCCTAAGTTCACATGCAACCTAAATTGGATCTATGTTTTCTAACTTTGAACATATAAATAATTCCGAAAGGGCCAGAAGAAAAAATTACTAAAGAAATAAATCAGAAAAACTAACCTTTAGGATTTCTTGGAAGCAAAACAACAAAAATTTCTTGCCTCAAATGAGATCACACCCAGGGATCATGAGGGCTTCGAAAATTCCAGAGAGAATGGGGAAAGATGGCGCAGTAAAAATGGGGTTTGAGGCTCCTTATTTATAGCCTCCAGCAGATAACCAGATAAGCCTTTAGAGATAAACATTTTTTTGAATTCAAATCAAGATAAACCTTTATCTTTAATTCAAATCTATTTATCCTATATATATATATATATATATATATATATATATATATATATATATATATATATATATATATATATATATATATATATATATATATATATATATATAAAATTGAAATTATATATATCCCTATATAATTTCGCTGGCTTATTTTACCTGCTAAAATTGTCACTTACTCAACTATTGAATAATCACAATTCTAGTCCCTGCACCTTTAATTAATTAAATTAATCATCAAATTAATTCCAATTAATTCCAGATTAATTTCTAATTAACTAATATAGTTTCTAATTAATATATTATCACTTTAATATATTAATAAACTATTTATTTTATTTCTATTGATTTATTAATCATATAATAAATCAATCTTTCTCTCTACCGAACTTTCTACCAAACCTCCAGCTATGAGGGCAACCCAAATAGACCTTGCTTCTATTAATTAGGTAAATAAAAATTATTAGTCATGGCTTAGACACCTAATCCAACACAAAGTGCACTCAAAATTTTTCAGACAATTATACATCAAATATGGGTATACTTGTACTCAAACCACGGAAACAAGATGTTATCATAAATTAATTACATAAAAAGGTCCTCACAATACATACCAAGCATTACAAATAATCTAATTCAACTAAGGAACAGGCTCTAAAATTGTCCATCATTCTTTATCACATGCCTTTCCCTATCACTCCTACAAATACCTACAAAACAACATACAACTCAAGTGTAAGCTTATAAAAAGCTTAGTGAGTAATCTTCAACATACTCCACATATCTCTCTTAATGCACATTCTCATATTTCACTATTGCTATTCTCATTAGCAAGTAAACATCTCCTCTTTATATATGAAACTTGCAATCACATTAGCTTACAATACCAGCTAATTATTAGCAACATCAATTCATCACTAAGTATCACCACTGAAACTACTCATAACTCATACATGAACACTTTCATGAACTCCTTTTACCCATAACTCATTCAAGAATAGTCGCATGGACTCTTTTTTACAACCAATCATACTCCATCTCAACAACCCTCATGGCTGTACAATCTGACTCAAGAACTCTGTAAAGCAATCACTCTAGCATCTACTCTGTTTATAAAATCAATATGTATATTTAACTCAACTATTGTTACTTACAAGTAACAATTCACTCCACTAGTGATTACAACAATAACAACAACATAGCACACACACATATATTAACTATAACTCCACATAAGTACTAGAGAGTACTCACCTAATATCGTCATAGTGTGTGAAATCCCCAAATTACGCGTATCGGGATCCTATCCGTTAGACTTGGTTGTATCGCCACAGTCTAAATCAATTCTCTAACATCCACAATCATCTCAATAACATCTAACTCAAAAGATGTAGTAATTGAAAGAGGAAAAAGGAGTATAAACGGTAAATATCAACTCTATATTTACCGAAACCCCCAAATCCGCGGTTCTACTAATTCATCCATAGAAACTCGACAATAATCACACCAATAACTCTAAAGGCATCCACTAACAATCTACTAACAACATATATAACAATATATAGCTAAATCACGAAATTGAAAGTTAGGGTTTCAAAAACCCAAAACCGAGAAGTTACACGACCCTTGTGACTCTACACGACCCGTGTAGCCTCTTTTTGGCACTTTTAAGGCTCAAACTTTTCCCAAATGGGTTTCTCACCACCCAAACTCATACAACAACCTAACTAATCTTAATCACACCAAGATTAGTACATAAGAAAGACTTCAACCTCTTCTTACTCATCAAACAACTCAAAACTCCAAAGCATTCATAAATGATCGCCACACGACTCTAAACAACTCATAGCTAGAACCATACTAACTATAAGGTAATAACTCTACTTACTTTAATAAGAATCTCAAAAAGAAAATGGATCTTATATTATCATATTAAACAAGAATTGCATCACCAAGCTCCAAGTGGATAAGACTTGGAATCATTTGACTTAGAGTCAGATGATGTATGCGAATCTTGCTTACATGGAAGATGACAAGAATGCCATTCATATGAAACTGTGAAAGAGGCAAAGGATTTGTTGGAACTAATCCACACAGATGTTTGTGGACCGTTCAAATCCGCCACAAGACGTGATGAGCGATACTTCGTTACGTTTACTGATGATTTCTGTAAATATGTATATGTTTATGCGATTAAACATGACTTAGAAACTTTGAAATGTTCAAAGAGTTTCGAAATGAAGTAAAGAATCAATTGGGCTACAATATCTGAGTATCATATTCTACGAACATCTTAGGAACTGTGAAAAGGTTTCACAAGTTGTCTCTTCTCAGAACATCGCTGAAAAGTGTTGTGTCTGAAAAGAGAAATCGAACATTGTTTGAAATGGTTCGATCCATGATGTGTCGAGTTGCACTTCTAAATTAGTTTCAAAGGGTTATGCCCTAGAAACAGAAACCCGTAACTTAAACCTCGTAACCAATTAAGTAGGTTGCAAAGACATTCTCTAAAATGTGAAGTGATGTTCATCCCTCACTGGCACTTGTGAAAGTCTGGGGTTGTGAAATCCTCATTCGTCACAAGATTGAACCCAGATCAAAGAAAGTGTCAATTTCATTGGCTTATACGACAAGTTCTTTGGATACTTGTTTTACAAGTCACCGAGAACAAAGTATTTGTGTCTCATAGAAGAGTCTTTCTCTGGAAAGAGCTCATATACAAAGAACTCAGTGGGAGTAAGATTGGTCTTGAAGATCTTCAAGGATCAACCAATGAATAACCTTTAGTTAACACTAGCACTTAAACTAGAGGATAAGATTCTTGTTAAAGAGCACTTGACATACCTCCACCTCTTTGCAGTCCAGTAGAGTTAGTCACTCTCATGAGTATTATGATCTCATATTACTGAAAGTGACACACTGATTAGTGGTAAAACACTAAGTTGGTGGGGATGAGTCATCCAACTACATGGAAGCATTGGTGAGCCCAGTAGCTGCCAAATGATAGAGGATATGGAAACACGAGATTCAGTCAATGTTTTAATTTGATGGATCTTACACCTGGTTTAGTAGGGCTATACTCAGACTCAAGACTGGTTTAGTATGGCAATACTCAAACTCAAGAAATTGATTATAAGAGAAGCACTCTAATCAGCAGCTGAGAAAGAATCTATTAAGATATTGTTTTACCACGACTGCACTTTGTAAGTCATAGCAAAGTGGATGTTAGAACCGCTTTCCTTAAATCGAAAACAAAGGGGTTGTACATGGCACAACCGTAGGGTTTTGAACATGCCAAATATCCAAATAGAGTATACAAAGCTTGAAAGATTCATCTGTGGAATCAAACAAGCATCTCGCAGCTGGAATATTTGCAGTCATAAAATGCCAAAGAGTTTGGATTTTCATGAAGCATAGATAAGTCATGTAAATATGTCAAAGCTAGTGCGAGTACTATTGTAGTCTGCCTAGCAATGTATGGCAATGACATACAGCTTATAGGAAACGATTTTCCATTGTTCCAAAGGGTAATGACTTGGCTTGGGAAATCTTTCGCTATAAAGAATCTAGGAGATACAATACACTTATGTGGAATAAGGATCTATAGAGATAGATAAAAACGTCTGAAAAGGACTTAGCCAAAGTATATTTTGAGTATGATCTTGAAGAAGTTCGAGATGCATGACTGCAAGAAAGGGTTTCTACCCATGGCATAAAATTGATTAGGAATCAATGTCCTAGTACTAGAGAAAAACTGGACGAATAAGTCGAGTCTCACATGCTTTTGCTATAGGATTGATTATGTATGTCATGACATGTACTTGACTTTACATCGTGTATGCTTGGAGCATAATGAGTAGATTTTAGGACAATCATGGCATAAGTCACTGGACTGCAGTAAAGGGAATTCTTAGAGTATCTTAGGAGAACAAGAAACGAGTGATTGGTTCATGGAGGAAAAAGAAGAGCTAAGAGTAACCGGTCATAGTGATTGCCAGGGATGACTCTTGCTCATAATCAGGATAGGTGTTCCTGTTATAAAAAAAGGAATAATAACTTTGAAATGTTCCAAGTTGAAATGTATATCAACTAGTATAGGAGACTACATGGTTGAGAGATTTTGTTGGTTATATTGGTGTTGTCCTCAACATTAATGATCTCCTTGAAATCTTCTTACCAAGGGTCTAGTCGCCTTGAATAAGGAACCCAGGGACCATGAGAAGTCAGAGCATGTACTCAGAGATTGCTGCTATGTTTAGGAATCAGTTGAGACATAATAGTGAGTTGGAACTCATTGGAAGAATGTCTGACTGATCGTTTCACGAAGACTTTGACGCGGACCAAGCATGAAGGTCATACTGGGGTCCATAGGCGATAAGTTTATGAGCAATATAAACTTAAGTGTTTTAGTTGTTCGTTTGATAATTTAAACATATAACAATAGATAGATTTTATCTGATTTGGTGATTATATATGGAGGCTTGATAATAAGCTGAAGAGCTACCATTTGCATTAATTTATTACTCTGTTTCACTTTAGCTTGTTTAGAACCCGCTTCCTGAGTATTAATTTACTCAAACATCCACAGTCGGTCGTACTATTGGAAGGAAGTAGTGATTTAAGACTGTCATGGAGTGTTAGTAGATTTTCTATAAAGATTAGACATAGCATGGTGATTGCGACTAGCCCTTATGAGTACTTGGTAGAGATTCAAGTATTAGAACAGCCCGCACTCAGAGATTACTTCATGGATTAAGTCACAAGTAATTCTGAGATGATAATATCTTTTATTCTTCAAACCGAGATACATAGGGATTTGCGATATGATTCTGTTATGCATCGGTCTACTCAAACGCTGTCCGTAACCGGTAGTTATAACGGGTATGTTCGTGTATGACATGATGAAATAGACAGAAACTATGTTGTCAGAGTTTATCTGTTCCTTCTGCCCTAACAAGGAGAAGTGATATCTGTGGGCCCCTCGATGATTTGATGCTGACATTAAGTGTTTGGCCAAACCCAGACTAGATTGATGTGTTCGGTCAGTAGTCTGACAGAGTCATCATAAATCACTATCGGGAAACAAATTTTGAACTTTTGGACTTGACCTTATCCATGGTCCAAGTTCATTACGATATCTTGTAGACCAGAGGAATAATTGATCACTTATCTCGGTGTGATTTCTTTTCTTGGATCAAAGTTTGACAGTTGCATAGGATGACACACTCTGCTAATTTTCAAATAATATTGAGACCAGATAAGTTGACAACTTGTCCAAGTGGGAGATTTTTGGAATAATGTTCAAGGTCATTAACTTGTGGTAATATTTTTGATAATGGTAGAGTCCTTCTGGGTTGCCCTCATGACCCAGAAAAACATACAGAGTCAGAAAATGTAAAATGGAATGATTAGTTTATTAATTTATTGAGAAATAAATTAATTAGAAACTAGATCAATAAATTAATTGATAAATTAATTTAGACTCAATTAAAGGGACTGGATTGTAATTGATTAAATGTTTAATCAATAGAAACAAAGTCCAGGGGCCGGCCGCCAAAAGGCTCTTAAGTTTGAAACCCTAGGAGCCTTGCACTATAAATAGAGGTCTTGGGGTTCAACCCTAAGGCATACCATCCTCCAAGAGGTGCCACTACATGTTCCCTTCTCTTTCCTTCTTCTCCTTGTCGAAATCTAGAACCCTTTCCAAGGGTTTCTGGATCGATCTTCAAGCAATAAGAGTTTCTGATCTGTCTGGTTGTCTGGTGTTCGTGGGTATGGGTTATTAGAGGGATTCACACATTGGATACTGTTCATCCTTTGCAAGATGCCGTTCATCAGATTAATTGAAGGAGATAATCCTGAGGTACATTTTGTTTATGTTTTTGTTGCTATAACTGATATGAACTACATGATCCTGAACTCTGTTCATGGATAATTCTGTGATTTGATATTGTTAGTCTTCTGTTGCATGTTGTTATGTGTTTATTTGATCGAATCCCAACAGTATGTAATACGGACTCGATGGTACGATCACATGTAACGCACGTTCGTGAAATATAATTAGGTGGGTATTTTTTTTTCCATTTTTGTGTTTTTTAATTATATATATATTTTTAAATAAATCGATACTCGGTTTTTATTTTTCATTTTTTTATTATTTTAATTTTATTTCTAATTTTTGTAATATACTTTTAATGTTTTCGTGTTTTTTTATCATAACATTTTGTATAACAGCATTTTGGATCGTAATGTTTTGAATCATATAATTTTGGATCATAATATTTTGCATAAATTTTGGATTATAACATTTTGATTTTTTTACATAAAATCTCAAAAGTGTAATGTTTTACACACATGTAAATATCAACAAAGTTGATTTAATCGCTATTGATTTTTGTGTGATAAACCCGTTAATATATCCACAACGTGGAACACCGCCCCTTAGGGTGTGGACCACGCCTACTTAGGCAGCCGTCAACGTAGCAATGCAAAAGCACACCATCTCTCTTCTCTCTTTGACAATTGCAATATGATTGTTTGATGATAAAAAAGTAATTAAATTTATTTCATTTACCTATAAAATTCCAATCATACCTTAACACATTTACAATATAAATATTCACTCGCAAACAAATTTCTCGAAAAGATGTCAGACTATAGAGTAGTGATCTTCATCATCATTAGATGATGAAATATATTTTGATACGTTTGTGACTTATGTATCTCAATATTTTTATCGACGAAAACAAAACACACCTGCCGCCCGAAGGACGAGATTTGATTTACTTTTTAAAAATTAATGTAATTTTTAATTTATATAAGTTTTAATATTCAATTAGGTTTAATGACTAGAAATTATACTAACACAATAAATGGTTGAAAATACATTAAAATAATATAAATGATTGGAAGAAGTAATGTCTTAACCTATAGAAAAAAACAATAATAAAACAAAAATGACATAAATATTTTGCGTTAACCCATAGTTTTATTATATCTAAGTCTTCAATTGCATACACATGAAACCAAATAATATCTTTTAATACAAAATTAATATGATTCGTAATAATATATATATATATATATATATATATATATATATATATATATATATATATATATATATATATATATATATATATATATATAAAATAACAAAATCTCAATTAAAATGATGTATATTATAAGAAAAACAAAATCTCAATTAAAATGAGGTATATTATATAAAAATGAGCGAAGTCATGTCATGTGCATTGATATAATATAATATTAATAAATTTTATATCATGTCAGTAAAATTAGGATGTAATGATATTGGTAAGGTACGAACGATACCCTTGAATGTGTGTTGGAGTAGCTATAGCACAATCCATATAATATTATTATAAAATGATTGGTCCATAATCGTTCTCGCGTTCTTTATATTTTAATCGTTTTTTGATTTTAATATATATATATATATATATATATATATATATATATATATATATATATATATATATATATATATATATATATTAATGTGATACTGTATAATTTTAATTTATAATGGTTACTTAGTAATTATAGTTTACTATTTGTCATATTTAAACATGAGATAAAATAGTTATTTATTCATATTCGATGTATTTGGTTTTTAAAAAGAAAACATTTATACATTAATTACACTCATGTTCTAATTGGAGAGATAAACAATGCCTAGGTCAAACAAAAAAACATCTTAATCTTATATCGCATATCCAATTATTACTTAGAACATACCAAGATCATGGATAAGAAAATACGAATTTATTAAGCAGTGCGAATTGGGGCATTATTTAATCTTAAAGTTACTTTGCCCAATATTCTTCATGGAAAACATTTTACGCACACAAAACATACATTTAATAGAGCAAACAGGAGCGACGAAATATGTCGTAGTTGCTTTTTTTTTTTCATGCTTTTGCCTTCTTCAGTTTCGGAATTACTTGAATTGGTTCTTGTGCTTCAGTCGTTGTATCATTGACTCCATCTTCTTGTTCATCTTCAACATGCACTTCTAGGGATCTTTTCTTTTGTCCCACATTCTGCACAGTTTTCTTTTCAAGTTTGTCCTTAGTAAGAAACCCTTTGAACCAATTTGCTGACTTTTTTGGGTACCTCTGGAGATTGTTCTTATAATCAACGTAGATCATTCCGAATCGATCACTATAACCACTTTTCCATTCAAAGCTATCCATGAATGACCACACGAAGTACCCCATAATGTTTTTATGCCATCTGTATCATTATACAATAAGACCGTCATAATAAGTACTATCCCATGTTTTGATGATAAATTCAATGAAATACACTAAATGAATCTATTTTTAACTTACACCCTGGCCTTTTTGATGGCTTCAATATGCTCTTTTATGTACCTAATTCGAGCTGTATCATCTCGAACTTGTTCATATGTTTTGTCAGGATCATTGTCTTGTGGAAATCCTGTCACAAGATATCAAAATATCATCATAAATCAAACTATTAAGGATTAAACTAGAAGCAAGCCCATGGATAATTGTTTTACCATTCTCAGTAATAACAATATATTTTTCCTTAGGAACTTCATAGTTTTTGATAACATAATCCAAGAGCTCCGTAAGCCCTTCAGGATAAAGATAAACCCATGATTGTTTGTTTCCTTTGTAAGCCTGCAAATATGTTATAGAGTTGGTTTGGTATTTTTGGCAAAGTAATCTATATTCAAGTTTTATGATTCTTTACGTGGGCATGATCAAGTGTTTCTTTTGTTATTTATAAGTATAATTGTCTTACCGGTTCTCCGATAGGGTTACAATTGGGATCTTTAACTGAAACATGTAAAAAAAATTCATGTTACACATTTTTGACACGAATAATCATCAAGATATGTAACTTCTTTCCTCAAATAATTCTTAAAAAGAAAAAATTGAGAAATGTTGTAAACAAATCGGGTCGATGTTGTTCATCACCTGATGGCCAGTAGTGACGATCAGTTTGATACCCAGGATCAACATGTTTAAGTGGTTCAGATGTAGCATAATTTGCCGTGTAGTAGTTTATTCCTAGAAAATCATACGAGCCTTTCAATGTTTGACTTTCAAACATGGAGAATTCAGGCAAACGACCAGGTGGTTTTATAAATTTGAATGAGGGGACAAAGTTTTTCATGTTTATTGGCCAAGTACCACTTTTAATTGGCTCTAAAAACCTGAAAGATGAGCAATCGTAATATACAATTAATCCGAAACATTTTTAGAAAAAACTGGAAACCTTTAGGTTCCTCACTATATATACAAATTATGTCTGCTTACCATCCGAGCATAAAATCATATGCACACTCAACAGCATAGACATCATCCTTATTGTTTGGACCTCGATAAGGCTTGAAAAAGTTGCAGTCAAGTGTAATTCCCACTTCACCCTTTTGAGAATTCTAAAATTTAATGTTTTATGTTGTTAAAAGAAAATTTGAAACAATTTAAGGAATTTATCGATCATAAGTGTGTTAGTAATTTTTTTTTTCCATAATCAATACCTTATATTCTTCCTGATATCTTCTATATGCAGCTGCATGACAGTTGAGTAGATTGTATGCTACGACATATGGCTCCTTTCCAGGGTCGCTATCTGTATCATTTCCACCCCGGCCAGGTGCAAATGTACCTTCTACGTACCCAGAATAAGTAAATCGGTATGGCTCGTTAAAAGTCACCCAGTGTTTCACTCGATCTCCAAACTCCCAAAAGCAAAGGTCCGCATAATCCACAAAATCCTTGCTAATATTTAAAATGAATAATCAGTAGATATATAGATATACAAAACTACATAATTTCAAATACTTACACAATGTTTGAACTTAAGAAACCCATGTATTCTTCTTCCAAAGCATTTGGAAGATCCCAGTGGAAGAGAGTGACAAATGGCTTAATCTCATGGCGTTCAAGCTCATCTAGTAGCCTATTGTAATGGTTGATGGCTTCCAAGTTTTTGCCCATGCTTACTTTCCCACCTGTATAATTAATTTAATTTAAAACCAAAATAATTTCGTTTACTATATAAAGGTAATAAGCTAATCCCATGCCAATGTGGGACTAGCCCACTTGGTAGAGGCTTTGCCTCTTAGATTGGAGGTCTTGAGTTCTATCCCAAGCATAGGCGGATTTGATTAACTTGGTGTACTAACTTCTAACAACTAACCAGCCGTTCAAAAAAAAAAATATAAAGATAAAATCAATAGAGTTGATTTTGATTTTTTTTATCATAATATAAAAATAATTTGTCGTATTATTCGTTAGATCGATATATGAAAAAAAAAAAATATAAAGATAAAATCAATAGAGTTGATTTTGATTTTTTTTATCATAATATAAAAATAATTTGTCGTATTATTCGTTAGATCGATATATGAAACTGGGCTTACCAAGATATAATTGAGTAAACTTTGACTATTTTTCTCAAAATATAAGAGACCGATACGTGAAAACGAAGTCGTTTACTACATGTAGGGCTGTAAATGAACCGGACGTTCGGCGAACCGTTCGTGAATTGTTCGGAGGGAAGTTCGTTTATGTTCATTTATTTAATAAATGAACGAACATGAACACAATTTCTCGTTCGTTTAGTTAAACGAACAAACATGAACAATTGCCTCGTTCGTTCAATTATGTTCGTGAACGTTCGTTTATGTTCATTGACGTTCCTTTATGTTTATTCATTTAAGTTCATTTTGTGTTCATACATGTTCAATTGTATTTGATAACATTACAATATTATGTGTTTTTTTATGTTCATATATGTTTAATTGTGTTTATTTATCTGTGTTCGTTTATGTTTGTTCCTTTAGTATGTTCACGAACATAAACGAACGAACATGAACAAGATAATTTGTTAAACGAACAAACATGAACAATAAAACTCGTTCGATTATCCGTTTGTGTTCGTTTATTTGTTCGGCTAACTTAAACAAACGAACATGAACAAGCACTCGTTCGTGTTCGTTCGGTTCGTTTACAACCCTAACTACATGCAAAGTCTATTGATTTGATTGCCAAGGGCAGGACCAATAGTATGACCATTTTATTTCATTTTTGCTAATTAAATATTGAAATAAACAAAAAACCATATATAATTAGGCAAAGTATATTCATATACCCCCTCCCCCTTATCCCCTACGAATAGACTTTACATGAATACACTTTACTATAAAGATAAAATCAATAGAGTCGATTTTGACTTTTTCTCATGATACAATAATAGTTTTGTCTTATTATTGACCAAATCGATACATGAAACTAGGCACCAATATATAATTCAGTCAACTTTGACTCTTTTTCACATAATGAAAGATGATATTTTTATACGGTTATATAATGAAACGATGTTTTTCACCTGGTAGTATTCTGGACCATGATATAGAGAATCTGTAATACTCTACACCCATTTTCTTCAGCAACTGAACATCTTCCTAATAATAGTTACAAAGAAGACAGAATAAGAATCAAGCAAATACAATGTTTTTGTATATAAAAGCTCACATTATACGTATCAATACACTTACATATTTTTCCAAATTAAAAACGAACAAAATATGGCATGTGATTTTTGTAATATATGGTAAATTCAAACTACAAATCACATCACGTAGGATGGACTTGCCAAAGAGCAGCTTATATACGTTTTTCTTTTTTCTTTTTTCTTTCTTTTTTTGAACAGCAGAATTTTATTAAAGAAAAAACAGCCAGCAGCTTATTTATTGTAGATAGTAGAAACAAATAATCACATAGACCTCGTCATTAATATGTGGTGTAAGTTGTAACTGTATTATATTAGTTTCCACCGTTGATTGAGATCTCACATATGATAAATCCACATTGTATTGTATTGTCATGAGAAGGTTTTTGGTTTTGTTTATATACGCTTAATTTATAATCATAGAATTTATTTATGTGAACCTTGAAGACCAACAATACACTTTACCTTCATTCTTGAGTAATTATCAACCGCGATACATGCATTTGCACCTCCGGTAATTTTTTCTGCAATGGTCACCAGCAATGATTGTTATCGATTTGATTAAAGGTGGAATTCATAAGCGGGGAGGGGAGATAAGAGAGGCACACCAGGGTGTCTAAGAGTAAAACAATCCCAAATATTGATGCCTTTACCGTCTGCATTCCAAGCACCTTCAACCTGCAAGTCCAAACTAAAAACTTTAGTACATGTTTACTCCTGCAGATAATAATATATGCTTTTTGAACGATCATTTTTTTGATACATGCCTGAAAAGCAGATGTTCCTACACCGAACATGAATTCAGAAGGAAAATCACTACGTTTTAGCTCAGGTTCCCAGTAGATATTGGTTTCGTTGGCCATTATGAATGATCAGCAGTGTAGACAATGAGTTCAATTTGTGGATGGAAAAAAGTAAGGAACACATGGATTTATAGGGTTGGAGTTATCAAAACAAAACAACAGTCACAATAATCATACACGTAATAAAGAGGAAAAAGATAACTACGTACATAAATTTTTTAAATTAATTTAATTACCTATTGACCAACTACCACACCAAGCATTTTCAGTTTTCACCGACTGAAATAGCCCACAATGACGTTAGACAAAAATTACCCTAATCTTCATTGTTTTTGTGACGAATTACCAACTGGTTTCTAACAAAATTTAAAATCATGGCTATTTTGCAAGTTATTAGTGTTACTGTATCCCATATTGGTGCGACACAGTCCTATAAGTATCAATATATGTTGCAGTCACCTCTCTCTCCGCAAGGGCTCTTTTAGAGACACTTTTGATCCACATATACTTACATGGTATCAGAACCGGTGTCCTGCACCCCAGAACCGGTGTCCTGCACCCCTGAACCTCATCGAGCCTACGTCTCTGAGGGGGAGTGTTAGTGTATCCCACATTTGTGCGACACGATCCTATAAGTTTGTATATATGTTGGAGTCTCCCTCACTCCACAATTGCTCTTTTGGAGAAACATTCTTTGGCTCCACAACAAGATCGTTCAATTTATTTGCATCCAACATATTTTATTTCTTCGTGTGAATCTACAAAGTTAAAAGATAAAAATGATTAATAAAATATACAAAATTATTATATAAAATTGTATATTAAATAAATTACTTGATGTTCAAAGTTTGATTACTAACCCCTTCAAATGAGCTCTAATTCCTTTCACAACCAGAGGAACTACTAGTTAAAGAAAGAGTTCTCATAGCAATCTTTGTCAAATGAGGAGTTGAGACACCAAAAGTTTCCCACCAAGTAGCTACCTTTTGAAACAAAAAAAATTATTAAATTCATAATTTGATAAGTATGAAATTTTATAAAATAAATAAATAAAAGTAAAACGCATTACCTGGATCAAAGTTGGCATCATTCACTTCACAACTTCTAATTGCAAGTTCCCGACCAAATTTATCTAATTTTTTCTTGTACTTTGGCAACTCAATAGTACGACTTGATTTTGCATCTCTAAATCTCCGGCAAGTAATGTATCAAAAAACTCAAGAACCGCATCCATTACATCGGGATCATGTTGGAGTTGTGGATCCTTATAATGATAATAAGGATTTAGAAGATAAGTCGTCAAATACAATCTTGAATCTAACCTACCTTCCATCTTCATTGATATAATATTTATTATAGGACCATAAGCTTTTTTGTTACCACCTAAAGCATCGATGATTTCTTTTTTTGCTTTTTTAATTTCTCCATAAACAAAACCCATAGAGGGTTTCCAATCCGCATCAACCATTCGAAGGACTTTGACCAAAGGGAAAAACACCCTTAAGCAATATGTCACACCAGCCCAAAATGTGGAACCTGTCACCGCTGTATGTGTGGAATGCCCTTTAATGGTATGTGAAAATTTACATTCCTCCCATTCATTGCTAGAGAACATACATCTCAGTTGCTCTTTTTTTGTCTGACAAACTTTGTAATGTAAGATACGTTGAAGCAGATCTCGTGACACCTGGTCGAATAATATCCCTTTTGTTGGTGAACTTTCTCATCATAGACCATGTTTTGTGGTGGGCATAAATAAAGATGGCCAGTTTCTTTGCTTGATCTAGGACTTTCTTAAACCTTGAAAGTCGACCAATACCTTGAAGACAAATAATCACGATTAAAAAAACAAATAAAGTAATAAACACGATTAAAAAAATAGAAATACCTTCAAGCATAAGGTTAATGGTATGTGTCGCACATGATGTCCAAAAAATCTTTGGCCTTTTCTCTTTTAATAACTTCGCCGCTCCCATGTTATTCACGGCATTATCGGTCACCACTTGAACAACATGTTCGGGACCAACTTCTTGAATGCAAGCTTCCACATACTCGTATATGTGTTGACTTGTATGTGATTCACCCGAGCATTCTTTCGAAGATAAGAATGTTGGATTAGGTGTCTAAGCCATGACTTATAATTGTATTTATCTTATGAATAAAAGCAAAGTCCATTTGGGTTGCCCTCATAGATGGAGGATAGATATATAGTTCAGTAGAGAGAATAGTTGATTTATTAATTGTATAATAAATCAATAGAAAATATATATATGGTTTATTAATATATTTAAGTGTTAATATATTAATTAGAAACTATATTAATTAATTGAGGTTTAATCTAGAATTAATTGGATTTAATTTAGAGATTAAATTAATTAATTAAAAGGTGCGGGGACTGGTTTGGCATTTATTCAATAGTTGAATAACTGGCCAGGTAAAACCAGGGACCAAAATGGCGCCACCCTGGAGGCTCCTCCAGGGTTTGGCGAAACCCTAATTAGGGTTTTGGTAAGCCTGGTCCAAGTGGTCAAAAGCCTTGTCCAGTTGGAGGCTCCTTAGGGTTTCAGGTGTAACCCTAGGAGGCTATAAAAGGAACCCCCTGGCACCTCATTATTCACGCCATCTCTCTCTCTCTGTGTTACTCTGCTGGACTGATTCTTCCATCACTTGGGTGTGACTTGCATTTGAGGCAGGATACTTTTGCTGCTGCTTGAAAGGATCATAAGATCAAAGGTTGGTTTTTCCTAATTCATCTTTAGAACTGAATTGTATCCTTTAGGTTTTTAGTTCTAATCTTCATAGAAGAAAACATAGATCTTTATTAGGGTTGCATGTGAACCTTAGGAATATTTTGTGTTCATTGATTGCATAGAAACCCTTCAGTGGTATCAGAGCCAGGTTGTTTTCTTGTGATTTGATTTGAACTGCTTGCATGTTTCTTGGCCTTGGTGTTTTTTGTGAAAAATTACCTCCTTGGAGGCCTTGAAAAGGATAGAGTGTTGGAATCATTCGACCTCGGGTCGGATGATGTATGCGAATCTTGCTTACTTGGCAAGATGACAAAATCACCATTCAAAGGTTCCTTTGAAAGAGGTGAAGGTCTATTGGATATCATACACACAGATGTGTGTGGTCCCTTCAGAACAACCCCTAAAGATGGCACGCGGTTCTATGTGACCTTTACCGACGATTTTAGTAGATATGGATATGTCTACTTAATCAAGAATAAGTCGGACACCTTTGAAAAGTTCAAAGAGTTTAAGAATGAAGCAGAAAATCAATTGGGCAGAAAGATAAAGATGCTTAGATCCGACAGAGGCAGTGAGTATCTTAGCATCGAGTTTCTCGATTACCTCAAGGAATGTGGAATTGTTTCACAGTTGTCGCAAGAGCACCTCAGCTGAATGGTGTTGCTGAGAGGCGAAACCGAACCTTGTTGGGCATGGTTCGTTCCATGATGAGTCGAGCCTCACTTCCAATCCATTTCTGGAGGTATGCCTTAGAGACTGCCGCCCATATCCTAAATCTTGTCCCAACCAAGAAGGTTGCGAAAACACCGCACGAGATGTGGACGGGGAAAGTTCCCTCGTTGGCACACATCAAAGTCTGGAGCTGTGAAGCATTCGTGAGATGAGATACTTCAGATAAGCTCGCAGAAAGAAGTGAGAGGTGTTACTTCATCGGATACCCGAAACAGTCTTTTGGATACTTGTTCTATAGACCAAGCGAGGACGTGGTCTTTGTAGCGAAACGGGGGTTCTTTCGAGAGAGAGAACTCATATCCAAAGAGGACAGTGGGAGTACGATCGATCTCGAAGAAATTCAGGAGACGCCCGATGAAACAACCTTGGAAGAATCTAGCAACCAACATGAGGAAGAAGTTCCTGTTGGACCCACCGACATTTCGTTGCCCCTTAGACGTTCAGGTAGAGTTAGCATGCCGCCCGAGTTCTATGGTTTCTATATTACTTCGCACGGAGACACGTTAGTCAGTGATCGTACATTGACTAATTTGGATGAGCCAGCTAACTACCGTGAAGCAGTGGCAGGCCACGAGTCTACAAAATGGAAAGAGGCAATGGACAGCGAGATAAAGTCCATGTATGACACTCAAGTTTGGAACTTGGTTGACAATGTACCGGGTTGAAAGATAGTCGGATGCAAGTGGATCTTCAAAAAGAAGACCGACATGGATGGAAAGGTGCATACTTATAAAGCTCGGCTGGTTGCGAAGGGATTCACTCAAACCCCGGGGGTTGACTATGATGAAACCTTCTCACCAGTAGCCAAGATTAAGTCAATCAGGATAATGCGTGCCATAGCTGTGTTTCATGATTATGAAATCTGGCAGATAAATGTCAAAACCGCTTTCCTTAACGGAAAACTGACTGAAGATGTTTACATGAGTCAGCCAGAAGGTTTTGTATACACAGAGCACCCTGATAAAGTATATAAGCTTGAAAGATCAATCTACGGGTTGAAGCAAGCATCTCGCAGTTGGAATCTTTGCTTCCATGAGAAAGTTAAAGAGTTTGGCTTCTCTAGGAGTGAAGATGAGTCCTGTGTATATGTCAAGGCTAGTGGGAGTATAGTCACTTTCCTGGTGCTGTATGTTGATGACATACTACTCATGGGAAACGACATTCCGACCTTGCAGAATGTTAAGGCTTGGCTCGGGAAGTGTTTCGCCATGAAAGACCTGGGGAAGCTGCTTATATTCTCGGGATAAGAATACTTAGAGATAGAAAGAGAAAATTGATAGGTCTAAGCCAGTGTACATATTTGGAAAAAGTGTTAAAGATGTTTAACATGGAAAATTCCAAAAGGGGAGAGTTACCAATCCTAAGTGGTGTTAAATTGAGTAAGACTCAAAGTCCGAGTACCGATGAGGAAATAGCTGAAATGAGTCGGGTACCTTATGCTTCAGCAGTAGGGTCAATCATGTATGCTATGACATGTACTCGTCCCGACGTATTCTATGCACTGGCCATGGTTAGTCGGTTCCAGGGTAATCCTGGAAAATCATATTGGATTGCAGTCAAGAACATACTCAAGTATCTACAAAGGACAAAGAATATGGTATTAGTCCTTGGTGGCAGTGATGAGTTAAAAGTGAGTGGATATACAGATGCCAGTTTCCAGACAGATAGGGACAGTGGACGGTCCCAGTCGGGCTGGGTATTTCTTTTAAACGGTGGAGCGGTCACTTGGAAAAGTTCCAAGCAGGAAACGGTGGCTGATTCAACATGCGAATCAGAGTACATCGCAGCGAGTGAAGCGTCTAAGGAGGCGGCTTGGCTAAAGAATTTCATCGGGGACCTTGGAGTGGTCCCGAGCATTCAGGAGCTGGTGGAACTTTTCTGCGATAATGAAGGAGCAGTCGCCTTGGCAAAGGAACCGCGAGACCATGGAAAGTCCAGGAATATCGAAAGAAAGTACCACTACATTCGACATCAAGTAGAAGAAGGGCACTTACTGGTTAAGCGAGTATCATCCGAGGACAATCCTGCAGATCCTTTGACTAAGGCTCTGAATAGGATCAAGCACAATCAGCATGCTCGGAGCATTGGATTGAAGGATGATATTAGTTTTAGTAATTAGATAGATGAGAAACTTGTAACAGTATAAATGTAATTGACTCGGTGATTTTATAATAGAGATTTATAAATGAGTATTGTTACTGCCTTTGTCAATTGTTTATTTATGTGTTTCTATATTTGCATGTTTAACTTCCTTAATAATTAGATTATTTAAAACTCCACAGTCGGTCATACTGTTAGGAAGTAAGTATGAACTAAGACTGTCATGAATTGGTTGCAGACTGTCTAAAGAGTTAGACATTGCAGTGAGACTGCTGCAACGTTCATGAGTACTTAGAAAATAGAGATTTGAGTATTGGATAAATCTGCGCTTAACAGATTGCTTCATGGATTATATCACAAGCAATGTTAAGACGATAATATCCGGTGATCTTTAAGTGGAGAGATATGATCTGTTATTTGCGATACAAGTGCTTATTGACAATACGAAATCGCGCCAGTAACTCGGTGCTATAAATGCATTGTTGTATGTATTTGGACCTGCAAAAGTTATGGACATATGAGTCGAAACTTATCCGTCCCATGACCTGATGGGAAACAGATATCTGTAGGCCTCTCGATGATTTAGAAGTTGACTGAAAAGTGTTGGCCAACCGGGACTTAATTGATGTGTTCAATTAGTAGTCTCTAAAGTCATATGCAAATCCGAAATCGAGAAACAGAGTGTCAAACCAAGATTGATGTTAGTCCATGTCTTGAGTCTGAAAATATCCTGTTGGACGGAGGATCATCAGATCACTTATCTTTGGACAGAACTGACTGGGTCAGAGTTCAGGCAATTAAAGTCATAGACTTATCCAAGTGGGAGACTGTTGGATTAGGTGTCTAAGCCATGACTTATAATTGTATTTATCTTATGAATAAAAGCAAAGTCCATTTGGGTTGCCCTCATAGATGGAGGATAGATATATAGTTCAGTAGAGAGAATAGTTGATTTATTAATTGTATAATAAATCAATAGAAAATATATATATGGTTTATTAATATATTTAAGTGTTAATATATTAATTAGAAACTATATTAATTAATTGAGGTTTAATCTAGAATTAATTGGATTTAATTTAGAGATTAAATTAATTAATAAAAAGGTGCAGGGACTGGTTTGACATTTATTCAATAGTTGAATAACTGGCCAGGTAAAACCAGGGACCAAAATGGCGCCACCCTGGAGGCTCCTCCAGGGTTTGGCGAAACCCTAATTAGGGTTTTGGTAAGCCTGGTCCAAGTGGTCAAAAGCCTTGTCCAGTTGGAGGCTCCTCAGGGTTTCAGGTGTAACCCTAGGAGGCTATAAAAGGAACCCCCTGGTACCTCATTATTCACGCCATCTCTCTCTCTCTCTGTGTTACTCTGCTGGACTGATTCTTCCATCACTTGGGTGTGACTTGCATTTGAGGCAGGATACTTTTGCTGCTACTTGAAAGGATCATAAGATCAAAGGTTGGTTTTTCCTAATTCATCTTTAGAATTGAATTGTATCCTTTAGGTTTTTAGTTCTAATCTTCATAGAAGAAAACATAGATCTTTATTAGGGTTGCATGTGAACCTTAGGAATATTTTGTGTTCATTGATTGAATAGAAACCCTTCAAAGAACACAGTACCCATCTTTGAATTTACACATAAATTCATAATGCTCCTCCGCTTTCTATCAGACCAAGCATATGTCATAATCGAGCATCCATCTAGTTTCCATTCTTCTTCATTTGTTTTTACCATTATTTTAATTCTTTCAACCTCCCCCTTTAGAATTGTGTTACTCAACTCATATCTCTAGGTGTTGGTAGCCCGATCCAAATTGGCCAATCACCTCTGCCATCATTTTAAAGCTATCCCACTCAAAGGCATGAAAAGGAATCCCAGACTCAAATGCCCACCTACCAATATAACTCTTCACAAGGGTTATTCTTTCTTTCCGAATAGCATCATTAAGGTTGATGTTTCTTCCATTTCCTGACTTTTTTGCTTCTTCGTGGTTGATTTTGTTTGTAAAGCTATCCATCGGACCTATAACATGTGGTGCCTTCATGGTCCCCAAAGAATTCTCTATATTATCCACGTCAATAGTACTTTCATTAGTACCAAATTGCACCTCCGATCTTAAGGCTTCTTCATATGCTTGTTTACTTTTCTTTTTTAACTTCCCTTCCTTGAGAGCATCTCGACATCTCAATTGATCATCTTTGTTAGACTTTGGACATCGAGCTACATTTCCCGGCGCATGAGAAATATGTTGTTTCATTCTATTCACCCCGCCACTCATAATTTTTCCACACAAAGTGCATTTAATTTTATCGAAGTTGTTAGCATCCAGGGAAATAGCATATTCCCAAGCAATATCGTTTGATTTCCTCTTAGGACATGTAGCGGTTGATTCCATTGATGGTGTGATAGAATTTTTAGATGTTATTTAGTTGGAATATGTAAAAAATACATATACAAATTTGTAATCAAAACATGTATTCTATAATCAACACTTGTATTCTGTAATCAAAAGAAATTGTATCAAAACATGGAAGAAAAAATTGTATTATGTAATCAGAACATGCTATCAAACTACAAATTAGCATTGAAATGGGCTTAGTCACAGATACACGATAGAAATCAGAGAAATAAGTTGAGTAATTATATCATTTACAGACATGTTTGCAAATACTAGAATAAGTCGGAAATCAGAGTAATAAGTCGAGGAATTATATCAGATACACAATAGAAATTAGAGAAATAAGTCTGAAATTAGGCGGAGGTTTACCGGATCAGATAAATCAGACACAACTTTACCATGGAATCAGGCGTAGCTTTACTAGACATGATTCCAAATACTATAGAATGGAGATAAGCAGAGCTTTACCAGAAAGGCGGAGCTTTACCGGAGCTTTACGAGACATAACCGTAAAAGAGTAATTAGGTGGAGCTTTAATGAGGAAAAATATTACCGGAGAAAACAGATGAAGAAGACAGAGGAAGCTGGTGGCGGAGGAAGCTGCTGGAGGCAGAGGAAGCTGGAGGCAGCTATGAGTTTTGCAGACTCGTAAGAAAATGGGAGGGAGACAAAAGAAGATTTCGTGGATTAGGTAAAAAAATGAGGCAAAGTCGAAAAATGAGGGGCAATTTTGAACATTTTCATCGGCGTCTGTTAACCGCCTTTGACCGCATTTTCCTCCTAACCCGTTCTTGACCGAAGTTGACCAAGCCCGACTAATTAAGCCGCATAGCACTAAACGTAGGCAGTATTGGTCCGCCTAAAGCCTAGGCGGCCGCCTAGGCTGACTTTTATGACACTGCTAGAAACTCATAAAGATGATTATAAGGATCATCCTGCTTATAACCTCTGAACTCAGGCAAAGCACCTAACAGCTGTGGCCTAATTTCTACCTGACAGTCTACTCCTTCAGGGAAAAATATAGGCGATGCGTTATCATACTCCCTAGGTTGGAAGTGCGATGCAACAAACTTCCCAATCAGTTTTGGAAAATAATCCAACCATCTGCGTTATCATACTCCCTAGGTTGGAAGTGCGTTATCATACTCCCTAGGTTGGAAGTGTGACGCAACAAACTTACCATCATTATTGTGACACCCCATTTCTACTGTTTGTAAATACTATGGTTTTTTCATAAATACATGAATACAAAAATACGGTTTATCAAAAACCGATAATTTACATGTTTAAAACTTTGGGTGTTACAAATCCATACCAAATCTAACCATAGTAAGCAAGAAAGGATTAAACCTTATGTCCAAGATAGGAGCTATGTGGGCTCCACTCCAGCTAAACTTCATCCAATTATAGCATAGCATTTAACCTGGAATACATGGCAAAACATAAAATACGTAAGACAATAATGTCTCGTGAGTTACATGAGTTTTAGACTCAAACCTTTAACTTCTTTTCCAACTTTTTATAAAACTTATAACATAAAACTTCTGTCAAAACTTTATAGTAATAACATACTATAACTCTTTACATCTTGAAATCATTTCATAACATACTTTACAAAAATAACATCTTTCAAAACTTATAGTAGTATCATACTATAACTCTTTACTTTTCAAATTCACTTCATAATATACTTTTCAAAAATAGCTTCTTCCTTACTTTCTTTGACTGGTTTTATAAGCTTGCTGGATTTTTATACTTAGGGCTTTAATCACTATAAGTGATACCCCAAGTCTCTATGGCTAGAAAGAACGGATCAATCCTCACCATAGAAGTGCTTAGGCAATCTACTTCGCGATGGGGCTTTTTCCCCAGTAGACCCCTTACCTAACCCGGGTAGGTTGGAACATAGTTCCCTTACTAACGCTGCTTGCTACAATTACTAGTCATACAAAATACTTGCTGCTTGCTTGAACATTTCTCATATACATATAACTTGTGGCTAGGTGCCAAACTACATCATTTTATGTCTTTATGGCTAGATACCAAATATAGCTTTCATCACATAATAATCATATGTTTAAAACATATTTTTCTAACATGCTAAGCTTTATGCCAAAACATACTTTCCAACATCTTATGGCTATATGCCATTCATACTCGAAAACATATACAGTTTGTAACCAAAACATACTTCTTAAACATCTTGTGGCTATATGCCATTCATACTTGAAAACATATATCACTTGTAATCAAAATATACTTTCACATAATTGGTTCATAGACCAACATACCTTCTTTTAATTTAACTTGTAGTTCAAAACATAACTTCAAATATAGCATTATACTTTCACAACAAGTTAGAAATAATACTCTTGCATATAATTTCACATATAGAAATTTTATAAGAAATCTTGAAAATACTTACTTGCCATGTACCCAGAATGGGTAAAAATACTGCATGTACTCACCTCACGTATTGCTAGAAAATTTGCTACACGTTCCTTGTATTTATACTCTTTTGATCCATTAATCACTTGGCATGGACCTATATTTAACATGTTATACATTAACATTCATGCTAACTGACTCTATAACTCATTAGAGTCCTTATAATACTATCTTGGGTCATAACAAGTCTATAACTTTTAAAAGACCAACTTTAAATAAATCGTATATTATATGTATTTTACTACAGTACCCTCGGAGGGTCGTATTTCGGTTCCGACAATTTTCAATGAAGTTTTGGGCCATAATAGACATATGTTTAAAATTTGGGGTCAAACGGACAAGTATTGGTCAAAATCTAAAAACTCAAAATCACTTGGCAGGAGACTCACTGCATGTTTCAGCTGGCACCGCCTCGCGACTCGACCAAGGGTGTGGTCGCGACTCCAAGGCTGCTGGCGCCGCCTCGCGACTCGACCAAAGTGTGGTCGCGACTCGAAGGCAAAGCAGATTGCCTTATTTGGCGATTTTTCAAACTGCAGTTTCACTATTCGCCCCATTAAGCTCTTAATACTTGACTTAATTAGTTTAGGGTCATTTCCAGGCCCTAAATACCAACTTATACTTAACTTTAAACTTCAAAATCATCAAATCATCTTTATAAATTTGGAAATTCTTCCGAAATCCCCATTTTTTTTTGCCAAAAATCATTTTATTCGATTTTCAAGCTTAAGAACTGATTTCTTACTTCTTTTATGTCATGTTTGACTTAGCAAAACCATTAGAACTATATGAAATCAGTTTCAACTCATTAACCCATTTCTAGGGTTCTTGAGCTAAAAACCCATTTCTTTGAATTCCACCATATTCAATGGTTAAAACTTGTTTTCTATGATGTTTTGAGCTAGTTAGAGTATATGGATTCGTTGGATTATCCTCACCCATAAAAATCAGAAATTGGATTTGAAGATCATCCAACAAAACTTGAAGAATTAAGGAGTTCTTACCTTATGAAGTTTGAAATCACAAAATTCCAAGTGTAAATCTCTAGTTTTTTTTTTCATCTTAATCTTGCTCCTCTTCTTGAAAGATCGTTCACGGTTCTTGAGAGAATTTCCCAGAAGATATTTCTTGTTTTTATGAAGATTATGACATAATTTTTCATTTATATATTTTTCCAACTTTGGCTTTATGACATTTCAGTCCCTGGACTTCCATTTCTTGGACTTTGGCCACCACAATTAAATTTTATTACATATAACGTAGTTTATTACATTTTTAGTCCAAAAACTAAAAATATAATTTCATAATAAATCTCATTCATGGGCAAATGACCAAATTACCCCTTTATGGTAAAATGACCAAATTACCCTCTTTTACTAGAATTAACTTTCAAATACTTATCACCATTATTTGGTGTAAAAATTTTATTTCATTATATATTAGCTCCAAAAATCATATTTTCCTTACTTAAAAGTCATTTGGATGGCAAATGACCATTTTGCACTTTCTCATCATCTTTTTCCAAACTTTTGGTATTTTACCACATTTCCAAATAAATTACTTTAAAACTTCCAGAATGTTTTAATCTTTTCCTTATATATTTTCTCGAATATAAATTCACGATTTTTGGGTCGTTACAATTATAAAGTTCGTTGTTATAGTATGGCTGCCCTCTCCATTGATTATTCTGCTGCTGCTGCTGCTGTCGTGGAGGTCCTCGACCTTGATTCCACTGATTGTTGTTGTAATTATGGTTGGGCATCCAACCATCGTCTCCGTCCTCGTACTCCAGGTCTCCCCACTAAGCATGTGTTGTGGTTTTTGTTGTTGTACAGGTCATTGTGGTATTTACGGTTATGGTTGTTGGAATTATGGTGGTGGAATCTGTGGTTGTTGGCGTTGGCGTGGAGCACCATCACGAATTGGTACTCCCCACGACTGCGTAACTCCCGGAGGTGGTCCACAAGGATTTGGTACAGGTTGAATTAAAGGCGGAACTATTGGTGGAATGGACACAGGGGCTAAAACTGCGTTGCCACCACTAGCACTTGTGGAAGCTCCATTGGTATTTACCGAACCGGGGACACAATCAGCTGTCCCATGTTACCTCGTTATGTAGCTCATGGGTAACATCCTCAACCGAAATCTCGTCAGAACACATGTCGAATAATCTTTTACGAACACGGTTTCTGCGTGCAGGTCTTTCAATTTCCAAATCAAACAAAAGAGGTGACATTTGTTCACCTCGACGCATGCACATGCACAAAATGAAAATGTGCCGTAAAAACAATTAAACTAATTAATATAAAGAAAACAATCGACTTACACAATGTGTCAAGCGCACAACTCCCCGGTAACGGCACCAAAATTTGACACGTCGCAGTCGTTGATGCGGTAAAAATATTAAAATTTTACCTTACGGCTCACTAGCTAGCGGCAAGTAAGGGTCGAACCAAAGAGTTCGTGGTTGGCACTTTGTATCAATTATAACTGATAGTGTCACTCTATAGACGGCTTCTATTCTTACACTTGATTCCGAAAACAGCACGACAACTCAAACTATCGATCTACACCGAAGTGATAGATGACAATCAATTAAACCAAGCTAATCTGATTCTGAGATCAAACTCAGGAAATTAGAACCGAACCAAACCAGAAACAGTGCCAAATGCTTCTGAATTCATATGCCAATCCAGATCTATGTGGTCGATGGTGTCCTACAACCCAGAACCCTCGATCGCACACGATGAACAATAACCGAAAAACGAATAAAGTAACGAAAACTAGCCAACTATTGAATCTAACGACAAAGCTATGAAATTTCGAGTCAAATATGCCTTAGTGTCTCTCAAAGGTCTGATCTTCGCTCCCGAATCACAAAGTGGGAGCCTCTATTTATAGTTGCAGATTTGGCCTCTACGCATCGCGGGTAGGTCTTCTATGCGGCGCACGTCAACATTATCCCCCGTTGTTCGCACTTTGAATTTTGAATATTCACCCAGGTTGGAGACTTGTCCGCGTCGCGTCTCTCCTTAGTACGCGCCGCGCATGTCATTTTGACTTGAATCCATCTTTGTTTCCAACTTTGCCAATTTGTACACTTTTTACCCTGTAATTACACTAAATGACCGTAAACAACGAGCATAAGCGAACATTGACGAATCTAATGAACAAACGAGCTCATTGCTCATGTTCGTTCGTTTAACTAAACAAACAAAAAATCATGTTCATGTTTGTTCATTTATCAATACAAAGATAAACGAACTCCTTGCTGAATGGTTCATGATAAATTAACGAAACGTTCGGTTCGTTTACAGTCTTATATCTATATGTTCCCCACTAGCAACAAAAGAAGCTAGCGGCCAATCTTCTTCCTATCCCAAATTTATTAATTGGCAAGAGGCTCATAAAATTTATTCTTTATGAAAAATAAACATACAAACAAGGGAGATATTTCTCTCATTGGTTACCCTTTCTAGATTTTGTATAGAGAGAAGAAAGAGTTTACGAAAAGATCGATCTCACTTGTCAAAAATGAAATATGAAACCACAGACTTATGGAAGATGTTTGTGAGATCGATATATTGAAAGGGTTTGTATTTTTGACAAACGTACAATACTACAAAAAAGGGCTATAAAACCTGGTTAAAATGCCTGATAGAACCCATATTTGCAATTGAGATATATGAAGGCGAGTCCAATGTGAAAGTCGAAAAGAGTCCGGTTTTGCAACTAGTTGTCGAATGGTTTACGATCAGTTGACTAGGTCCAATTAGGAAAATAGAGTATGTTTTATTTATGCAATCAAGTCTAATAAGTTCGGTTATATAGCCACTTTCCATTTATGCAATCAGCGTTGATGAGGTCACTAGTTTAAACAATTAATCCTCAAAATTTCAATCTCAACAGCAATAAACAAACCAACATTAGCATTATGGTTCACTATCATTAAAACAACAAGATTTTTCATTGAAATATCAATTCTATCATTATAACATTCTAACATTCTAGCCTCCACTATAAGTCTATAATTAACTAAAGAATACACAAAGAGTCATTATAGACTTTCAAACTTTCTATTCCCAATGTTCCCACAACCAAGTACATGTCATGAAATCCTTTTTTGCAACAAGTTGCGTATGCATATCAATAGATTGTACTGTGCTACAACTCTTATGCTTGATTTGTATGATATTTTAACCAGAAAAACTCTTTAGGCTTCTTCAAAAATGACTTCTAGTCCATATTTGATAACTTATAACTAAAATCTTATGAAATATAACAAATTTTATGAAGATTAATACAATTAAGAATTTGGAAGAATCTTAACTTACATGGATGGTCTTGGAATTGGCGAAGGGAGATTAGACATGGAGTTGAAGAATCTCAACTCATGCTATGCTTCATGATCTCCATGATTTCATGCCTACCATTCTAGAAGCAAGATTGGTTAATTGATAGAGTTATGGATTATTCTTATTATTGGTTTGTTAGTAGGAATCGTAGTTGCAATTCATCTGGGACCTCTTGGATCCAAGATCCTTTAAACAGTTTGTAATTCTTTTCTAGCTTCTGGCCAGTCTTTTTTATATATAATCCTTTGACTGTTCAAAAAAATACAAGTAAGAATTTTTATTTGTTATCGTCAAAACATAGCAAAATTTAACTAAGTAGGAAATTGAATTTGCAATGGCTTTGCTTGTAGAGCAACGCAGCATCGAGATTAGAAAAAGAAAAGCCCGAGTGATGGGGTGTTACAAATTACTACAATAATAATGAGATAAATAGATTTATCAACGTTCTTATACACGATTGGCAAGAAAAATAGTAATGTACAGTCAATATAAGAAAATATGATGCAATGGGACCAAAATGTAAATTTTATTGTGAAACAGCGATCCTTTATAAATGCCCACCAACTTTCATTTAAGCTAGTGATAAGGATGAAAACGATTCCGTAACACAAAATTGAGAAATGTGTAACATCAATGGGGACCAACTCATTAATTATTAAGGATAATGATACATTAACCCATCGAACATTTCATTTTGCATCTATTTGGTCCCTTAAATTTTCCTTGCTCCTTAGGGGCTTAAGATTTCGAAAACCAAGCAATAGGAAAAAAATCTCAATAAATTTGAAAAAGTTTAGGGGTCATTTAGATGCATTTTTAAAACGTTGTGGGGTATTGTAGCTAATTCTTTTGTTATAGTAACCCCCGAGTGACCAATTAAACTCGGTTGTATAAATATTAAGCCTCTAGACAGCAAGAAAAAAACTTAAGAGACCAAATAGATGTAAAATAAAAAGTTTGATGGGTTACTGTAGCTTTATCCCTAATTATTATGCCACAAGGAAGTTAAGGAAAAAAGGAGACTTCAAATTCAACGTGCAAATAAACAGCTTGAATAACAGATTTCAATTTATTTAATTAAATGAATTGATGCAATACAAAACGAAAATAAAAAAAAGGTTAGGGGTTATATTTTCAACCTAAAAATAGCATGTTTATGTTTATTTATATGCAATTTCTTTTAATCTTTTAGGTATATGACATATGTCTAAAACCAAAACCAAATGTCAAAGAAAATTTTACATTGGGTTGTTTTGTAATTTTAAGGCCACTAATTAATCGTATGAGTCGAGACTTATTTTCAGTTTCTCACTTTTACATTGATATCTCATACTCAATAATTCCACTCGGACACTTCCCCCTTACTGCGGCTTCGCTACTCTAAACCTATTGTGAATTTTACCCCTCGAACTCCCAAACTACTATTCCTTCCAGTTTTTTTTCATTTCCAACTCCCCAACTCGTACTCTTTCAACCTATTTATTGTTTCAATTCAGCTCGACACGACATATTTACATGTCTAAACCCTAAACGCTAAACCCACCAAGATACCAACTCAAAACAAAAATAAATGTGTTAACACGACACGATCCGATAATTAAGTGGACCGTTCAATCCATTTAAGTTTCAACCTGATATGAATATGATATGCCATGACATATTTGCCATGCCTACTTCAAAGGACCGATTTACTATGAGAAATTAAGAATGAAACTTAAAAGATGATAATTACGGCAAACATCAAGGGACCAAAGGGTTAATTCTAATACAATATAGTTCAAACTAGTGGGATGGCCTGCGGGTTGCAGCTACTTTATCAATCCTATATTTTTAATATCATTTTTATAATAATCTCTTACATAAGGTTTATTTTTGTAATTTCTGTGAAATACATAGACCATGTTTGTAATTTTACTATTAGATAGGGGGCGACTCTGTAAATTTGTGAAATGCAGAGACTATTTTTGTTACTTCGGTATTAGAATACCATATGTATGATTATGTGGTAAATAGGAAAATTTGGAATTTTGCAAATAGGCAAGAACAATTTCAAATATATATATATATATATATATATATATATATATATATATATATATATATATATATATATATATATATATATATATATATATATATATATATATATATATATATATATATATATATAGATGGATAGTTTTGGTAATTTTTGGAAATATGATACATTTTGCAAAGTTGTTGATAGATAGGGACCATTTTGTAATTTTATAAAACATAAGGACCAATTCTATAAAAATGTATTATTAGACAGCAGTTATTGTAACTTTATAAAATACATGGACTGTTTTTGTAGTTCACATATTAAGCAATGACTATTTATGCAATTTGGCACACCTTCCAAAATCTCTCTGATAAATAGTAACTAGTTGAAACTTCGTGCTACGCACGTGCGGCTTGAGACCTCCAAAAAGTAATTTTTTATTTTACGTACAAGGGTTTATAGGAAGACGACTGGAAATTCGAGCATAACCACCACCGGAAACTGAGTTTCCATATTGTAAAACTCCTTAGGGGTATTTTTGTCAGAAAAAGCTTCAAACTTATCAATAAACCAAAAAAAATTCAGCCAAGACTCTATTAAACTCATACAAGCTATAAATAGCCCAAGTAATACGAATATCCAAAGCCCCATCAAACGAAAACCATCATCAGAAGAGGGTAAATTTAGCAATATCAAAACAATAGCCCAAGAAGAAACTTCTAAAATGCGATTGCACCTGAGTTTAGCCTCCAAGGGTAAAACCGTCCACAACTGTCTTCCAATATGTAAATCAGAGGAAGGCATTCAATTAAGCTAACCACCTTTTCTTTGCAGAATTCCACCAGGGGTAAAACTGTCCCAAATCAAAGAAAAACTTCAAATGTAAACTCGTAACCAAATTCTAAGAAATACGCAATCGTCACAACCAAACTAACGACTCCATCCTGAGATCCACCTTTAGTCGTATATAATTCTGATTCATTAATCTACGTTTAAAAATCAGAACACATTGAGACAACCAACTCAATACAGGCTATAGACCAAAATTACCTTAAAATCGTGGTCTTCATCCAATGAATCAAATATTAATTCAAAGTCTTCTTTTAATATTTTTGGTAGTGTCCTGTGTAAAAGGTGCTTTTTTATTTTTAGTACCCCAAATAGGAACGCTACAAAAGATATGTATTTTTTTACAAAGGCAATTAATTACCTGTATTCATTAAGTTCTTCTAACAACTGGACACATTGATCCTTATCAACAAAGCCAATAACCTGTTCATTTGAAAAGAAATTCCATGAGAAGGGTAAGGTTGTACTTTCGAGAATATTTCACAACATTAACGAATTTTACTCACCCTTTCATCAATAAAACGAAAGGCTGTATTTGACATTCTTGTTTTCATTTGGTCCTTCTCACCAACTTGTTTAACTAACTGCAGTTAAGAAGGATTTTCAGTAGTAATAAAAGGTAATATTAAAAGTAAATTACTATTTCTTGTCAAAAAAACGTACCACTTGTAGAATGTCTCAGGATTTATCTCCCAAAACTTGTACTATCGTTGCTTAAATTACAATGTACAAGGTTGGTTTTGGGTATTCTTCCGGTGATCATCAATGTTTCTGTACCCTTCCCTGGAACATCGTACAAAAACTGTAACATGCATTTATATAAAACGAAGCCTAAATATAATGGAAATGAATTTGAAATTGGATAGCACTATAACTGTAAAATCAAAAACACCAAATATGTAAAATTATGAAGAAAAAAAAAATATACCTCTACTACACTATCATCAGGGAGAGCAAAAACAGGTAGATTTTCTGTAAAACACATCAGAATTAAAAGGATTATAATCAAGAAATACATTTTAGAACAATATAAAATTGTCTATGTATGATATTTATATACTAAACCTTCTCCAAGTACTCGAATGATACAGTTAGAAGAATCTTGGATGGTTTTTATGGTGGCCCCTTGTTTCCCTATCAAGTTTCCAGCTTGTGGCGGTCACGAGTAGCCTACTGGAAATTATACCTCCAGCTGGCGGATGAGTTGGATCCACATCAGCATTGATTGCTCGTTGATGAATTATCAGTAAACCATCCATTGTAGGAGGGATAGAAGCGTCTGGTTTTTCTTTTACAGAGATCAAAACCTAATGACACAACAAATATTTGATTAGTAAAACATTATTAGATTTCTGTATAATATCTTTTACTTTATGAACACAGCTTCAATAAAAAAACTCAAATTTATAAGAACATCATATAACATTTCTTGTTTCTTCACACCATGGTTTATACTTGATATACTGGATATTTGACCTTGTTAGATTAAAGATTTTCTTGATTGTTTGTTTATGTGACATGTATTTGATATTTTATTTACATATTAATTTTTTATATCATCCTATTGGTTAAATCTAATTTAGTTATTGGTATAAGAATGTGTGGCAAGACATCAACCGACCATTTCTGAAGTTACCAGATGACGTATGAGCTTCTTGGTATTGACATCTGCCCAATTCCAATCACTTCAATCTGGATCTTTGATAACTGAAATATTACCTTATATTTCAGAGAACTTGCACATATTCATCTAAGTTATTGTGGACACCACAACCGCCCGCCCGTGCTTCAACCCGCAGGTCTGCTTTATAAGGAAAAGAATAACTTTTTTTAATTAGTTTTGGGGAAATAAAAATTAGGGAATGGAGATGAAGGTGTTTAAGAGACCTGGTAAACAAATCCTGAAGCACTCCAACATATACTGATGGAGATGCAAACCGGGACCAGCAATGCGGAGAATCCCTGCTCCAGCAATACAAATCCTATTTTTGATATTACAGAGATACAATGAGGGAATTCGTGCCTTTTTACACATTACATAACCTGTCCTGTGTCCTGTGTCCTGTGTCCTGTGTCCTGTGTCCTGTGTCCTGTGTCCTGTGTCCTGTGTCCTGTGTCCTGTGTCCTGTGTCCTGTCCTGTGTCCTGTGTCCTGTGTCCTGTGTCCTGTGTCCTGTGTCCTGTGTCCTGTGTCCTGTGTCCTGTGTCCTGTGTCCTGTGTCCTGTGTCCTGTGTCCTGTGTCCTGTGTCCTGTGTCCTGTGTCCTGTGTCCTGTGTCCTGTGTCCTGTGTCCTGTGTCCTGTGTCCTGTGTCCTGTGTCCTGTGTCCTGTGTCCTGTGTCCTGTGTCCTGTGTCCTGTGATGATCAATGTAAATATAAATGGTCCTTGAAAGAGAAAAATATAAAATACCCAAACAAAATGGCAGATTCCAATCCGTATATGATCTCCTCGACAACTTCAGATTGCATCTGCATAAAATCCCAAAATAATAAATACTATTAAATATATATAAATAAATAAACCTCTGGAAAGTATAATTTTTTATAAGGAAATAACAGTACCAATTGTTGCTCTCTTCGTTGGCGTTTGTAAATACGAAGCCATCCATTCAGGAGTACCTAAATAGTATAAGATGGAAACTTTTATGCTTACTTATGATAATGGTAATTTTGTACAAGTAAATAAATGGAGTAATATTAGCATCAAAAGGACAAAATACAAATAACTTGAAGAATAAGATACCTACAAACAAAAATGGAACACGACATGCCACCCAAGGTAAGTGTAAGATAGATATTGAAAAGGCATTTTGCTCCTCATCTCCGACCAAAAATCCTACAAATAAATATAAAAGTAAATTACAAAATAGTCCCTGTATTTTGGTAAAATTAACAGGTTCCATCCAATATAAATTTTTCTAGCATAACTCGTCAATTTGTTTTCATTTATTTCACCTCAATGTACCACTTACCCCCAATTTTTGTTCTTTTTGTTTTTAGAGTATTTTTTATTTTGTTCAACTTATTATTGTCATATTAATAATTAAAAAACAAAAACTAAATCAATGAGGGTAAATCCGGCATTTACCACTTACCATGAACTAACGTTGTTAATGAGAGGGACTAAAGTTGAAAGAAAACGAAACCACGAGGACGACGCATGCAAGAAAAATCACAATTGGACCGAAACTGCTATTTTCACAAAACCACAGAGACCATTTCTGTAATTTATTTAAAATATAAAAACATTGCTGGATGCTTACTTTGCACATTCTTCATAAATGCCTATCCAGTCCTTTGTCAGACCACAAAGATTTTCATTACTATGAAAATACTCAGCAATTAGCTTCAAAACTCCTGAAAGGGCAAAATCGTAAATTCTAAAGTGTAAACCATGCAATTTTAATACGATGTGTACTCATTTAAATCAATGTCAAAAAGCTTCTTGAGACCATGTCTTTGAACTTTCACAACTACCCTCTCTCCAATATGAAGTACATCCCGATGTACCTAAAGGAAAACTTTCATGAAATTGATACATCTATGTGTTATATATATATATATATATATATATATATATATATATATATATATATATATATATATATATATATATATATATATATATATATATATATATATATATATATATATATATATATATATATATATATATATATATATATATATATATATATATATATATATATATATATATATAATGGCAATATACTGTACTATATTTTATGCAAATCTAACCGTAAAAAACTAAAGCATAAAAATACCTGACCAAGACTCGCGGCTGCAATTGGTTGATCTTCAAACTCCTTGAACAGTTCATGAACCGGGGCCCCTAATTCTCTCTCGATCAAACCCTTTGCTTTTGTTGAAGAAAAAGCAGGTAGTTTGTCCTGAAATATATGATCTCATAATAATTGTGAATATAATATGAAATTGAAGCTATACCTGCAGTTTTGCAAGCTCTGTTAGTATTTCATGTGGAAATAGATCCGATCTTGTGGAAGATAACTGTCCGATTTTGATAAATGTTGGACCAAGCTGCAGTAGACGTTCTCTTAACCACGATGCGGTTTTTTTCGTCTGGTTTTCTGGATACAAATGGCGGTTAGTGAAAGAATTAATAAGTCCAACTCAATTTTATCCAACGGTCTAGGGCAATGACCCTTCCCTTTTGAGTCGGGAAAACCCTAGATCAACAGAAAATCTAACCGAAAAAATGATAAAATTCATGAATCATATAATCCAATTTCAAAACATCAATAATCCAAATTAATTAAGCAATAAAAAACAGGATAAAACAACACGGAACCCTAACACGGTTTCCAAATAGAATATAAGACAAGTGCAAACCTCTTGAAACTCTATTTGGTAGATTTGGGAGAATTGCTCTTGTTGTAGATGAAATCAGGAGTAGAATAGATAAGAGATGCGATGATGGCTCCATGCAACACCCCAAATACAAAAACAGCAGCAAGTTTCTTCACTATCGGTTCTCCGTGTCTGGTAATGGCGGAGAATAGGCCCTTCGTATACCCCATATTCGATCTCCTTAACAGGAACAACTTTAAGAAATTGAAAAGCTTGGAAAACCTCCTAGAAAGTGAGTTTAAAGGAGGAAAGAAGGGAGGTGCTGCAAGGAAAGGAGAGGTGTCGTAAATACAGAAGGGGAGGTGGAAGGAAAGCTGGAGGAATATTATTGGCAAAGAGAAGGCACCCCGCTTAAAACTCCCAAACCCCCCACCCCCTTCAAAAGCTTCTAGAAACTTGCTCACATTTAAACTATATAAGAATATTGGATACTACGTAGAATAGCAAGAGTGTACAGCCACAAATAATTAAAATACATGAAAGTTTGCGATTAAATGCAATCAAATGACAAGTAAGAAACATATCCATTATCGAAACAAATTCTAAGGCCTTCCGGGTGGGTGCTGAATGTACAATATGCATCATCACTTATACCAAATGTGAGTGGAAGTGATGATGAACATTTTCAGGGTTGAGAGGAGAAGTGAAGGGTACTGATTGGATGCTGTCATGACAAGAAAAAAATAAGACTTGATGAGTGCCCACACCAGATGTCCTAAGGCCTTTTAAAATTTAGCCAAATTCATATGCCACTTCAATCATAACATAAATATGCCGGTGAACGCTCAATTATGACGAGAGAAACAAAAATATTGCCAATGTAGTAAACTTGCGATAATTCTAATACAAATAATCTAAAGATGGTTAAATAGATGTCTTAAGAATTAAGTAACAAGTCAAAAAGGGTAAATTGTTAGGCCGGACAAAGTGGCGCGGGAAGGGAGAGGGAGGGCTAGCACTAGCAGCTACACTGTCCCCCTTTTGCTCGATACCACCAAATCCCAAAGATATTCGGGATAACTACACCAACCATATTTCTTTTCTCTCATTATGATCATTGTGTGACGGTTGTTTATTGAAATTTTTTATTCTTTATTATATTTTTCAAATAATTATACATATAAATACCGTTACCAACCTCTTATTTTTTCACAACCATTTCTTACAATACTATACATTGTCACCCAATTTTCACCGTCTTTGGGTCCAAATGAATTCAAGTCGTGATAAAGCTAAAGCTACCTGTTCTAGGCGAACGAGGAGTCATGCTAGCGGTTCACAAAATGGATCAACATTTCCACAAACTCCATTTCCACAAGTCTATTTCAATTTATCTACCATTCACAGTGGTGAAATTAGGATTTAAGATCACGTGTGTCCAATTAAGGTGAATATAAATGAGTAGAAAACGTTTGGTTGTCGGGTCGAGTTGTCAATAATTTCATTAAAGAAAATAGTATTAAATTTGGTGCCAAAAATTTAACATAATTAAAATAAACTAGTCAATATTTTATAATCTTTTACGACGATTTTTCATATTTTGAATACAATACGATGGCAAGGAGGGATAAGGAGGGATTGAAAGAAGGGTAGACAACGTTGGAGAAAGGCTAAACCATTACGAGATGCAATAATCAAGTCGTCGGTGAAATTTATCCGAGAGTGAGCCGATGGTGGAAAAGCAACGAAGAAGGATTGAAGGTGGCAGCATCCAAAAAACTCCAAAGACCTAAAACGTGTATTCATTTTACAATATTTGAGTTTTTTTCTTTTACTTGTCATTTTCCCACACCTTGCGTATTATGTTATTTTATAATTTGCTAACATAAAAGATTAAAAATTTTAAATATACGTTGATATCTATAAAAAGGGATTTCTAGTTAACCATCTCATGGTCTATTGTTAATTGAGTTGATTCATCTAAAACTTTTAATGGTATCCATCTATAAATTTTACTAGTGTCCATCAACTAAATATAATATAAACTCTATAAAGAATTGCAACCCAAAGGGTGTCTATGGACACCCCATACGAATATGTAGAATCGTCATTGACTATTCGTAACTTCTGACACACATTCCTACAATGAATTCCAACTATCGCAGTAAAGAATTAAACCTTTAATCCATTCCAACAACACAACTCTTACCAACCCAATCAAGTCGAAGATTTCGGTGATAGCGAAGAAGCTATACATGTCATTCAAATCGAGGAATCTGACAAGTCACTGAAAGAAACTGCTCCACCCCTACATTACACATCTTTAAGGCAAAATCCAAATCTATGAAATGAGAAAAAAGAGATTGCGTTAGCCAAGGGTTGAGTTGACACTTCAAAAGACGCAAAAAATATGCAATCATCAATTATTTGACTCATTGTGGAAACGAGTCCTAATCAGTGTCAAAATACAACTACCAAGTTCAAATTGTAATGTTCATCAAATGAAATCCAAGTGCAAGGATATGCATGAAAAGATATACATGTTCAACGTTATCAACAACAAGAAGCTCCCCAATCGTGCAAGCAGTAAATCAGACGTGAACATGTTAAAGTCCACACACACGATAAGTATTTGAAAGGTTACAAAATAAAATCTTTTCCTCGCAAGCCAATATGAGGCACTCTTAGAACACGCAAGAAATGGACTCAGGTACCTCCCATAGGCGAGGATACACATACACATGCATAGAAGAGGGCGAAGACATTAAAATTAAATGTGTATACAACATCTTTAGATGCTCAATTTCATGGAAACTTCAAGGAAGAGGAAGAAGAAAAGGAGTGTCATTTTGTACAGTCGTAAAAACCTCATTGCAAAGGAAAAAATGGCTTCCTCCGAATCACATAAAAGGGAAGACCAATTGCAAAAACGCGTATTTGATATTTTTGATTTAACCAATTTTAAAAAACATAAAACGGGAGAGAAAAGAAACATCAAACGAAGTTAGGGGTAATTACGAAAGGGAAGTTGCGTATCATGAAAGCGGAGGTAGAAAAGAAAGAGAATTTATTGGACGGGGAGTTGCGCATGATGCAAGAAAAACATACGGATAAATATTTACATTTCTTTTTTCAACCACATGATCATTTTACCAAATCAATGTTGAATACGGTATTCACTCGCAAACACAAAATCACGCAACATTGTGGTTAGAAGTTTTAGTTTTATCGTAGGATTGTCTTTTTTCCATTAAATGTAACTTAATTTTAGTAGATTGTCTGTTCTTTAATGAAATGTTATTTGAATTTATTTCATAATTTGTAAATTATTTATATATTTTCTGAATAAGTTTTTATCATTTTATTTTAAGAAATGGTGAGGGATGGAAGAGATGAGAGAGCTTGTGTTTAATGATGAAATTGAAGAGATAAAGGAAAACAGAAAAAAGTGATGTAACACTAATATGACATCTGAAACTCCCTTCATCGTTAGTATGGGCTGGGTTAGGGAAATTTTAGGGCTGTGCTATAGCTACCCCCAACACACACATTCAAGGGGGGGGGGTGGGGGTATCGTTCGTAATTTTGTGTGTGTTATTTGCTTTTTGGGGGGAGTAGATAGAATTAGCCTTTAACAATATGTCTAATTAATTAAAAATCCTAGATAATTATGTTTTTCTATAATTATGGGATTAAATTATTCACTTTCCATGATTATAGAGATTATAATTTTTGTTACCAAAAAATGAATAAAATATTATTTATTTATTTATTTTTATTAATAGATTTATTTGATTTAATTCAAAAATGAATAAAACATAATACAATTTTATAATTTTATTGGACTCATTTTTTAACTAAATTTTTATAATGATGAAAAATAGAAATATAATTTATCATTACACACAAAAATAAATAGTGGGCACGCGTGATCATTGTTATTCTTGGATTCACACCTACAAAATCAAGCTCACTAATTATTAGAAATTATTATAATTATTATAATCATTGATGAATAACAATAGTGTTTAGTTCACGTTGTAATGATGAATTGAAAGTGATGTTACAGTGTTGATCATCAATGATTAGCACAGCTCATCATCAATGAATTGAAAGTGGTGTTACAGTGTTGATCATCAATGATTAGTACTGCTCATCATCGATGATTATTGCATCCCATATGGTTTAAACTTGGAAAATTTCAAAAAAAAATTTAATAATATGAATATCCTATAAGTTGGCTACCATAAAATAAACTGAAGAATATATTAATTGGTAGATTAATATAAACTAAATCAAAGAATATATCAATCATCAATGATTGATTGGTAGATTCATTAATGATTCACTTCATGAAATGAATCATATATTCATCACATTCATCGGTGATTAACTTCACGAAGATGTATTCCTTTTTAAACACCGTAAATTATTAGCATACACTTAGATTAACATAAATCACTTTTTTCTAATCTAGTTGTAATTAGGAAAGATGAGATTACATAAAAAGGGACACTTTCAAAGTTGTTTAATTGGTTTCTTTTAAAATAATATATTAATCATTGAGATAAAATATTATTTTAATTAATGTTTGCACATCTTGGCAAACAACCAGGAAACGATGTATGCCTTTTTATTAGAAGATTCAAAAGATTAACCGAGTGAAGAACACGTTACCTGAATTGAATTATAGGGAGAAACGGCAAATAGAGATTGGCACGCGCATAGTCCTTCCACAATTCCACATGTTGTAAACCCTAATTTATATATATAATTAATTTGCGTATTTTCTTGGTTCATTGTAATTTAAATGAAACCGAGTTTTGTATTGAAAATTACAGTTTAATCAACCTATTGAATTAGGACATAAAGACGCAAAGAAAGAAGAACCTATAATTTCTTAAAGAAATTAGACATATCTAATAAATATTTGATCTTTAGTATCCACTTTTCCAAAATTATGATGCAAATCAAGGATTCGGTGATAAACATCCTACAAGATTAAAATATACCCACCATACATAAGACTTAAGAAGAACAATTCCCAAAAATTATAACAAAGAATCTAAACAGATATGAAGATTACGAACCAAGAGTTATACAATACTTGAACCATTTCCCCCAAAATTGTCTGGTTTCCTTTCACCTTACTCAAATTTAAAAGAATTAAACCTCACCTCAACCGAGTTTTGGTTCCTTTCACCTTATCCTCCAGAATCGCCACCACCACAAGCCCAAAGAGATTCAATTATTTGACCTGTAGATAGTTAAACTCATTCAGTTCAGTCGATCCTAACAGATTAACAAAATCATAAGATCGATTCTAACAAAAGAATTTAACATTTGAGACCCTCACATCCCCTAACAGACGAGACTAACTAATTTAAAAAAACTAAAGTTTAAAAGAAATCGATTGACCTGTGGCTACCGTCATCGTGGTGGTGATCATGAGAGAGATCAGTGTCACCGTCGGATTCACTACCGAGTTCATCATTATCATCACTCGAATCCCCTTCTTCGTGATGGAAGAATTTTGCCGCCTCCGTCGTGTGGTGATCAGCTAGGTTTTCCGAGGAGGGAAGTGATATTTTCACTTGAAAATTTAATTCTTCCACATAATGTACAACACACTTGAAACTATCGTACAACTCAATAAAACATACATTTAATGTGGATGAATCAATTTCGTAAGTGGAAAGGGGGAGCGATAAAGAGAGAGAGAGTTATGAAAAACGGAAAATTGATTTTGGATAATAACTTACTAAATTGAAAAACGTAAATTAAGGGATATTTAATAGAATAGATATGTAAAATACCCAATATAACATTTTCAGCAGTTTATTATTTTTTTTCTGAACACTTTCAATTTTATATATTTACAAAATTGACACAATCATATCAGCCTTTGATTTGAGAATTTAAATTGTTGAGATATGTTCTCACGTTCTCAACCTTTTTAGTGTTCTTATTTTATTCGTATATATATATATATATATATATATATATATATATATATATATATATATATATATATATATATATATATATATATATATATATATATATATATATATATATATATATATATATATATATATATATATATATATATATATATATAGTTAGTATTAAATGAAATTATTATATATTGTGCAAATGTAGGACTTAATCTGGACCATTAGATTGAAAGAATCAATGGTTGTTATGAGAATGACATTTTTGTAATAAAGATAAAGAATGTACGCGTGTTTAATGAGATTCAAACGACAAATGGCAAATCGATCAAATTGAATTAGATAATCAGAACTGACTATAGCTAGTATCACGGGACACGATTCTACATCATCTAGACGGTTATATGTTCAGAGAATCATAACATATCGACAAAACCTACAATCCAGGAGCAAAAAACCCACCATTCGCATACGAAAAACCCTAATTGAAGACGATAATTTGAGAGGAAATTAAGGCACAAAGAAGAAGCAGCTTGCGACAAAGAGAGAAACCCCAATTCAAGAACACAGCCGATAACCCAATTACAGACGATGATTTGGATGATTTGGTGCAACCATTTAAAGGTAATGCTTGACTTTTCTTCATTCTATAACGAATAACATTCTCCATTGATAAATTTAAGAATGGTTTTAAAGTACGATCATTCTTTGAGAATTAGAATTTCAAAGTGTAGGGTTTGAAAAAATGTTTGGTACGTTTAGTCTGTAAAAGGGAAATATGAAATTCAAAGATCTTTGGTATGTTAATTCTATGAGAATGAGTTGATTTTGTATGTTAAATTTGAGACATAGTATAAAGGAAAATCACCTGCCATTCTTAAAGAATTGCATAATTTTGTCTTTGTTATGCATTTCTTAGAGAATGGTTTGGATATTGTTACATAATGGGGCTTAATCGTGTTAAATTTGTTTACATAATGGTGTTACCTGTTATGGCATTCTAAGATAATGGTAGTTAATGATATGTGGTTTAAGCCATTCTCAGAGAATGGTTTGGTTTTTTTATCTATCAATGTTGTTATATGGGTTTTTTAACCCATTCTCTAAGAATGGGTTCAACCACATATAATTAACCACCATTCTCCAAGAATGACATAGTGTCACTGCTGTTACCTGTTACGATATTGTTACATAATGGGGCTTAATCATGTTAAATTTGTTTACATAATGGTGTTACCTGTTATGACATTACCCAAACATAACAGTAAAGTTGTACATTAGTGTTTCAAATATAATGTATGTGAAAAAATGTATTTGTAGTGAATGTATTATGATATTTTAGGGCAAAAACAAAAAAAAATATTCTTAGAGAATAGTTGTTGTGTGGCACTATAAAATAAACTAAGTTGTTTTTAAGACATTCTCTTAGAATGAAATAAGTTACATATACCAATAAGTTTAAGTGATTACATTATTTGATATACAATATTACACTTTATATGTTAGAGAATGTGAACATATTATGTAAGACAACAGTCATTCTGATATTATCTATGTGTAATATAAGCTAGACTGCATTCTCTGAGAATGCATGTACTGAAGTAGTGTAGTATTTGTAGCAAAGTGTATATTTTGACATAATTTCAGGATTACAAACCACATCACCAATCAAGAAAAATCAGACAATTAAAAAACAAACCAAGGTGATTGATATTTCAAGTTCAAAGCCAAAAAAGAAAAAGTCTAGCAAGAAATCAAAGGAGAAGGGGAAAAGGGTTGTAACAGAAAAATCAAAAGTAACCAAAAAAATGCATGCTGAATAAATTAAGGCCGGTAAACAAAAAAGAAAAAAGAAAAAGAATGTAGTTGAAGATGAAGAAGATTCAGACAAAGAGTTAGAAAAAAAACTACAAAAAACTAAAAACCCGCATGACACCTCTTAAATTTACAACAGCAGTAAAGACATTGTCAACCATGCAACAAGAGGCTGTAAAAAGAATGGGTCTAGGTTGTTTATTAAATATACAAGTAAATGAGTTACCACCAATTTTAACCTACTATCTACTAGATAACTATGACCCGGCAGCAAATGTTCTTGTGTTGGAGATGTAGGGTTTTGTACAAACTATGAACTAGAAATTCCTAAGTTCACATGAAACCCTAAGAGAAGATCTATGTTTTTCTACAATGAATATATAATATAAAACCTAAGGCCAATAATTAATTTCTAAAGAACAAATCAAGAAAACCAACCTTGAATTCTTGAACCAGAAGCTAGCAGCAAAAGTATCCTGCCTCAAATGAAGTCACACCCAAGCAGGAGGAAAGAAGACAGCAGAATTCCAGAGAGTTCTCAAAAGTGGCACAGGTTTTGGGGAGGCCAGAGGGTTCCTTTTATAGCCTCTACGGGTTACAGTCAAAACCCTAGAGGTGCCTCGTTAATGGGCAAGCCTGTTACCCATTTGGACAGGGCTTCCTTAACCCTAATAAGGATTTCGAGATCTTATGGAGGCTCTCCATAATCTCGCCTCCCACCTGTCCAAATGGCCAGTGTATCACTCAACTATTGAGTAATTACAAAACCAGTCCATGCACTTTTAATTAATTAAATTAATCACTAAATTAAATCCAATTAATTCTAGATTAATTTCTAATTAATTATTATAGTTTCTAATTAATATATTAACACTTAAATATATTAATAAACTATTTATTTTATTTCTATTGATTTATTAAAAAAATTAATAAATTAACCTTTCTCTCTATTTAACTCTGTACCAATCCTCCAACTATGAGGGCAACCCAAATGGACTTTGCTTCAATTAATAAGATAAATACAATTTATAGTCATGGCTTAGACACCTAATCCAATAGTCTCCCACTTGGATAAGTCTATGACTTCAATTATTAATTTATCTTCTGATTAACAAATCTCAGTTTCTCAGAAACTGTTACTGAACTCTGACCCAGTCAGTTCTAGTCCAAAGATAAGTGATCATATGATCCTCCATCCAACAGATATTCTTCAGACTCAAGACATGGATTAAGATCATTCTCGGTCCGATACTCTGTTTCTCGATTTCTGATTTTGCTTATGACTTTAAGACTATTAACTTAGTCCTGGTTGGCCAACCCTTTCAGTCAACTTCAAAATCACCGAGAGGCCTACATATATATGTTTCCCGTCAAGTCAAGGGACGAATAAGTTTCGACTCATATAGTTATACCATTTACCAGTCTGATCACTCACAACAGTACGTTTTATAACATCGAGTTACCGATGCGTTTTCGCATTATCAATGAGTGACTGTCTTGTAAATCACAACTCATATCTCTCTACTTTAAGATCATAAGATATTATCATCTCAACATTGCTTATGATGTAATCCATGAAGCAATCTGTTGAGTGCGGGTTTATCCAATACTCAAATCTATATTTCTAAGTACTCATGAACGTTGTGGCAGTCTTACTGCAACGTCTAACTCCTTAGACAATTTTCGAACCAGTTCATGACAGTCTTCATTCATACTTACTCCCTAAAAGTATGAGCGACTGTGGAACTTTGAATAATCAAATTACTCAGGAAGTTAAACATGCAAAAAAATGAAACACAATAATAAACAATTGACAAAAGTAGTAAACAATACTCATTTATATATCTCTATTATAAAATCACCAAGTCAATTACATTTATATTGTTACAAGTTTCAACCTATCTAATCACTAAAACTAATATCATCCCTCAGTATAATGCTCCGAGCATGCTGATTATGCTTGATCCTGCTCAGAGACTTAGTCAAAAGATCTGCAGGATTCTCTTCTGATGACACCCTCTTAACCATGAGGTGACCTTCTTCTACCCGATGTCGAATATAGTGGTACTTTCTGTCGATATACCTGGACTTTCCATGATCTCGCGGTTCTTTTGTCAAAGCGACCGCTCCTTCGTTATCGCAGAATAGTTCCATCGGCTCCTGAATACTCGGGACAACTCCAATGTCACCGATGAAGTTCTTTAGCCAAGCCGCTTCCTTAGACGCTTCACTCACTGCAATGTACTCTGATTCGCACGTTGAATCAGCCACCATTTCTTGCTTGGAGCTTTTCCAAGTAACCGCTCCACCATTTAAGAGAAACACCCAGCCTGACTGAGACCGACCACTGTCTCTATCTGTCTGGAAGCTGGCATCTGTGTATCCACTCACCTTTAAGTCATCACTGCCACCAAGGACTAACATCATGTTCTTTGTCCTTCATAGATACTTAAGTATGTTCTTTACCGCTATCCAAGATTTCCTTGGTACCGACTAACCATGCTAAGTGCAAAGGATACGTCGGGTCGAGTACATGTCATAGCATACATGGTCGACCCTATTGCCGAAGCATAAGGTACCCGACTCATCTCAACTATTTCCTCATCGGTACTCGGACTTTGAGTCTTACTCAACTTGGCATTACATTGGATAGGTAGCTCTCCCTTCTTGGAATTATCCATACTAAACCTCTTTAGTATCTTTTCCAAGTATGTACACTGACTGAGACCTATGAGTCTTTTCTTTCAATCTCTTAATATCCTTATCCCCATAATATAGGAAACTTCTCCAAGGTCTTTCATGGCGAAACACTTCCCGAGCCAAGACTTGACATCTTGCAAGGTCGGAACGTCGTTTCCCATGAGCAGTATGTCATCAACATACAATACCAGAAAAGTGACTATACTCTCACTAGCCTTGACATATACACAGGACTCATCTTCACTCCTAGAGAAACCAAACTCTTTGACTTTCTCATGGAAGCATATATTCCAACTGCGAGAAGCTTGTTTCAATCCGTAGATTGATTTCTCAAGCTTACACACCTTATTAGGATGCTTTGTATCTACAAAACTCTCTGGCTGATTCATGTAAACATCCTCAGTCAACTTTCTATTAAGGAAAGCGGTTTTGACATCCATCTGCCAAATTTCATAATCATGAAACGCAGCTATGGCAAGCATAATCCTAATCGATTTAATATTGGCTACTGGTGAAATGGTTTCATCATAATCAACCCCCGGGGATTGAGTGAATCCCTTCGCGACCAGCCGAGCTTTAAAAGTGTGTACTTTACCATCCATGACGGTCTTCTTCTTGAAGATCCACTTGTACCCGACTGTCTTACGACCCGACACATTGTCAACCAAGTTCTAAACTTGATTGTCATACATGGACTTTATCTCGCTGTCCATTGCCTCTTTCCACTTGGCAGACTCGGGGCCTGCCACCGCTTCATTGTAGTTAGCTGGTTCATCCAAATTTGTCAATGTACGATCACTGACAAACGTCTCACCATCCGTAGTTATATGGAAACCATAAAACTCGGGTGGCATGCTAACTCTATCCGAACACCTAAGGGGCAATGAAATGTCAGTTGGTCCAACAAGAACCTCTTCCTCATGTTAGTTGCTAGTTTCTCCTAAGGTTGTTTCATCGGCCGTCTCCTGAATTTCTTCGAGATCTATTGTACTCCCACTGTACTCTTTGGAAATGAGCTCTCTCTCTCTCTCGAAAGACTCCTCGTCTAGCTACAAAGACCACATCCTCTCTTGGTCTATAGAACAAGTATCCAAATGACTGTTTCGGGTATCCGATGAAATAACACCTCTCACTTCTTTCTGCGAGTTTGTCTTGAGTCTCTCGTCTCACGAAATCCTCACAACCCCATACTTTTATGTGCGCTAACGAGGGAACTTTTTCCGTCCACATCTCGTGAGGTGTTTTAGCAACCTTCTTGGTTGGGACAAGGTTAAGGATATGGGCGACAGTCTCTAAGGCATACCCCTAGAAATGGATTGGAAGTGAAGCTCGATTCATCATGGAACGAACCATGTCCAACAAGGTTCGGTTTCGCCTTTCAGCAACACCGTTCAACTGTGGTGTTCTCGGAGGTGACAACTGTGAAACTAATCCACATTCCTTAAGATAATCGAGAAACTCGATACTAAGATACTCACCGCCTCTGTCGGATCTAAGCATCTTTATCTTTCTGCCCAGTTGATTTTCTACTTCATTTTTAAATTCCTTGAACTTTTCAAAGGTATCTGACTTATGCTTGATTAAGTAGATATAACCGTATCTACTAAAATCGTCAGTAAAGGTCACATAGAACCGCGTGCCATCTTTTGTGGTTGTTCTGAAGGGACCACACACATCTGTGTGTATGATATCCAACAGACCTGCACCTCTTTCAAAAGAACATTTGAATGGTGATTTTGTCATCTTACCAAGTAAACAAGACTCCCATACATCGTCCGATTTAAGGTCGAACGATCAACACTCCATCCTTTTGGAGTTGGGCAATGCATTTCTTATTAATATGGCCAAGGCGACAGTGCCACAAACACGCCTTTTCTACACCACTTGAAGAATCAATATGTAACACATTTTTACCATAATTGTCAACACACATAATAGTTTCATACACTCCATCACAAGGTAAAGCATTAAAGATAAAAACATCATTTTTTAAAAACAGAAATTGAACCATTTAATTTATCAAAATCGTAATAATAACCTTGTTTGAACAATGCATGAAAAGAAATTATGTTTCTTGCCATATCTGGCGAATAGCAATAATTATGTAATTCTAAACTAACTCCACTACTAAGCACTAGTCTATAGACTCCGATCTTGGTAACAGGCGACGTTCGCCTATTGCCCATGACCAGATTCATTCTACCGTGCTCCATCTCCCTACTTTCCCTTTGTCCCTGCAAATCAGAACATATATGAAAACCACATCCGGTATCAAGGACCCAAGAACAGGAAGAAGATGAGTTATTAGAAATTATGTAAGTACCTGCTTGTGATGGCTTCACTTTGCCATCCTTGATGTCCTGTAAGTACTTGGGGCAACTTCTCTTCCAGTGACCCTTCTCTTTGCAATAAAAACAATCGGCTTCCTTTGGATTAGTGATATACGGAATGCCGGAAGACTTGGTTCTCGGGGCACTGCTAGATGACCCGACATGAACCTTTTCCATCCAATTTTTCTTAGGAGGGCCCTTCCTTTTCTTTCCCTTTCCAGATCCAATTGCCAAGACGGGTTGACTAACCAAGGGTACACTTTTACCCTTCATCCTGTTCTCAGCAGTACGAAGCATGCGATGCAATTCAGCCAAAGTGGTCTGATTGTTTTTCAAATGGTAAGCCAGTCTGAACTGGTCATAAGAACTCGGCAAGGAGTTAAGCATTACGTCAACGGCCAACTCCTCGTGTACAGGCATCACAAGCTTCCTAAGCCGATCCACATTACCTTACATCCTTTGCACGTGAGTGCAGATGGACTCTCCATCTCTAGGCTTGCTGTTAGTGCAATCCTTGACCACCTCGCACCTTTCTATACGCTCTTGCTTGTGGAACTTTTCTGCGAGCTCTTTGTGCATCTCATAGGGCCAGTAGTCTTCATAAAGTCTTTGCAATTCAGGACTCATGGTAGCAATCATGATGCAGGCCACTTTGGTCGCATCATCAGAGTGTTTTTGGTATGAGGCAACTTCCTTTGTGTTCAAACCTAAGAGCCATCTTGATGTTACGGATCCAGTCATTTTAGTTAGTGCCGTCTAACGTCACTTTTGAGCACAATGACAAGATTGAAGTGACATTACCAGGATTGGAGTGGGGAACGGTTTGGTCAACAGAAGACATCTATAAAAGAAGAAGGTAGTTTTAATTAGACATTTATAAATAATCCTTATATTCACCCAAGAAGAAATATAAGGCTAGGATCCTACAATAACAATCTACAATATCAAAGAGGGATTCTGTAATCTTTATTGTAAACTTTATAAGGTAGGCGAATGACGATTCAGCCATTTCTACCGCGGAAACATAATCATATTATAATGGAATTCCTAGTTTCTTTTGAGATTTATTGAACTGTTCAATAGCATGTTTTAATCTCGGGAATGCCCCACCGTTTGTGACTGGGATACCGAGGATCACAAACCGGGTGTGAATAACCATGCAAATTAGCTTGGTACTCTCGAAGTCAATTACCATCTCAAATTGATGTGCCGGTTAACCACACACGCTCCATCAATAATGGTAAAATCGAGAAACCCATCGCGACTCTTTGTGGACCCCAGTTGGCGTGCCGGTAAACCACACACGTTCCACCAACGTTTCACAAAGTGCAATGTGCAATTCCATAGATTAGCATGAATTCACATTTTTGACCTAGAGTAACTAGATTAGGATTTTGTTCAAGATTCTAGTACTTTGAATTATAGCATTATACTTTTTAGAGGCTTAGCGGTTCTATCAAACCCGTTCGGCTAACCACACTCGACTGACCAGGAGAGTGGTGGGTGAGAGTGGACACCCATTAGACTACCATTTTATAGGCAGTCGCCTTATACCCTCTTTATAGGACAGTTTTGTGAATGAGGCCTACTAACGGTAAGACTAACCAATTTAATCTTATACAAATAATATTAACTTTTAATTATACTATGTATAAGATGTATTTTAATCTTATTAAAATATTTAGGATTTAATCCTTTAATTTTCGCAAATTATCATATAATTTTTAAAATTAAATTTAAACCCTTTAAGTGATTTAATTTATATTTTAATTAAACTAACTAAATCAAGGAAAGGCAAAACAAAATTAATCAAATTAATCTCCTAACCTTATCCCTAAATCTCGAAAATTGCAATCAATGGATAAGGAGTTCCAGTTATTTAATTATTCAACAATTACCAAAAATAACAACCAACTATCCAAGGCAGGCATGCAAATCGCAGACAAGGGAAGGGAGGCTAGGGTTTTCAAAACCCTAGCCACCAAAATCGATGGAGGCTTTGTGAGGGTCATGATTTCGCAAATCACCCATCACCATGCAAAAAATTATATCAAATTCTCAAGAAAAACAAATTGGCTCTGATACCACTGTAGGGTTTTGTACAAACTATGAACTAGAAATTCCTAAGTTCACATGCAACCCTAAGAGAAGATCTATGTTTTTCTACAATGAATATATAATATAAAACCTAAGGCCAATAATTAATTTCTAAAGAACAGATCAAGAAAACCAACCTTGAATTCTTGAACCAGAAGCTAGCAGCAAAAGTATCCTGCCTCAAATGGAGTCACACCCAAGCAGGAGGAAAGAAGACAGCAGAATTCCAGAGAGTTCTCAAAAGTGGCGCAGGTGTTGGGGAGGCCAGAGGGTTCCTTTTATAGCCTCCAAGGGTTACAGTCAAAACCCTAGAGGTGTCTCCTTAATGGGCAAGCATGTTACCTATTTGGACAAGGCTTCCTTAACCCTAATTAGGGTTTTGAGATCTTATGGAGGCTCTCCATAATCTCGCCTCCCACCTGGCCAAATGGCCAGTGTATCACTCAACTATTGAGTAATTACAAAACCAGTCCATGCACTTTTAATTAATTAAATTAATCATTAAATTAAATCAAATTAATTCTAGATTAATTTCTAATTAATTATTATAGTTTCTTATTAATATATTAACACTTAAATATATTAATAAACTATTTATTTTATTTCTATTGATTTATTAAACAATTAATAAATCAACCCTTCTCTCTCTATTTAACTCTGCACCAATCCTCCAGCTATGATGGCAACCTAAATGGACTTTGCTTCAATTAATAAGATAAATACAATTTATAGTCATGGCTTAGACACCTAATCTAACAGGAGAATGGGGCTATTGAAATCACAAAAGAAAGAATATATGATATTTTAGGAGTTGCCAAAGAAGGGCTGGATTTTAACAACTTACCTTCTTGTGATTCACAAGACAAGGTCATCTTATGTGGGAAAGCACAATTTCCCGAGAAAATATACTCAAACACGACGTATCTCAACCTTATAACATCAACTAATGTGGATAACTAACTATTCTATTTAAACTTTATGTTTTTGCTTATAAACACATTTGTAGAGTCAATGTTGATGGGTACAAGCTTTATTAAACCAGTGGAAAAATTAATCTTATTGGATGACTACTCAAAAATTGACTGGTGCTAATACATCATGCAAAGCTTGAAACAAGGAAAGAACTATGGAAAAGGGATTATACCAATTCTTACTACATAGGACCAATCAGTGTTCTTTTGGTAATACATTTTACATCATACATGTTATTTATATTGTAAATCTAACATTACTATTACTTTTTATGCAGTTGACATATGTGTTTGCAATAAACACATCAGGTGCAACTATGTTGAGGAAAAAACACCATTCATCAATCAAGTAACAACTTTCAAGCTAAAACAGTTGCAGAAATATGAATTGAAATATAACATGCTTGGAAAGGGCGAATTCGTTGTAAGGGAAGAAGATGATATAAACACAAATACAAATAATGAGATGGATACAGACGAAATTAATGAAGAATTTTAGGATGAAGAGGTTAAAATTTGATTCTCATTATCTAAACAACCTCTGTTAATTGTCTTATGATGCTCATTCTCATTCTCAAAGAATATAACTGTTAATTGCCTTATGATGGTCATTCTCATTCTCAAAAAATATAACTTATCAGGATTCTCACAAAATAAGAATAATGAAATGGTTGGTTTTAATTGTCTTATGACGATCATTCTCAGAGAATATAACTTATGAAGATTTAAACAACAAGAGATAACACTAAGAATGAGCATTCTCTGAGAATGAACATTCCTTGCATTTCCTGAACAACCTTTGTTAATGGGAGTTAAAAGTTTAATAATGACCATTCTTTAAGAATGAGCATCATCTAAGAATGAGCATTCTCAAAGAATGAGCATAAACTGATAAGGGGTAAACTATAAAATGTGTTTAACTTTATGAGAATGAAATTTAATATTTGAGAAGTAACAGTTGATAAAATGTTAATTATCTGTCACATTGACAAACTTGAAAAGTAAAAAAACAAAAATAAGTATAGAAAAACATATGTTAATGGGAGTTAATTTTTAATAAGGACCATTCTCTGAGAATGATCATTCTCAGAGAATGATCATTCTCAAAGAATGAGCAGGAACTGTAACAATTTATCCAATGTTGATTATGTGTAATATTGACAATGAATAACCATAATATGTTATTACAAAACAGGGATTTGTTGTAGTAGTTGCAATATCAAACCAAAACATACTTAATGAGAAACACAACCTGGAAAAAGTATTAAATAAAGGTCTACAGAAGTATCCAACAAGCGAAGCACTACAATCTTGGAAGTTGAAAATGAAAAAGGAATTCAAGATAGAAGATATGGAGGAGGAAATAGAAAACTTTGAAAATAATGCTACAGATGATGAGGAAAAGAATGGTTCAGATAATGAAGATACTGAAACAGAGGATTACATCCACGAGTATGAGCATGGGAAGGGGAAACTACAGATACTCTCTCAGCAACACAATTCTTTCAACAACCTGGTATATTAGATGAAGTTGATTACATGCTTGTGCAAGCCGCTTCAAAAACAATTGAAAAGAAAATAGAAGAACAACCCATGAAATCAAGTGAAACCAAACAAAAAGAAGAGCAAGAAAAAGGTAAAGAATAACCTGGACAAGTTGAAAAGGTACCCGAAAATGTGGAAAAATTAGTTTGAAAAAACCATGAAAGTTGGGCTAGCTTTGTGCTTGCTATATATTCAAAGAATTACTGACTGCAAGGAAAAGGTGAAGAAAGAGGAACTAAACCTGTATCAAGAACTTATAACATGCACTAGAGATGAACAATAAGAAAATATAATATTTTTTAAATACTTTTTAGCATAATAAAATTTAATCCAATTGCTTTGCAAATTATTTCAGCGACATCATATTTGAAATGGATGATGTGGAACAGCTGAATCTTGGATAAGCTTGGTATTTTGAGGAAAGAATACCTATCCATTGGATGATCATTGATTGTTGGGCAACACTTCTTAACAAGCTGGAAGAGTTTAAATCAGCCGAAGCACCGAAACGATTATTCCTGAACACACAAATTACGGTAAAGTTTATTACATTACGTTTTAATAAAAGATTGCAACAAAGACAATAATACCATTGTATGACAATATTATAAACTTGTATGTTTGCATTCTATGAGAATATTATAAACATAAAAACAATGCAATTCTCTAAGAATGGTGAAAAGTATACATTGTTTTACATACTCAGACTATATACTTGTATCCTGCATTCTCTGGGAATTTTACAAAGATACTATATACTATTTTGCATACTCAGAGTCACATATGACTTTGATGACTTTTGCAGTCGGAGATGTTGTTAGACCAGTCAGCCCTTGAATTCAATCGCATATCTGACTTTAATGAGATCATGAATTGGTACATAAGTAATTGGAAAGTTAAAGCGGATTTAAGCGACGTAGACTTGGTAATACACGTTCATATGTGTATACTATAACAATATTTCAAATACATATCGAAACTAATATTACAAAACTTTTGAAATTGTAGGTATTGCTCCCCATCATTCATAAAGGAAAATACTACCTCCTTTCATTTGATTTAAAAGGGGGTAAATGTGTTATCATCGATCATATTAAACGAAAGGGTTCGTTGGAGACAATCTACGGGTCAACACCAAGACAAATGGTACATTCAAAATATTTGTATACAACTATATTAATTTATTATACGTATAACATTATTACATTATGTGCAGCAAAAATTCTTTTGTACATGGTTGAATTCTGTTGATAACCCAATTTATGAAAACTTGTGGGGATAATGAAGCAACTGTCATGCGGATGATATGGCAAGTTCAAAAACAAGGACCTAACTGTGGAATATACCTTATGAGGCACATGGAGTGCTATAAAGGAGATATAGAAGGAAAATGGCACATGGCCTCTTTGGTAAACCAACAACTGATGATACATATTTATCACCGTTACGATTAAAGTACTTGTATAAGTTACTACATTCTGACTACAATCTTCACAAGGATGACATCCTAAGCATGGAATCTGAGTTTCTAAAGCTGGATTCGTACAAAAGAGCACAACTAGTAGAACAGAGAAAAGCAAAGGAAAGACGGTAACTTGAACACAGGAAGGGCAACAGTGGGAAAGCAAAATTGGACATTGAAAAAGATAAACAGTCCAAAGAAGGCACCAGTGTAAAAGCAAGAAAGCTCGTGGGAAAGAAACATTAACATATTAATCTACTTTTCCGAGAATCTGTTTCAGACAATGGTTTGTTTTTAATTAGAATCTATTTCAGACAATGGTTGGTTTTTTTAATTACATTATGTTTTCGACAATGGTTGGTTTGTAATTAGAATATGTTTCAGACAATGGTTGGTTTTTTAAATTACAGTACATGGTTATAAAGATTTGGTATCATTTTGATTTCATTATGTGCTTATATATATGTTATCTGCATATTATATACATCTGTTTTCCCATCTGAATTGCTTATCTGTAGATGTTCATTCTTTTAGAATGGGAAGAATAACACTTTCATTCTTTTAGTACATGTTCATTCTCTAAGAATGGGAAGCATAACACTTTCATTCTTTCATACTCCTTAACACAAAATGTAACGAAATTGATATGTGATCACTTATTCAGTAAACCATTTTTTGTTATATCTTAAAAACCAAATAATGTATGACATGATTCTTAGAGAATATGCAACAACGTATCTATAAAAATAATACTGATACAATAATAATGCATCAAAAGACACAATGCACCCCAACCACACAAACCTTGAAGGTTTATCAAAAGCAACAGTAAGGAATATTTTTCAGGATCACATGCAGTCAAAAAGTGAACAGCTTCACAGAAGCCAAAAAAATGAAATGACAACACTATCTTTAATATTTTATTTTAATAAAATATTAAATAAATTTAAATTTCCAATATATAAACGTTAGGCTATAAAAGGAAGCAGGTTTATACCTGTTTTGCACACATCCTCCAATCTAACAAAAAATGACACTAACCATAGGTGATCATGTTGAAGTTAAAGGAAAAGAGGCTGGCCTAATAGGATCATAGTATGCAGGTACAATTCTGTTGCTGTCCCATGGAAGGTATGAAGTTCGTTATGAGAGACTGGTGAAAGACGATGACATACCCCTCGTTGAAGTGATCCCAAAAAAGAGGATCAGACCATATCCACTGGATGTGGTGGCTGAATTCAAACTAGGGGAAATTGGTGATGCATGGTACAACGAAGGATGGTGGGAGGGCAGGTACATCCGACAACATCATGATAGCTATATAATACAGTTTGACCGATATTCATTTCCTCGAAACATACTCAGGCTTCACCAGGAATGTTGTTTTGATGAATTGACCGCCCAGTGGATGTACTATAAATGTTGAATGTGTACAATCCAAATAAAGAATCCTTTCTTCTATACTATTAATGAATGTTTAGTAGTTTATTGTCAAATAATGTGAATAAATTCTGAATTAAATCTACATTCTATAAGAATGGCTTATACCCACATTATCTAAGAATTGCTAAAACCAACATAACCGTTAAAATGAATCTGTAAAAACACAACAACTTTATGGCATTCCCTGAGAATGGCATAAAACCACATAACATGAAACAAAAATCTGTAAACCTGAAATAAATGGTATCAATTCTCTGAGAATGGATTAACCCCAAATAAGTTTTACCCAAAAACTCTAAGGATAATGAAACATAAAATTTAACACAATTCTGTAAAAAAGTATAAACCCCCACAACTAATTACTAGACATTTTTAGGTTTATCAGGACAATTTATTTTGTTATGATAAACCATTTTTTTTGCAACAATTACACATTCTTTTTGCTTTTGAAGATGCTTCACTTAAAAGTTCCTCTTTACTCTTGAGTCTTTTACCTCTGGCGCCACATCCTTTATTTCTAATATCTGAAGGATTCTGAATTTCTACTTCATCAGGAAGTGAAACACCTAAAATCTTCTCATACTCCGCTTTCTTGCTCACCTCTCCTTGATTAGTTACAGTATCACAAAAAGTAGCTTTAAGTTTCTTCTGTTCTTCGAGGTACTCCCGTAGCTTCACAGAATCAATACTTAATACAGAAACACAATGATCAACCATGGAAAAAATGTCAATGGCTGTCCTGTCAACATCGCCATCGGTCTGCAAAGTTTTGAACCACTGCCTCAATAATTCTTCAGGAATAAGATCTTTGCACCCTCGCCTAGCTATATATTGATTCGAAATTTCTTCAAATTCAAAAAACTTCATAACACAAAAGATGTGCCTGCATAACAATCCATATTGTTGAAACTTCATACACTCACATGACAGGAACTGATCCTTTTTTAAATGCTTCACCTGATAATAATCGGACAAACAAACACTTAGACTAACATGAAAATGACAAATTCAACTAATATGAATACAATATAACTTATTATACCTTATATGAAGAATCCTTATACAAAGAATCATAATGATATTCTTCAACAGTTTGATTGTCATCTTCATTTAACACTTTCTTTAAAGTCACATTCTTCTTCTTCTCAAGGACATCATAGTTCTCAACGTCTTCATCCAAGTTGAAGCTCCTAATCAAACAAGTACTCTGAGATTGACACAACTCCTCCTAGACTTGGTAAAACACTTTCCTTGTATATACTTTTGTAGCATGCCTTTCATAGGGAAGACATGTCACCATTCGAGGATACTTTGAAGAAGTGTTAAAATTAGCTAAGTTTTGGTTATGCCTTTGTCTCTCCATTGAAGAATCAAATGTCATCATAAAATTAAGAAGATAAGACCCAGAAAGTGTAGAATTTTGAAATGACCAATTTTGACTATCAGAAAAGGATGTTGTTCTCATTAACCCAGACATAGGAACATTCCTAAAGAATGTTGGAATCCAACACCTACGCATACCATACATCTTCTTCAACCACTTATCGTCCGATAGTTTAAGCTCATTAATCATGCCTTGCCATCCATCCTCAAATTCTAAAGCATGTATCTTAGAATTCCAAATCAAAGAATTAAATCGATCCTTGAACTGTTTGTTATTAAAAACTTCTACAGGTACCTATTAAAAAAATTAAAATATAAAGTTATTCATAACAATTAACACCATTAAACCCTAAAGAATGCAATCCATTCTCTGAGAATGCTTTAAACCCAACCAAGATGTACCAACATTCTCAGAGAATGGTAAAATGAAGAATAACAGTTAAAATCATCTGTAAACACATAATATTTTCAGGAAATTCTCTGAGAATGGATTGAAAGAAACAAATTAAAATATAAAGTTATTCATAACAGTTAACACCATTAAAACCTAAAATATGCAATCCATTCTCTGAGAATGCCTTAAACCCAACCAATATGTACCCATATTCTCAGAGAATGGTAAAACGAATCATAACAGTTAAAACCATTTATAAACACATAATATTTTCAGGCAATTATTTGAGAATGGACTGAAAGAAAATATTAAATTTACATGAATATTTACCAAATTAACATAACTTTATAAATAAACAAATGCAACAAATCACCTTATATCCCAACTTTGTAGTTATATGCCACATACATAACCGATGATGCAACTCAGGGAAAACTTGTTCAATTGCTTTTTTCATAGCTGGATCTTGATCAGACAACAAAATAGTAAGATGTTTACGAAACGCTTTTCTAAAACATGTAAGTAACCAAACATACGAATCCGTGTCCTCCCTACTAAGCAACCCAGCACCAAATGTGACACACTTTTTATGATTGTCTTGTTCGATTAGGTGTCTAAGCCATGACTTATAAATTGTATTTATCTTATTAATAAAAGCAAAGTCCATTTGGGTTGCCCTCATAGCTGGAGGTTTGGTATAGAGTTCAGTAGAGAGAAATATTGATTTATTAAATGCTTAATAAATCAATAGAAATAAAATAAATAGTTTATTAATATATTAAAGTGATAATATATTAATTAGAAACTATATTAATTAGAAATTAATCTAGAATTAATTAGATTTAATTTAGTGATTAATTTAATTAATTAAAAGTGCAGGGACTGGTTTTTTAATTATTCAATAGTTGAATAAATGGCTGGCCAGTGGGAGCCTCAAAAGTGGCGAGATTATGGAGGGAGCCTCCATAATTTCGAAACTCTAATTAGGGTTTAAGGAGGCTTGGTCCATTTGACAAAAGGCTTGTCAAAAGTTGGGCTCTTCTAGGGTTTTGACTGTCACCCTTGGAGGCTATAAATAGAGCCTCCTGGGGACCCTAAAACCTGTGCCACATTACTCTGTCCCTCTGGAATTTCGCTTCCTCTCCTCCATTGCTTGGGTGTGATCTTATTTGAGGCAGGACAATTGTGCTGCTGGCTTCAAGGAGAAAATCAAAGGTTGTTTTTTTTCTTGTTTTAACTCTTTAGAAATAATTGTTGGCCTCATTCTAGGTTGTATGTGAACTTAGGATTATTAGTTCATTGATTGCTAAAAACCTTTCAGTGGTATCAGAGCCTTGGTTGTTTTTCTTGTTGAATTGTTATAACTGCTTATTTGTTCGAAGGATTTTTTCAAAAATAAACCCTTGGGAGGCCAAAATCGTTTTTTGGTGGCTAGGGTTTTGAAAACCCTAGCCTCCACCCCTTGTCTGCAAAAATTGGGCTTTAAGGTTTTGCAGGTTTCTTAATTTTGGTAATTATGATTATTAATAAACTGGAAACCTTAAACCTTTGCTTGCTAGTTTTCGAAATTAGGGGTTTAAGATAGGTAAATTAATTGTATTAATTTTGTGATGCCTATCTAGATTTAATTAATTTAATTAATTATTTAATTAAAAGATAAATTAAATCACTTAGAGGTTTAAATTTAATTTTTAAAATTAAAAGTTAATTTGCAAAAATTAAAAGATTAAATCTAAAATTTTTTAAAAGGTTTAAAATACATCATATATATATATATATATATATATATATATATATATATATATATATATATATATATATATATATATATATATATATATATATATATATATATATATATATATATATATATATATATATATATATATATATATATATATATATATATATTATAATTAATAGTTAATATTTTATATATAAGATAAATTGGTTAGTCATATCGTTAGTAGGTCTCATTCACAAAACTGACCTATAAAGAGGGTATAATGAGACTGCCTATAAAATGGTAGTCTAATGGGTGTCCACTCTCACCCACCGCTCTCCTGGTCAGTGGAGTGTCGTTAGCCGAACGAGTTTGAAAGGATCGCCTAATTCTCATTAAAAGTATAATGCTATTATTGAAAGTACTAGAACATTTCATAAAAATCCCAATCTAGTTACTTTAAGAAAAATGTGAATTGATGCTAATCCATGAAATTACGCATTGCACTTTGTGAAACATTGGTGGAGCGTGTGTGGTTTACCGGCACACCAATAGGGGTTTACAAAGAGTTGCAATGGATTTCTCGATCTTACCATTGTTGATGGAGCATGTGTGGTTAACCAGCACGTCAATTAGAGATGGTAATTGAATTTGAGAGTGCCAAGCTAATTTGCATGGTTATTCACATCCAGTTTGTGATCCTCGGCATAAAAATCCCAATCTAGTTACTTTAAGAAAAATGTGAATTGATGCTAATCCATGAAATTACGCATTGCACTTTGTGAAACATTGGTGGAGCGTGTGTGGTTTACCGGCACACCAATAGGGGTTCACAAAGAGTTGCAATGGATTTCTCGATCTTACCATTGTTGATGGAGCGTGTGTGGTTAACCAGCACGTCAATTAGAGATGGTAATTGAATTTGAGAGTGCCAAGCTAATTTGCATGGTTACTCACATCCAGTTTGTGATCCTCGGCATCCTAGTCACAAACAGTGGAGCATATCCGAGATTAAACATGCTATTGAACGGTTCAATAAATCTCAAAAGAACTAGGAATTCCATTATAATATGATTATCTTCCGCGGTGGAATTGGCTGAATCGTCATTTGCCTACCTTTATAAAATTTACAATTAGATTACGGCATCCCTCTTCTATATTGTGAATTGTTATAGTTGGGTCTTAGCCTTATTATTATATTGGGTTAATATTAAGGGTCATACATGTATCTAATTAAAACTACCTTCTTTTATAGATGTCTTCCGCTGACCAATCTGTTCCCCACTCCAACTCCGGTAACATCACTTCAATCCTCTCGTTATGTTCCAAAGTGACATTGGATGGCACAAACTACAACGACTGGATCAGAAACATTAAAATGGCTCTGAGGTTTGAAAACAAAGAGTATGTTCTCGACACTGAGCTCATTGAAGTTGACCCCGATACAGCTACTCCCGAGGAAATTGCCTCGTACCAAAAACACACTGATGATGCGACCAAAGTGGCCTGCATCATGATTGAGCCTATGAGACCCAAATTGAAAAGAATATATGAGGACTACTGACCCTAAGAGATGCACAAGGACCTTGCGGAAAAGTTCCGCAAACGAGCGCATATCGAGAGGTGCGAGGTGGTCAAAGCCTTCACGAACAGCAAGTCGAAGGACGGAGAGTCCGTCTGCACTCACGTGCAAAGGATGCAGGGTTACGTAGATAGGCTAAGGAAGCTGGGTATGTAAGTCGATGAGGAGTTGGCCATTGACATAGTGCATAACTCCTTACCGAGTTCTTATGACCAGTTTACACTGGCGTATCATTTGAACAACACTCAGACCTCCTTGGCTGAGTTGCATGGCATGCTTCAAACCGCAGAAGATGGGCTTAAGGGTAAAAGTGTACCCTCAGTGAGCCACCCTGTCTTGGCAATTGGCCATGGCAAAGGAAAGAAAAGGTAGGGCCCTCCCAAACAGAATTGGAGGGAAAAGGTTCAAGTCAGGACATCCAGCAATGGCCCGAGACCCAAGTCTTCCGGCATTCCTGATGTCACCAATCCCAAAGATGCCGACTGGTTTTATTGCAAAGAGAAGGGTCACTGGAAAAGAAGTTGCCCAAAGTACTTGCAAGACATCAAGGATGGCAAGGTGAAGCCATCATAAGCAGGTACTTACACTATATCTAAAAACTCATAATCTTCCTGTTCTTGGGTCCTTGACACCAGATGTGGTTTTCACATTTGTTCTAATTTGCAGATACTAAGGGAAAGTAGGGAGGTGGAGCACGGTAGATTGAACTTGATCATGGGCAATAGGCGAACGTCACCTGTTACCAAGATCGGTGTCTATAGATTAGTGCTTAGTGATGGTGCTAGTTTAGATTTACAAAATTTTTGCTACTCGCCTGATATGGCTAGAAACATAATATCTTTTCATGCATTGTTCAGACAAGGTTTTTATTATAATTTTGATAAATTGAATGGTTCAATTTCTGTTTTTAAAAATGATGTTTTAATTTTTGAAGTGTTGGCTTGTGATTGTGTGTATGAAACTGTTATGTGTGTTGACAATTTAGGAAATAGTGTATTTAATATTGATTCCTCTAGTGGTATAGAAAATGCGTTCTTGTGGCACTGTCGTCTTGGGCACATCAACAAGAAACGCATCGCCCAACTCCAAAGGGATGGAGTGATGGAATTATTCGACCTAAAGTCGGATGATGTATGCGAATCTTGTTTGTTGAGCAAGATGACAAAATCACATTTCAAAGGGTCTTTTGAAAGAGGTGAAGGTCTGTTGGACATCATACACACAGATGTGTGTGGTCCCTTCAGAACAACCACAAAGGATGGCACGTGGTTCTATGTGACCTTTACTGTTGGATTAGGTGTCTAAGTCATGACTTATAAATTGTATTTATCTTATTAATAGAAGCAAAGTCCATTTGGGCTGCCCTCATAGCTGGAGGTTTGGTATAGAGTTCAGTATAGAGAAATGTTGATTTATTAAATGTTTAATAAATCAATAGAAATAAAATAAACAGTTTATTAATATATTAAAGTGATAATATATTAATTAGAAACTATATTAATTAGAAATTAATCTAGAATTAATTAGATTTAATTTAGTGATTAATTTAATTAATTAAAAGTGCAGGGACTGGTTTTGTAATTATTCAATAGTTGAATAAATGGCTGGCCAGTGGGAGCCTCAAAAGTGGCGAGATTATGGAGAGAGCCTCCATAATTTCGAAACCCTAATTAGGGTTTAAGGAGGCTTAATCCATTTGACAAAAGGCTTGTCAAAAGTTGGGCTCTTCTAGGGTTTTGACTGTCACCCTTGGAGGCTATAAATAGAGCCTCCTAGGGACCCTAAAACCTGCACCACATTACTCTGTCTCTCTGGAATTTCGCTGCATCTCCTCCATTGCTTGGGTGTGATCTCATTTGAGGCAGGACAATTGTGTTGCTGGCTTCAAGAAGAAAATCAAAGGTTGGTTTTTTCTTGTTTTAACTCTTTAGAAATAATTGTTGGCCTTAGGAATTTTGTTATATGTTCAATTGTAGAAAAGTATAGATCCTCATTCTAGGTTGCATGTGAACTTAGGATTATTAGTTCACTGATTGCTAAAAACCTTTCATGTCTAACCCTGTGAATGGGACAAATACCATATTGTACCTATACACATATCAAAAATCCATCAGAACCACCATTTTCACAACAATATTCTTAGAGAATAGTAAAACAAAAAAAATATAAAGTATGAATATAAACTATGAATATCAAATTGCATAATATAAACTATCAATAACAAATTCCATAATAAAATAACTACAGAAAACCCACCAAATACCTAACCTGTTTGTATCGAAAGTTGCATCGAATGAAACTACATCACCAAACTCCCGAAAGTTGCATTTTTGCAGTCTCATCAGCCCAAAACAATGCATTCAATTGCTTCTCTTCAACCCTATATTCAAATGAAAAGTTTGGAGAATATTTTACTCTATCCTCCATCAAATTCACATTCATTTGAGAATAACTACCCGCAATGAAACAATTATGGTTACGCATGTAATTCTTGTAATCAATAGCCAAGCCGCCACGACTTGAGCACCCACCTTGAATGCCAATCATTAATCTATATGCCTTACCTCCTCCAACATTTTGCTTTGTCATGTTATAAATATAAATTTTCTGTGAAAAATCAAGTTCTTTACTAGCCCGTGATAGATGCATATTTGCTTTACTAATCAATCTATGGTTATGTCTCTCCACAAATTTATACACATAGTAACCTTCACCACCTGGTATAATCCTAAAAACAATGTGTGCTTTACATTCAGTTCTATGTAAATCTTTTCGTCTTTTAGTTTTCTTAATTTGAACATCCATAGTATCCACATTGTCGGTGTTTGGTTTCCCTTCCCGATTACATAATAAATTACGAGAAGTAACCACATCATAAATCGACTTCTTAAGAGAACCTTTCCTTATATCAAAACCTGCTTAATATGAATATTCTTTGTACATTGTAACAGCAACATCTAATGAAGGATATTGAATTCCTACTTTGGGCTTGATATGTTCATCTGTTCTTGGTATCCAGTATGGTATCCCACTAGGGGAAACAAAATTATTACTAAAAATCGATTCTTCTTCATCTGAAAATTCTGAAACACAACGAAAACTGCATTACAATAAAATCATTCTCAGATAATATATACATAATAAAAAATGCCATCCCCATTCATTTGTTATTGTTTGTTCTAAAGCTAATTCATATGAATCAACCTTCAACATTTACTGCATATTTACTTACCAATTCTACAAGAATCTACTCCTGTGTCAATATCCCATGTACTATGAATTGAAACATTGTCACCATCCTCTGAATCTTCATTGTTTACATATGATTCCCTCCTACTTGTTTCACCATGCTCCATCTGTTTTTCAAATAAAGATCCAAACCAATAAACATACAAAATATTTACATCTGTAAAATATTTAACCCACAATCAAATCAATAAACATATAAAAATCAAATTTCAATAAACATATAAAAATCCATTATTCTCTAAGAATGATAACCACTTCCAGTTACAAATCCAAAACATCATTCTCCTTATTACATATATTTCAATATCTCTTATTCTTAACCGAAATCTATAAAACTAAAAGGATCTAAAAGGGCAATTTCTGCTATCATGATCAGCCAACTTATTACATATTTTGCAAAATCTCTTATTATGACTGCTAAAATCTTCCATCATGTAAACATCATCATGAAAAAACAAGTCCCTTGACAATTCCAATCCTACAATCATCAAAACACATACACCTATCCAAAAAGCCATATTCTCCTGAAAAACAACATTTGATTCATTAACCAATTAGTTAATTATCTTATAATGTCAAAAAACAACTAAAACTATTTACCATTCTCATAGAATAAACATTAACCAAATATTTAATTATCTTGGAATGTCAAAAAACTACTAAACATATACCCCATTCTTATAGAATGAACTGCGTATAACAAATATTAACACCATTCTCATAGAATGATCTACATATCCTCAAACGGAAGAACATAATTGACGAAACTATATAATTCGCATTACAATTGACACGAATTATACACAATCAGAACATAATTAGCTCAATTATATCATCCGCATACCGGAATTCTCTCAATTATATCATTCGCACAACAGAATTCTCAAAATCATGTACATAATTCACAAAAATCATACCTGTGTCGATTTCAAATTCAATCTGTACGAAAACTTGACCAATTACTATGAATATAGGATCGACTTTGACGATACGACAACCACAAAATCCGTATTTATCAACGAAGGATTGATTCTCGAATAAATTTTGATTTAGAATGGATTCTGTTATCAATTTTGAATTGATTCCAATCTCATAAGCGGTTACCATTTATCTGTAAATATTAATTATAGTTATTCTTATTTAATTTCAAAATCTGATATCTCGTTGAATTATATCGATCGTAACCTTGAACCAGGAAAGGACGTGATTAGGACCTACGATCGCACAGTATTTAGTATCCGCATTTGAATCTATATATATATATATATATATATATATATATATATATATATATATATATATATATATATATATATATATATATTATTAGTAATTTAGATTGTACATAATATTAAAATAATTCCAAACAATAAATATAAATTCTTTTAATCATTTTCATGATTCACGTCGGATGGAACATAACCTTTAGTTAAAAACAATTTCCAGCTTCATCCAAAACAATTTGTTGGATGGTAATAAAATAATGACATCCAGTTTAAAAAAGAAAAGCAAGTAATATATTCCAATATTGTAATTCAATAGATATTATGAATTATCCAATTATTGTGGAGGAAAGAAGGCCAGGTTTTAAAATTCAGAACATGTTGTACTATTATATATTTCTTTATCGTGTCAATTACCAAACTAGTAGAAAAAATAGAAAAATGCTAAAAAGGTCGACAGTGTAGTCATATAGTAACATCATCTATAATAAGCTTAAGACCAAAATTTTCTATCTTTCTATCTTGAATGTCCTTTTTTATCTTGTGTAAAATAGACGGGAAGGGATGTCCTTGGAAGTCGTTGGGTCTGTTATCTCATTTTACTGTTATCTCATTCTACCATCTTCTAATTTATCCGTCAGAAGTTCTACTTTTTTAATTTAAGAAAACGCCGCATGAATGTCAGATTATCAAATTCTGCTTTCTTTTAGTTTTCAAATTTATTGACGATTCAAATTATAATCGTAACATATTTTTTTAACCAGCAAATATTATTACACCTAATCCTAATTTTAACCCACATAATCATAACATATGATAAACCATAAACTTCTTTGCTTTCATTGAACAAAAAAAATGATAATTTAAAAAGGTAACGAAGTTTTAAAAATGTACAAAAAACACCATTAAACTTTTATTTGTGCACAAAACATATCAAAGTACACATTTTATACACTTTATATTATCAAAGTATACATTTATATATATTACACCATCAAAGTTATCGTTTGTTTACATTTGACATTGGGTCTATCGGCATTAGCCGATCAACTTTGATAGTATAATGTGTACAAAATATATATTTTGATGTTGTAATGTGTACAAAATCTATAATTTGATGGTGTTTTGTACACAAATGAAAGCTTAATGATGTTTTTTGTACATTTTTAAAACCTCATTACCATTTTAAGTCATTATCCAAAAAAATTCAATCTAAAAATTCACTAACAAGTGATGTATACTGTTTGACGAGAATAAAGAGATTAACTGTTTTTTTTTTTTTTATGAATTATAAGGATAATTTTGAAAAAATGATACGTGTGAATTCATAGACCCCCTTTGTACTTTCTTGTTTCAAGACTTTATCAATCACTTCTCTTGACAAACCGAAAAAATACTAAAATCAGTTCTCTTTTTATTGATAAGAACCAGATTCTTCATACAAATACAAGCAAAACCTCACTACATAACACTCACACTCATCTAGACCTAACCTATTCTAACTAAACCTAAAGAAGAAACTCAAGTTACGTAGCAGATGAGAAGAACAAGAGAGAGAGTGACGAAAGAGAGAGAGCGAAATCTGATGCAAGATGTTCTAAAATCTGATTAGGTTAAAATCAGTCTTTCCTCTCCATTATATACCTAGGGTTAAAGGATAACCCACCAGCCCACATATCTTATTTCAGCATCGGCCCAAATGAGACACCAGCAGCCCACGATCATTAGCCCATCAGCTTCTTAGCCCAACTCTTCTCATTTAGCTCAACTCCTTTCCTACACAAAACTAAGCAAGTTAGTTTTAAATATAAAAATACATTTCTGTTTAGATTGTAAAATGATATTAAAATATGTACATATTTTAACACCCTCCCTCAATCTAAACAGGAAATGCATTATACAAACCAAGTTTTTCTGTCAAAACATTGTGCTGATTAACACCAAGAGGTTTGGTGAAAATATCAGCAATCTGTTCAAAAGAATTAACCTTTACAACCTTTATCACCCCATCAGAAACTTTATCTCTTACCAAGTGAACATCAATTTCAATATGCTTTGTTCTTTCATGTAACACTGGATTAAGAGACAGTAAAATAGCAGATTGATTATCACAATATAAATTAATTGGAACTTTATATTTCAGACCCAGATCTTTCATTAACTTCAACAACCACAAAACTTCACATGTTACTGTAGCAAGAGCTCTATACTCAGACTCAGTAGAAGACCTTGAAACAGTTGACTGTTTTTTACTTTTCCAGGCAACTAAACTGTTTCCCAAAAACAAACAATATCCAGTTATTGAACGCCGAGAACTTACACATTTTGCCCAGTCAGAATCAGCCCAAGCAGATAATAACAACTCATCACATTTAGATATTAAAACACCTTTTCCTGGACATAATTTCAAATATCTCAAAACACGAATTGCAACTTTCAAATGTGACTTTCTTGGAGCATGCATGAACTGACTCAAGGTTTGAACAGTAAATGAAATGTCAGGCCTAGTATTTGTCAAATAGATTAGCTTTCCAACTAATTTTTGATATTCAGTTACATTGTCTAGCAAATCATCTTTCCCATCAGAACCATCACTAGAGATTGTAACATTTACATCTAGTGGAGTTCTAATAGGTTTAGATGCTAAAAGTCCAAATTCATATAACAATTCCAAGCAATACTTACGTTGAGACAAACACAACCCACTATCAGTTTTAACAATTTCAATTCCAAGAAAAAACCGCAAAAGACCTAAATCTTTAATCAAAAATTGTGACTTCAAGAAATCTTTTACAGATTCTATTTCAAGCTCGTTATTTCCAGTAAGAACAATATCATCTACATAAACCAAAAGTACAAGAAATAAACCTCCACTTTGTTTGGTATACAACGAAAAATCATTTTTACTTTGTACAAAACCAAATTTTATTAATGAGGACGTAAGTTTTTCATTCCATTTTCTAGGATCCTGTTTCAGTCCATATAAAGACTTAACAAGCTTACACACCTGTTTATCATTTTTTGAAAAATAGCCAGGTGGCAAACTCATATAAACTTCTTCCTCAAGTGTACCATACAAAAAAGCATTATTAACATCCATTTGATAAAGATTCCAATTAAATTGAACAGCCATTGTAACAACACACCTAACAGTTGTAAATTTAGCAACTGGTGAAAAAGTTTCATCAAAATCAAGACCCTCTCGTTGACTATAGCCTTTGGCAACTAGTCTCGCCTTAAAATGCTCAATCTCTCCTGTGGACTTGTACTTAATTTTATAAACCCACTTACAACCAATGGGTTTGCGCCCCTTTGGCAAGTCAGTTACAACCCAAGTTCTATTCCGGTTTAACGCTTCCATTTCATCATTCATAGCCTGGACCCAGTTGGGATCCTTAACAGCTTCATCAAAACTGTTAGGTTCAAATGACTTATTTAAAGAAGCAGCAAAACAAGCAGAAGTAGAATCAAGATGTGCATATCCAACAGTTTTTTCAATACCAAATTTATATTTACCTTCTATGAGGAAATCATCATATTTCGAGGGAACTCTACTATTTCTACTAGACCTTCTAAACCCTAGAAGTGGGGCACCTAATGCATCATCAAATCGAGAGGGTTCAGAATTTTCAAATGTTGAAGTTCCCTCAGGAAAATTAGGAATTTCAACATATTGTTCATTCCTTTCCTCCGACTCGGTTGCGAGAGCTCTTTCGCCATCCTGAACCGAAGGGGAGATAACATTCTCTGTACTACCTTGAACACAAGCATCATTGGGACTCTCGGGACTAGGGCAAATAGGGACAGTTTGATATAAACAATCAAAAAAATTTGTATGATCTACTCCAGACTTAGACAAATCTGGATCTCCTTTTGAAGTTGCCAGTTTAAAAGGAAAAACTGCTTCGTAAAAACGTACATCTCTGGAAAAGAAAATAGATTTATCATCAAGACTTAACAATTTATAACCTTTTTTTACATTTGAAAAACCAATTAAGACACACTTATTCGATCTAGGGGCAAACTTATCGGAACTGTTTAACTTTGTTGCAAAACACAAACACCCAAAAACTCTTAAAAAATCAAAATTTGGTTCAACTTTATAAATCATTTCAAACGGTGATTTTCCATTTAAAACAAACGTAGGCGTTCTATTAATTAAAAAAGTAGCAGTTAAGACAGTTTCCCCCCATAAATTCAAAGGTAACCCAGACTGAAAAAGTAAAGACCTTGCAACATTCATTAAATGCCTGTGTTTCCTTTCGACAACCCCATTTTGTTGAGGTGTATACACACAGGAAGTTTGATGTAAAACACCCTCTTTTTCAAAAAAACTCTCAACCTTTGAATTTACAAATTCAGTTCCATTATCTGACCTAAAAATTTTCACAGGTTTAGAAAACTGCATCTTTAACATGTTAAAAAAGGTAACAATATTTTCAAATACTTCATCCTTTGTTTTCATAAGATAGACCCAAACAGCCCGAGTATAATCATCAACAATTGTTAAAAAATACTTGAACCCATCTCTAGTTGACACACGATAGGGTCCCCACACATCAAGGTGAACAAGGTCTCCTAAGTTAGATGTCTTGTGATTATTTAAGGGAAACGGTTCACGAATTTGTTTAGCCCTATGACACACTTCACACAACGACAACCTATCATTTCCTAGACTCAATTTGTCCTTCAAAACACCAAGGACTTGATCAGAGGGATGGCCAAGTCGCTGATGCCAAGTCATTTTGGACACATAACAAACAGCCAATGTAGAGCTATTATTACAACTCACCTTCTTATTATCTAGAAAATACAAGCCTCCTGAGACTTTACCAGTCGTCACAATTGGATTGATGTGTAAATCCTGAGTATTGCACAAATAACAATTATTTTCATCAAAATACACCCCTAGTCTACTATCACGGGCAAGTTTATGGACAGAAAGCAAATGGACCTTAAATTCTGGAACAAACAAAACGTCTTTTAAAACAAGTGAGGGTAAAATTTTTAAGTCTCTAATTTTAGAAATCATAGCTTTTGTCCCATTAGGATGATCCACATTCATTTGTAAGTCAGAAACATCAACATAATTTTCAAAATTTGTAAAACTTCCAGTCATATGTTGTGTTGCTCCAGAATCTACAACCCAATCACGATATCCAAGGCAATTACTAATAGAATTATAAGCACAAATCACATTAGGGACACTAGATATACCTGCCATATTAGCAGACACACCTTCTAGAGAAGACTTTTCTTTAATCAATCCTAAAATTTTGGAAACTTGCTCATTTGTGAATTGTAACTCCATTTTATTATTATCAACAGATGAAACAGAATTATCAGAAGTAACAACATTAATACTAGACTTGTTCTGTGAATTATCATCATTTCTTGGTCTAAAATCTTTAGGAAAACCAATGAGTTTATAGCACCTTTCAATAGTGTGACCCTTTATATTACAATGTTTACAAACTAGGTTCAAATTTTTAGCATTTTTCCTTTTAACATCAGGAGCTTTAGAAACAAAAACAGAATTTTGACTTTTGTTAGAATTTCCAATGGAAGAACTGTTCTTAAGAGATTCTTCTCTTGAAATAGTAGCAAAAGCAGACTGCACACTAGGAAATTGTTCTTGCATTAAAATATTACTTCTAATTGAACTATAACTTTCATTTAATCCCATTAAAAACTGAAACAACTTAAGTTGATTTGAAAATGATTGTCGATCTTTAGAAGCAGTACATGTACACTCACTTATCTTAGATAGAGAGTCAAACTCTTTCCACAATCCATTAAGACTGTTGAAGTAGTCAGAAACACTTTCAGATCCTTGAGTGTGCATATTAATTTTTTGAAAAACATTATAAGTGACATATCCATTTATTTTTTCATAGGTTTGTTTTAGTTCAAGCCACAAATCATAAGCATTTTCAGACAAAATATAAACAGATGATATATTTTCAGTCATAGAAGCTAACAACCAAGAAACAACTACATTGTTTGCACGATCCCATTTATCAGCCATTGCCACATCCTCTTTGGGACGAGAGCACTTTCCATTAATGAAACCAACTTTATTCCTAATACTAAGAGCCCTAACGGTAGCAGTGGCCCAATTTTTATAATTGCTGGTCCCAACCAATTTAAATCCAATTATAGTTACAGAGACAATATCATTAGCATGCAAACACAGAGGATCATCTAGATTTACAATAGGACCAGAACTACTACTCTCAGGATCACTAGTAGCAGGCATGTTGTTCAAGAAAAATATTACTTAATCAGAAAAGAAATACAAGAAGGGAACCTTGCTATAGGCCAAGGTGTGTTCCAGTAATAAAAAAACCAGAACAGAGTCCTTGCTACAACAAGGCTTAAAGAAGACTTACAGTGAGCGGAAGCAACTTGAAATATACCAATCGGTGATTAATCTTTAAAACCAACGAATATAAGATCGTAACCCAAACAAACAACAACCGTTAGCAAAAAAAAACAAGATATGGACCAGATCTAGAACTGACTAGATCTGAGATAAAGAAAATAGACCAGATCTGGACAGGACAAGATCTGAGAACAGATTGATCAACAAATTTATAGCAATTTATTATAACAGGACCAGATCTATGGAAATGACCAGATCTGAGGAATAGTTCAATTTAACAGTTTATGGATTGATTAACAATTTATTATAACAGGACCAGATCTATGGAAATGACCAGATCTGAGGAATAGTTCAATTTAACAGTTTATAACAACAAGAATAGATTGATTAACAATTTATTTATTCAGATCTAAGGAAATACGGACCAGATCTGAAATATGTACAACAACTGTAACCAGATCTAAGGAATTAGGACCAGATCTGAAATATGCACAACAAATGTAAAAGAAAACAAATCCTCAACTCAGGTTTGGTGCAAATGTCGAGACATGAGCCTCGATAACAACCAAAACTATGGTATCAAAGGACAAGAAAAACGGATCTAAACTCAACTAAGTCTTATTGATCCAATATACAAAGAGATCTCAACTCGAAATGAGCTTCATAGATCAAGTTTTCTATTTAAAGAAATGCACAAAACAAAAAAACTAAAGTCTCGACTCGGATCCGGAGTGTCATAGACGAAACAAACAAACAATAAAAGAAATAGGAGAGTCAAAATACCGATACCGGATCTGATCTGATACGGAGCAAGAACCACTTAGCCAAGAACTCGATGAACAGGTTGAGCGAGCCAGATCAGACAAAAAACAACCTCCAGAACTTGATGACCAAGTCGCTCCAGAGATCAGGTCTGACGAGTACCACCAGATCTCGCACAGAAGAAATGATAACCTCGAAACAAAAAAAACGCACACCAAATCTCGAAAAAAAACCGACCCTCCAGAAGGGAGTCTGACGAATCGAGAAGGGAGAAGAACACAGATTTAGAGATCGAGACAAGGTCACACAAGAGCTTGTAGCTCTGATACCATCTTGACAAACCGAAAAAATACTAAAATCAGTTCTCTTTTTATTGATAAGAACCAGATTCTTCATACAAATACAAGCAAAACCTCACTACATAACACTCACACTCATCTAGACCTAACCTATTCTAACTAAACCTAAAGAAGAAACTCAAGTTACGTAGCAGATGAGAAGAACAAGAGAGAGAGTGACGAAAGAGAGAGAGCGAAATCTGATGCAAGATGTTCTAAAATCTGATTAGGTTAAAATCAGTCTTTCCTCTCCATTATATACCTAGGGTTAAAGGATAACCCACCAGCCCACATATCTTATTTCAGCATCGGCCCAAATGAGACACCAGCAGCCCACGATCATTAGCCCATCAGCTTCTTAGCCCAGCTCTTCTCATTTAGCTCAACTCCTTTCCTACACAAAACTAAGCAAGTTACTTTTAAATATAAAAATACATTTCTGTTTAGATTGTAAAATGATATTAAAATATGTACATATTTTAACAACTTCAGTGAAAAAAGAACCCCTAGACATATTTAAAGATCAATGTTCCAGAACTCATTATTCGCTATTCATTCGATCGACTGAGAATAGCAAGTACTTATATATATATATATATATATATATATATATATATATATATATATATATATATATATATATATATATATATATATATATATATATATATATATATATATATATATATATATATATATATATATATATATATATATATATATATATATATATATATATATATATATATATATATATATATATATATATATATATATAGAGAGAGAGAGAGAGAGAGAGAGAGAGAGAATTGGGAACACGTATGAAGTGAATTTTTGATAGGAAGGTAAGAAGTTTTTATTTACATATTTTTTGGTGAAACAACAAAATGAATCAATAGATGATGCAAAAATAAAATGATTCACAAAAAAAAAATATCGAAAAAACAACTTGATGATTCATTTTTACTATGATTTTGTTGTTATTCTCTAAAATTGTCCGTAATATGAATAAAAACTTGATTTACTAAAAAATGATTTATCAATATGTTTTTTTAGAAATTTTTTTCAACGAATCATGTTATTTTTGATTCATTTTGGGGATTCGTCAAAAAACCAAGTGAATAAAAAATTTCTTACCTTCTTACCATAAATTACTTCTTATTTAATCATTTTTCTATATATATATATATATATATATATATATATATATATATATATATATATATATATATATATATATATATATATATATATATATATATATATATATATATATATATATATATATATATATATATATATATATATATATATATATATATATATATATATATATATATATATATGTATGTATATATATATATAGAGTCCGTTTCAAGGAATAACCAATATTTTCCTAGGAACCGTAGGAACTTTTTGACTGAAATTTTTTTTTCAAAAAAAATGACATAATACATCTAGTCGTTTATATTTAAGACTTTTTGTCAAAAAAAATTTGAAAAATAATATGTATACACGAAATGTGCATATATGCATTTTTTTCGCACATGTGTATATGATCACGTTTCGTGCATATGTGCACATTTCGTGTATATATATTATTTTTTCAATTTTTTTTACAAAAGGTCTTAAATATATGCGATTAGGTGTATTATGTCATTTTTTTGAAAAAAAAATTCAGTAAAAAAGTTCCTACGGTTCCTATGAAAATATTGGTTCCCATTTGATATTTAGTCTATATATATATATATATATATATATATATATATATATATATATATATATATATATATATATATATATATATATATATATATATATATATATATATATATATATATATATATATATATATGAATGTTAAAATGAGAACAATTATTGAATTGAGAACGCGAGAACAATTCTCGACCATAAAATTTTAGAAAAAGGCCCCCATCCGCCCCCTCCACCGCAATCACAACCAAACTCATACGCCTCACCAACACATCTTATCCCGACCCACCTTTTAGTTAACAGATTGCGATTTGAAATGCTCCGATTTGTGATGAGTCTTGATTTCAGCTCAATGGTCGACATTTTCACGCCGATTGAAGCAGCTGTTGTAACAGGTTGCCATTGAATTAGCGATTAAATCTCAATTCATTTCGGTTGAAGCGGATTTGCAGGTTATCAGGTTCCATTTGATAGTTACGATTCAAAAGGTATCGATTGCAGCAGTTCGTGATTCAATTAACAACGATTTCGATTTCGATTCAATTAACGAAATCCGCATCTAATCCATTGACGACGATTTCGATTTCTCTTCGTCTTCCCATTCTGATTTTGGAATTCAGTTCGTGATTACAGGTTTGAATCTGATTGAAGCTCTGATAACAGCCGGTGATTCGTCTTCAGGCCCGATTGATTACGATATTGATTTCTCTTCGTCTTCGACTCTTAGAAATCAAATGGTTTGAGCTCAACACTATTAATCTCCACTACTGATAATTTTATGGATTGTCTATTCACTATGATCGAATGAATATGAACATGATTAGAGTGAACGTGTTATTTGGATTTGTGTACAAGAGAGGAGAAGTTGGTAGATTAAATGAAATTACTGCATATTCAAGGTTTGGCTTGAAGGTTTCACAGTCATTTAGAGTTCCAGATATGACTTTCAACTCCAGTGATTCTACCATAAATGATGGTGGTTTATTGAAATTACTAATAAGATCAGAGAGTGATGGAATTTTCTGTCCAATTCCTCAATACCCTCTTTATGCAGCTTTAATCGCCCTTCATGGTGGCACTCTTGTATGTGTTCTTGTTATGTTACTGTTTGTTTTCCTTTCAAAACTCTTTGGATACAAGAAAGATAAATAGAGCAATGAATAATGATTTTTCAGGTTCCTTATTATCTTAATGAAGCAACAGGGTAGGGACTTGAGGTCTTAGATCTCAAAAAGCAACTAGAAACCGCTAGACAAAAGGGTATTACTGTTAGGGCCTTGGTTGTCATTAATCCAGGAAACCCAACTCGCCAGGTAAATATAATATTAATTACTTGAGCATTAAATCAATGTATTGTTTCTATCTTTTTAATAAAATTTATATACAGGTTCTTGCTGAAGAAAATCAATGAGCCATTGTGGAGTTCTACAAGAAAGAAAGTTTGGTTCTTCTAGTAGATGAGGTAAAAAAGATTTACCAAGATCCCCAAACTTTTATAAATTTATGTCATTTAATTACTCTAACGATAATTATAAACATAATGCAGGTATACCAGGAAAACATCTATGTCTAAGCCATGACTTATAAATTGTATTTATCTTATTAATTGAAGCAAAGTTCATTTGGGTTGCCCTCATAGCTAGAGGATTGATGTAGAGTTAAGTAGAGAGAAATGTTGATTTATTAATTGTTTAATAAATCAATAGAAATAAAAATAAATAGTTTATTAATATATTTAAGTGTTAATATATTAATTAGAAACTATAATAATTAATTAGAAATTAATCTAGAATTAATTGGATTTAATTTGGTGATTAATTTAATTAATTAAAAATAGAGGCACTGGTTGGTATTTATTCAATAGTTGAATAACTAGCTGGCCAGTGGCAAGGGGTCAAGTTGGCGCCAATATGGAGGGCACCTCCATAAGTTGGCGAAACCCTAATTAGGGTTTAGGGGCCTTGGTCCAAATGGTCAACAGGCTTGCCCATTAAGGAGGCTCCTCTAGGGTTTTGACTGTAACCCTTGGAGGCTATAAAAGGAACCTCCTAGCCACCCTTATGTCTGCGCCATTTTATACATCTCTCTGGAACTCTGCTGTTTTCTCCTCTTGCTTGGGTGTGACTCCATTTGAGGCAGGAAAATTGTGCTGCTAGCTTCTGGATCAAGATCAAAAGGTTGGTTTTATTATTCCAATTCTTTAGAAAATTATTGTTGGCCTTAGGATTATATTATATGTTCATTAGAAGAAAAACATAGATCCTCATTATTAGGTTGCATGCGAACTTAGGATTTCTAGTTCATAGTTTGCTTAGAACCTTTCAGTGGTATCAGAGCCTGCTTGTTTTTCTTGTGAATTGATATAACTGCTTTATATGATGATGGGTTTAGCAAAAATAAAACCCCTCATGGAGGCCAAATCGAAATTGGTGGCTAGGGTTTTGAAAACCCTAGCCTCCACCCCTTATTTTTGGCGATTTGCATGCTTATGGGAAGTAGGTTGTTAATTTTGGTAACTGTAATCCGGGTTCCGCAGGGATTTTGAATCCCTGGGGCCATATGAGTTAATACAATTGGTTGAGGAAATGTTCCAAAAACCAGTTGAAGAGGAACGAGCTAGGATCTTCAAAAGACTTACAGAGTGCAAGCTAAAAGAAGGAAGTAGCATCGATTCGCATGTTTTCCAGATTGAAGCATACATAGGCGAATTGTACAAACTTGGTTATTCCATGAGTCAGGAGATGAGTGTTAACATCATACTCTCTTCGCTGACTAGTAAGTAAGATATGTTTATTCAGATGTATAGAAAGGAAGACCAGAAAAAGGCTTTTATGGAAATGCGTCCACTGTTGACTTTATACGAGTCACTCTTGGATAGGAATAGCTCCAATGGTCCAGCTACTTCTGGATTGAGTCCAGTGAAGAGACGCAGCAAGAAACGATCCAGATCGTCTGGACATGTCTCAAACTGGGACTCCATAGGATCGGATACAGTCACGGAAAGATTGGAAGACGCTCCAAGGTCAAAATCTTTTGAAAGCTCAAGTATATCTAAAAATCTCAAAACTCGTGATCCATAATTCCTTGATACATGATGTGATAGTCACATTTTGGCTTGTATGTAGGGAATCAGTAGGGTACGAGACTTTGGCGCATAGGAGCACATTTGGATTGGATTTTCAGCTCATGTAATTTTGAAGTTTAGTTATATATTAAAATCTTGTTATTAGCTTATTAGATGCGTGCGACATTGTCTAATACATTGTTCAATGATTTTGTTTTAATAAAATTGTTGATTTTCTTTTAACACATGGTTGTTTGAATTATCCTTGAAAATGTTGTATGAGTGTGTTGAATGCATGAATAGTAATAACTTGAATGTTGATGCATCCAAAGTGTTTGGATTCAGGAATTGTGTCATTTATGATTGTTAATGTAAATGTTATAAGAATCAATTCAACCAAAGGTCCAGTTGGACAGGACTTTGGAATCATTTGACTTAGAGTCACATGATAAATTGAATTCTTAATAAAACATATGTGTCAAGAAATGAATCACCCAAAGATCCAGTTGGACAGGACTTTGGAATCATTTGACTTAGAGTAACATGATGAATAAGTTCTTTATAAAGCATATGTGGTAAGAAATGAATCACCCAAAGATCCAGAGGATAGGATTTTGGAATCAGTTGACTTAGAGTCAAGTGATGATTGCAAGTCTTGAACGGAATTAACAAAGTCATAAGTTTACATAGAAATGTAAAAGGACATTAAGATTAGGAGCAACTGTTGAGTGTTGAAATCAATAAAATGAACAAGTAATGACTAGTGATTCAACAATAGATCAAGTAATAAGCAATCAAACATTATTATGAACAATCAAGAACAGTTAAGGAACATGATGAATTGGATAACTTGTGCCAAATGCTTAGATTGATAGATTTAGGGTTTTACAATAGGACGATGACCATTTCGCTTTTGACAAGGTATGGTATCACTGATATTTCTACTAGATCAGTGATACGCATAGTACAAAATGTTATAGAGAATATTCTTTCAGATGTACTATCCAATAGAATGCAAGATACATGCAACACGTAGTCTGCAACCATGCGTGCATCAAAATGTTTGATAGTTGTGAAGTCTTCGGATCCTCCAAGTGATACCCTTCAGAGTCTTCAGAGTTCGGGGTCTTCTCATTGTTTATTACTTCGGGGTTTTACATCAAAAAGGTCTTCGGATAGAACTTCGGATACATCAGCACTTCATCACAAATATTCCCAACAATCTCCCCCTTTGTGTGAAGTGCATCCGAAGCCTATACACAGAAGTGTCTTTTGTAGGCTCTCTTCAATGTTTTTCTGACAGCTAAGTACCAGTTCATATGATCCATGAACTTCTTCTTCTTCTCGTCAGAATTGACATGACAGGCGTTCACATGAGAAATCATGCCTGCGATAAATGAGGAGGGGTGGAGGCCAACATAGTCTATTTCAAAGAACTTAATCATGACTTCGGTTTCGTTTCGAAGTCCTTTGAAGACTACACCATATGGTTCACCAAGAATCTCTCCATTCTTAAACCTACTTATATTCCGAACTACCACTGGAGGAGTATTCAATTGCTGTTGGTAGTAGGTGTTGGTTATATGCCCATCGTTATAACAAGTTGGTAATATTACTATAAATAGTAGGGTCCTTTCGGGTTACACGCAAGAGACGATTTAGCTAAAAGAGATCGAAAATAAACTTGAGGGGTTAAGTTTATAAATATATCAAAGTAAAGGTATATTAATTAGAAACTTAATGGTTAAGTTTATTAATATACCAAAGTAAAGGTATATTAATTAGAAACTTAATAAGGATAAAGGACCAAAGTGAAATATCCACAAGGGAGGGGATAAATATGATGAGCACTATAAATACAACCTTAGATCTGAGTTGTAAGTGCTACCAAAACCCTAATTTTCGTCACTCTCCTCCCACCCCTCGGTATACGGCCGATTTCTTTCAAAACCTTAAGTATTACGTGCTAAAACTTCAAGCAAAGGTATATACTACATCAACGGGTGCTGGATCGTTGTCTTGGGTGCAATTACATTAGAGGAGTTCTACTTTGGGCTCTCGTCATCCTAACAAGATCAGATCTGAGATCTAAAAGGTATTTCTAGAACCCTCTTGATTTTACAGTTACAAAAGTGTGCATGATTCTGTGATCCTGGTTGAATACGATTTTGATTTCTGTTTCCGCTGCGTTGTTTTTATGCTATCGTATTCCAACAGTGGTATCAGAGTGTAAGACCCGGTCCGCCGAGTCGCGGCCCGGAGGAATCCGCGGCGCGGCTTTTGGAAGAATCTAGAATCGCGTAGGATTTGTACGCACGGCGCGGTTCTAAAGAATCCGCGGCGCGGTGCGCCGCAGTCATGAAAAACCCTAATTCGGATTTAAACGCCTATAAAAGGACCCCAGCCCTAGGGTTCGTGTTTTTGGAGAGTTTCTAGAGCAGAGGTGTCTAGTTTCGGCAGATACTCTTTGGTCTCGAGGTGTTGAAGGTTTTGGGAGATTAGAAGAAGGAGATCCACGCGGGAGAAGGTTTAGAACGGATCGTGGGCATCACTCCGTCCTTCAGAAGTAAGGTAAGAAGATTTACTCTTCTGACTTTCCTTTTATCCCGTCATATGGTGTTACCAGTTGGTTTGTAGCTTTAGACGATTTGTAGTCCTTAGGGTTTGAACCAAGGACATGCATGGACTTGCATGTCCATAAGGAAGTGACCTTAGGGTAGTTTCTGATCCCAGGAAGGGTGTAGAAAGGAACCCTAGCCGATTGATGTACTATTAATCACTGAAAAACATTTTGGAATGTTACGAGCCGCGACGCAGACTGGCTAAGTCAGCGGCGCGGACTCGGCTGAAATCCCGTAATTGTGCAATGGTAGCCGCGGCGCGTAGGGCGAGGAGCCACGCCGCGGCTAGCGACTGTTTGTCCAGGAATTTAGTTTTGACCACGGTTTGATGGCAAATAGTGAGTCTAACCTTTAGACAGGTCTGTAAGAGCCTAGTCAGTAATTGATATGTTGTATGTGTGTGAGATTTAGGTGTGTGGACGAGCTAAGTGGGGATATTAGAGAATATCTGTGCGGTTTCGAATCAGGTGAGTATCCTCACCTTACTATATGATGTTGCATGTTAGGCATCTTGTGTGTTATTTACAGTTATATGATTTGCTCTATATCTGTGGTTATTTGTTGTTGGGCTCAGTACTGATGCGTGTCCCCTCGTAGCTGTTGTATGGCGAGTTGGACTATTGCCTTGTCCCATAGCTGTTGTATGATGGGCTGGGCCATAACCGGGAACCCATAGCTGTTGTATGACGGGTAGAACCTTCCCGTGTCCATAGCTGTTGTATGATGGACGCCCGTAGCTGTTGTATGGCGGGTAGGGTCGGGTCGTTCTCGAGGACGGGTTGTTTAATGTGTGGGCATGTATGGTAATTTGTGGACTCACTAAGCTTTAAGCTTACCCGTTGATTTATAACATTTCAGGTATTTCAAATGACAAAGGGAAGGGCAAGGCGTGACGGCGGCGCATCGCATACAAGAGATTTATTTTGAAGAATTATGTTTTGATTTTTAAATGTTTCCGCTGTTGATTTAATAAATATGTCCAACAAATTTACTTTTTGGAAGAAATATTTTATTGGAACCTTGATAATAAATAAATTTTAGAAATTTTGAAATTGGGGCGTTACAAATTGGTATCAGAGCCTTGGTTTGAGGGATTTGGATGAACTGTATGGGGAATCCAAACTCAAACTTAGGACTGAGCGATTTTATTAAGAAAATACTTTTGGAAGGTTAAATTAAAGTAAAAGAAGATGCGATGCGAACCGTCAGCCGAGCTCAAGTAAGTTTTGTGATTCCCAATTACCCATGCCAATTTTGTGTTATGTGATAAAATGTATTGTGCTAGGATGTAAATCTGCCTGGATAATATACTCTGTAGACTGTTTGTGTCTTATGTGCAGCTTTGGAATTTTATGCTACTGTCGTTAGGTTGCTTAGTGAATGCTGGTAGGTTATATACAATTAGGGTAAGATAGCCTAAGAATTCTTGGTCTGGCCTTACTGGCTGTTCCTTGTTTGGTTGTGACTTTAGGGTAGATCACTTATTCAAACGTCTATCTTATTCCTGATTGTGTATGGCTGTGCGTCCGTGAGGTGACTCGATAACATTAGCAATAGTTCTCTTAGGCACGTGTGAGATGGAGAGTTAGATCAAAAGATTAGGCACCACGGTGCATGACCACATGAGTCAAAGGAAATAGTTTAGTGCGTGTGATGTTTTAGGAGGATGGTTGACGAACTTGGAACAAGGGCGAATAGGTGTGGAAGGTAGTACCAGGCAGTATTACCGAAAGCACAGGATTCACGCTTGAGTCAAGAGTAGTCAAACAAAGTCCTAGAAAGTCAAGTAGTTGGATAGATAGGAGTGACCCGAGTATTGATATTAGAAACTGTTGTGCATTTCAGAATGGCAGTCACTCGAAGTAACGGTGGACCAGATGCGGGTGCCTCGAGTGGGGGAGGACCGACTGATGAGAATCTCCGTAACCTGATAGCGGAGGAGGTTTCGCGAGAAGTCTTGGCTGCGATACCTCAGTTCTTTGGTACGATTAAGGTTGAGCTATGGGCAATGCTCGAGAAACGACTAGCTACTCAGGGCACGTCACGTGCGAGGGATGCAAGTTATAAGGACTTTTCGGCTTGTTCGCCTCCGATGTTCGATGGGGGCAGGGATCCGATTGTTAGCATGCGGTGGATTTCCGCAGTGGAGGGTGCTTTCCGCACATGTTCCTGTCATGAGAACTCCAAGGTAACGTTTGCGGCAAATCTTTTAAGAGAGGGTGCGAAGGATTGGTGGGAAATACGAACGAAAGATCTCACTCCTGCTCAGTTGGATGCCATTACATGGCCGCAGTTTAAGGAACAGTTCAAATTGGAGTATGTTCCACAGGTGGAAATGGAACGCTTGGCGCAGGAGTACCTAAATCTGACCCAGACTACTGAGACGGTGACGGAAATCACCAAGAAGTTTAATGAACGGGCACTCTTCTGTCCAGAGTTTGCGGCAACCGAGCGCATGAGGATGACCCGATACTTGGCAATGCTTCGCACAGACATTCGGGAATTTGTGTCTGCTGCTAGGCACCAAACTCTTACTGATATGATAGCGGCCGCTCGGGCCCGAGAGTTGGAACTGGAAACCCAACAAAAGCAGAAGCGTCCGGCGCCTGCTCAGACTCAGCAGGTGTCGAAGAAATTTCGAGGGGCAGATCAGGGAAAGCAAGGGCAAAGGAGCCAGGGTAAGTGTGGTAAATGTGGAAGGAATCATGAGGGACGTTGCTGGGTGCTAATATGTCATAAGTGTGGAAAGGAGGGCCACTATGCTAAAGATTGTCGACAAGAGGTCAAGATTTGTTTTAATTGTAACCAAGTGGGCCACTTCAAGGCCCAATGTCCCCGTCTGACTCAGGGAGTGGTTCAGAATGCGGCACCCACTACACTCTGGATTACCGATGGTAGGCAGGGGAAAGGGGAAGCCCCTAAGACCAAGGGTCGAGCATTCGTCATGACCGCCGAGGAGGCACAGGATGCGCCCGACGTCGTCACGGGTACTCTTTCTTTACTTGCCTCGTGTTTGTGGTGTGTGTAATTAATATGTCTATTATGCTTTGATTAGGAACATTCTTAGTCAACTCTACGCCTACCTTTGCACTATTTGATTCGGGTGCTAGTCATTCTTTTGTGTCTGCCGCGTTGGGAAAGAGTTTCGGTATTGCTTTAGGAACTCTTCATCAGCCGTTAGAATTGGAAATCGCGGATGATAAAACCGTGCAAGCGACTAGTGTTTATCGGGGATGCGAAGTCGTGATTCAAGGAATAAAGTTTCCGATCGATCTCATCCCTATACCGTTGAGTGACTCCCGAGTCATCATCGGTATGGATTGGATGGGTCAGCATGAATCATGGATCGATTGTAAGAACAAGCGAGTGTGGATTCAAACCCCAAGTGGGGGAGAGCTGGTTGTGCAGGGCGAGGGAAAGAATCGAGGTGCAGTTTTCTGTTCAGCTGCTAGGGCACGCAGACATTTTCAGCATGGAGGTTCGGGATTTGTGGCTTATGTTGTAGACACACGAGAAAGGAAGCCACAGCAGAAAGCAGGTGATATACCAGTGGTTCGGGATTTTCCTGATGTTTTTCCCGAGGACCTGCTTGGCGTGCCGCCAGAGAGACAGGTGGAATTTAAGATCGACTTAACTCCCGGTGCAGCTCCGATAGCTAAAGCACCGTATCGTCTTGCGCCTCAAGAGATGCTGGAGTTGTCTATTCAACTTCGAGAATTATTAGATAAGGGATTTATTCGACCCAGTTGCTCGCCATGGGGAGCGCCTATTTTGTTTGTTAAGAAGAAGGATGGTTCCAACAGGATGTGCATAGATTATCGTGAGTTGAATAAGCTTACGGTGAAGAATCGATATCCATTGCCTCGCATCGACGACTTATTCGACCAACTGCAGGGCGCTTCGTGGTTCTCAAAAATTGATTTGCGGTCAGGTTACCATCAAATGCGAGTTCGGGAGGAAGACATCCCGAAAACGGCTTTTCGGACGAGGTACGACCACTTCGAGTTTGTAGTGATGCCGTTTGGACTGACCAATGCACCTGCAGCTTTTATGGACTTAATGAATCGGGTGTGTCGACCGATGTTGGATCGGTCAGTTATAGTTTTCATTGACGACATCTTAGTCTATTCTCGGAGCAGGGAACAACATGAACAGCACTTAAAGGAAGTTTTAGAGACCTTAAGAAAGGAGAAGCTTTATGCAAAATTATCCAAGTGTGACTTTTGGCTACGGGAGGTTCAGTTTTTGGGTCACATTGTAAATGAGCAAGGAATCATGGTAGACCCGGCTAAGGTAGAGGCCGTGATGCGGTGGGAGGTTCCGAAGACTCCCTCGGAGATTAGAAGTTTCTTGGGTCTGGCTGGTTATTACCGTCGTTTCATCCAAGACTTCTCAAAGGTTGCAGTACCTTTGACCCGGCTAACTAAGAAAAATGCTGCTTTTCGGTGGGGTGAGGAGCAGCAGCAAGCTTTTGAGACTTTGCGGCGGAAATTGTGTGAAGCTCTGGTTTTGACTTTGCCTGAGGGCATGGAGGATATGGTAGTTTACTGCGATGCATCAATCACGGGATTGGGGGCAGTCTTGATGCAACGAGGCAGGGTGATCGCTTATGCCTCGCAACAGTTGAAGCCCCATGAAACTAACTACCCTACTCATGATTTGGAATTGGGAGCAGTGGTCTTCGCTCTCAAGATTTGGAGACACTATTTGTATGGAGTAAAGTGCACCATTTTCACGGATCACAAGAGTTTGAAGTACCTGATGGATCAGGAAAACCTCAATATGAGACAGAGGAGATGGTTGGATGTATTAAAAGACTATGATTGTGAGATACACTACCACCCTGGAAAGGCCAATGTGGTAGCGGATGCGTTAAGTCGTAAGGCTTCGAGTGCACCCCTTCGGGGCGTTTGTCTAAGAATGACAATAGTGACACCGCTGCTTGAGCTGATTAGGAAAGCCCAAGTGGAAGCAAGCAAGAACGAGAATCAGAAAAGTGAGAGGATTGTGGGTCAGTTGGCAGCTATGGTCAAAGATAGTAGGGATTTGTTGACTTGTCACGAGAGGATTTGGGTACCGAAGCTGGGCGAGGTTCGTCAAACCCTATTGGAGGAGGCGCATAAATCCAGGTTCTCTATTCACCCTGGAGCGACTAAGATGTATAGGGATATGCGTGAATATTATTGGTGGCCAGGCATGAAGAGGGAAGTAGCTTGGTTTGTCGAAAGATGTTTGACCTGTCGTAAGGTCAAGGCCGAGCACCAACGACCTCATGGTAAGTTGCAGCCTCTTGAGATCCCAGAATGGAAATGGGAGCATATCACAATGGATTTCATCACGAAGTTGCCAAGAACCCCTCGACATATGGACACTATTTGGGTTATCGTGGATAGGTTGACCAAAAGTGCTCATTTCCTCCCCATCCAAGAGACTTACTCTGCCAAGGAATTGGCTAAGGTCTTCACAGATGAGATTATCTCTCGGCATGGTATACCGGTCTCGGTGATATCCGACCGGGATGTCCGATTTACGTCTAGGTTTTGGAAGAAGTTTCATGAGGAATTAGGCACTCGCCTTCATTTCAGCACAGCATATCATCCACAGACGGATGGGCAGAGTGAAAGGACGATTCAAACGCTGGAAGATATGCTTAGAGCATACGTCATCGACTTTGGCGGGAGTTGGGATTCCCATCTCCCTTTAGCAGAGTTTTCTTACAATAACAGTTATCACGCGAGCATTGGCAGAGCTCCCTTTGAAATGTTGTATGGAAGAAAATGTCGGACACCTATTTGCTGGGGTGAGGTTGGCCAGCAGGTATTGGGAAGTACAGAGGTGGTGCTCAAGACAACCGAGTTAATTCACAATGTTCGGGAGAGATTGTTAACCGCTCAAAGCCGACAGAAAAGTTATGCGGATAGGCGACGGTCCGATCTTGAGTTTCAAGTTGGGGATTATGTTCTTCTAAAGGTGTCACCTTGGAAGGGAGTTATTCGTTTTAGGAAGCGAGGAAAGCTTGGCCCTAGGTACATTGGACCATATCGAATTGTCGCCCGTGTAGGTGAGGTAGCTTACCGGTTGGAGCTACCCGAACAGCTTAGTCAGATTCACGACACGTTCCACGTTTCGCAGCTCAGAAAGTGCGTGACTGAGGAATCCACAATAGTACCTTTGGAGGATATTCAATTAGATGAACGTCTAAATTATGTGGAGCGACCAATTGCCATCATTGAAAAGAAGATAAAGACTTTGCGGAATAAAACGATAGGATTAGTGAAGGTTCAGTGGCAGCATCGAAAAGGGTCCGAATGGACTTGGGAACCGGAGGAGGAAATGCGGAGGCATTATCCAGAATTATTTACCAGCACGGATTTCGGGGACGAAATCCAGTTAAGTGGGGGAGAATTGTAAGACCCGGTCCGCCGAGTCGCGGCCCGGAGGAATCCGCGGCGCGGCTTTTGGAAGAATCTAGAATCGCGTAGGATTTGTACGCGCGGCGCGGTTCTAAAGAATCCGCGGCGCGGTGCGCCGCAGTCATGAAAACCCTAATTCGGATTTAAATGCCTATAAAAAGGACCCCAGCCCTAGGGTTCGTGTTTTTGGAGAGTTTCTAGAGCAGAGGTGTCTGGTTTCGGCAGATACTCTTTGGTCTCGAGGTGTTGAAGGTTTTGGGAGATTAGAAGAAGGAGATCCACGCGGGAGAAGGTTTAGAACGGATCGTCGGCATCACTCCGTCCTTCAGAAGTAAGGTAAGAAGATTTACTCTTCTGACTTTCCTTTTATCCCGTCATATGGTGTTACCAGTTGGTTTGTAGCTTTAGACGATTTTTAGTCCTTAGGGTTTGAACCAAGGACATGCATGGACTTGCATGTCCATAAGGAAGTGACCTTAGGGTAGTTTCTGATCCCAGGAAGGGTGTAGAAAGGAACCCTAGCCGATTGATGTACTGTTAATCACTGAAAAACATTTTGGAATGTTACGAGCCGCGACGCGGACTGGCTAAGACAGCGGCGCGGACTCGGTTGAAATCCCGTAATTGTGCAATGGTAGCCGCGGCGCGTAGGGCGAGGAGCCACGCCGCGGCAAGCGACTGTTTGTCCAGGAATTTAGTTTTGACCACGGTTTGATGGCAAATAGTGAGTCTAACCTTTAGACAGGTCTGTAAGAGCCTAGTCAGTAATTGATATGTTGTATGTGTGTGGGATTTAGGTGTGTGGACGAGCTAAGTGGGGATATTAGAGAATATCTGTTCGGTTTCGAATCAGGTGAGTATCCTCACCTTACTATATGATGTTGCATGTTAGGCATCTTGTGTGTTATTTACAGTTATATGATTTGCTCTATATCTGTGGTTATTTGTTGTTGGGCTCAGTACTGATGCATGTCCCCTCGTAGCTGTTGTATGGCGAGTTGGACTATTGCCTTGTCCCATAGCTGTTGTATGATGGGCTGGGCCATAACCGGGAACCCATAGCTGTTGTATGATGGGTAGAACCTTCCGGTGTCCATAGCTGTTGTATGATGGACGCCCGTAGCTGTTGTATGGCGGGTAGGGTCGGGTCGTTCTCGAGGACGGGTTGTTTAATGTGTGGGCATGTATGGTAATTTGTGGACTCACTAAGCTTTAAGCTTACCCGTTGATTTATAACATTTCAGGTATTTCAAATGACAAAGGGAAGGGCAAGGCGTGACGGCGGCGCATCGCATACAAGAGATTTATTTTGAAGAATTATGTTTTGATTTTTAAATGTTTCCGCTGTTGATTTAATAAATATGTCCAACAAATTTACTTTTTGGAAGAAATATTTTATTGGAACCTTGATAATAGATAAATTTTAGAAATTTTGAAATTGGGGCGTTACACAGAGCCACTTTATCATGATTTTGTATTGTTTAGATTCGATTAGATATGTTAAAAATCGTTTTTTTTTCTGATTTATCGAATCTGTTCGACGTCCGCGCCGCGGTACTTAAAATATCGCGTCGCGGGTTTTTCTAAAGTTACGATCATTAGGGTTTTGCCGCGTCGCGTTTCCTAGTGTTCCGCGTCGCGTCGTTCTTGTCATGATCGGTTTCTTTTGATTACCGCGGCACGTTTTCTTGTGATCCGTGTCGCGACGGTCGTGGCGATTTTTTTTCTGAAAAAGATTTCTTGATATGCTAAATAGTGAATTTTAGTTTTATATGATTGTTTAGATTAATGATTGACATTGAATGCTTGCATGCTCAATAGGATTAATAGCTAAACACAAAGTTTAAAATGCTTCAAAATTTAATGGATGATTGTTTAAATTAATTATTAACACTGCATCCTTGCGTGTTTAATAGAATTAATAGTTAAACATAATTTTCAAAGAATACTTAAAATTTTAAATGATATATATATTAGAATTGTATCTATATGTATAACTTAAAATAAAACATTGGTCAGACCATGACTAGGCTCACTCACTCTAAATGTGTTGAGAAGGTTGAAGGAGGTCTCTTCGATTCCTAATGAGGTCGGTTTTTAAATAGCATTCATTGCTTACCACCCTCACCGCCTGCCGCATTTTATTGAGTGGAGTTACCGAAAGGGTTTGATAGGACAATGTTTCAAGATAAAAGTATTACTGAAAATACAGAAGTAAAAATTGTTAAAATTAATAGAATTTTTCAAAAGTAAATTGGCATTTCAAACTGGTTTTAAATGTTTAAATTGACCATTTTTGCAAATTAAAAGGTTAAAGTGTTTTAACAAGAATGATATATGCAAAACTAGATTGTTAAAAGTTGTTGACATGTTTTAAAAATTATTGGCAATTGTAAGACGGATTTTAAAAGTTTAGAAGACCATTTTGCCAAAAAGAAAGTTAAAATGTTTTAACTTAACGAAACGAAATCCCGTTTTATGAAAATGTGAATCTCATGCTACCCACAAAGAACCACACATGTAACCGGGCCCTTCCGGTGTAGGAAGTGCTATAGCCAACGCGTCGGATTGGACTCGGCCAAAATGATGTGATACTCGCGATAACTCATGAATCATGGGCCGGGTGTCATGTGGGTCTTCGTGGTCGATTTACCATAAAAACTCGTGATCCGTGGCATACCCGTCACGAGAGAGAGGATGAGCATGATGGGATTAAACATGCCATTGATCAGATTCAATGAATCCCAAAAGATCTAGAAGCTTCATAGAGATTGAAGTTGGCAAAAGAGTATTGCCTACCTAAATAACTTCTGAGGGTGACTACGGCATACCTCTTCACCACCAAAAGCGAAATATGGATTCTAGCCTTAAGTAAAATAATTTTATGGGTAATTAATTTATTAAGGGATAATCAAACTAAACAAAACTCTATTTTAGATGTCAACTAAAGAAAGTTTGAAAGTTACAAGTTTTTTTTACTACGTGGCTTCCTCGATCAAAGTAAGTTCAACGGCATAGATTATGCGTGTTGGTTCCAGAACTTGAGAAAAGTACTCAGTCGAGGGAAATTTTTATATGATTAAGGAACAAGTTCCTGTGGATTATCCATCCAGATCCACTAGTGCTGAAATAGACGGTCAATCATCTTAGACGTCTAAATGATTCGAATAAGGTTGCTCGTTTCATGTTAGACACTATGATTCCCAAGATTCAAAGAAGATTGTGGAATCTTGGTGCTTTGACATGATTAACCGGCTTAAGGACATGATCCAAGAACAGGTTAAATGGGAACGATTCGAAGTCATGAAAGCATTATTTGTATGTAGGCTGTTACTAGGATGGAGAGTCAATACCCATATGTTTAGCATAAGAGGGTACGTTGACCAAATGTGGAGGTTGGGATTTCCAACAAGTCAGGAGTTAGTCACGGATATTGTCCTTAACTCGCTGACTAGTTCTTATGATTAGTTCATTCTGGACTTCATTATATAGACCTTAAAAGGACCCTTCGAGAGATTACATAGCATGTTGAGGAAAGTAGAACCTTACGTGGCTAGGGAATCCAACACCACAGTTCCTAAAGGAGGTGTCAAAAGGAAAAGGACAAACCCTACCAAGGGAATGATTTTCCTAAAGAAACCTCAATACTGAAATCCTGAGGAAGATTTTTGTTTCCACTGAAAGGATGTGGGACATGGAAGGCATAAATGCTCAAGATATCTGACGCAATAGAAGTAGTTGCAAGCCAAAGAGTATGGCACTTCAGGTATATTTGTAATTCCATAAGTGCTTTGCTTATGACCAGTATTGCCATTTTAATGGGCAGAGACTGGAATAAAGCAGATGTACAAACCATGGAGAGCTGGATCGAATCATGGACTACAAGAAGCTTGCTTTCATCCATAGGATTAGGAACCAACTTCTCTATAGTGTTTTAGTTTATGGTTTTGCAATTTGAAGATTGTTGATGTGAACATTGTTTCATCAGATGGTTTTGACTTGGTTTAAATAAAGGTTGTTTTAAATAAAAAGTTATTTTAAAAGTTATTTTGGAACAAACTTATGGTCATTACATCTATGATAACTGGTTCACAACAATAATTCGAAAAGATTGATTCAAGAGAATCCAAATGTTTGGATTAATGGTATGAGTGGAATTGTCTGGTTTTGTAAACTTGAAAGAAGCTACCAGAACTCCAGATGGATATGATTCTGGAGATCATTTGACTGAAAGTCTTATGATAACTGCTATTCTTGTCTATATAGAGAGATAACTATGCACTGCTCACAAGTTATTGTGGGCAAAGGCTGAGAATCTATTGGACCTTGTACATCTAATGTATTTGGACCGTTCAGTTTTCCACTAAACCGTCTAAAATACTCTATTGAGTTTGAAACCTATATGGTGATCAGTACTTCAAGAACAGAGTATTGAATCAAATGAGCAAAGGATGAGAAATTCTAAATCCAAGTGCGGATAAAGAGTTTCTTAGTCAAAGATTATACAATCATCTAATGGACTGTGAAAATTGTTTCAACAGTCAAATCCACTTAGAACGCTACGAGCATCGTATGGTGTGTCTGAGTTATAATCGAACATAAAGGTTCGACTTATGATGGATTGTATTATGCTTCCAATCTATGTCTGAGGTTAAACCTTAGAGACAATAGAGTCCTAACCCTTGCACCAACACAAAAGGTTCTATAAACACTGTCTGAGAAATATGGAGTGTAGATGTTTCTTCACTAGCATATTTAGAAATTTGGGGTCTTGAGACTTACGGTTTACCGTGTAGCTCAGAGGACGCCGATTAACAGAAGTGTTATTCCATTAGAGTACTTGGATATAATAAGCATTTTGACAACAGTATAATGTTGTATAAATGGCAGTCTTCTATGATAGGAAGCTGGTATTCTAGAAATCAGTGGGAGCCTGACTGATCTTGATGAGACTCAAAGGATCAAAGAGCCTGATGTTGGCACTAGCACTCAACCAGAGGTAGTAAAACCTGTTGACACTCAGTAAGAGTTTGCTGAGGAATCTGACATAACTCCATCTCCTGTTCGAGAAACTGATAAAGGACATCATACACGTGGTTTTCATGAATTACATGTTGACGAAGGTGATGAATGTCTGGTGGATCATTGTGACCCTACCAATTATCGGAAGTCGTGGCAGGCCCCTTGGGTTGCCTTAAGGAAAGAGATGATGGAGAGCGAGATGAAATCCATGTATGATAACGAAGTTTGGAACCTGGTTGATCAAACACCTGGCCTTAAAACAGTTGGTGTAAATGGGTCTTCAAGAAGAAGACAGACGTGGATGGAAAGGTACACACAAACAAAGCCAGACTGGTGGCAAAGGGTTATACTCAAACCCAAGGGATTGATTATGAGGAAACTTTTTCACCAGTGGTGATGATTAAATCTATTAGGATATTGTTTGTCATCGCAGCATTTTATGACTACGAAATATGGCAAATGGATGTAAAACTGCTTTCCTTAACGGAAAACTTTCAGAGGATGTGTATATGACACAACCAGAGGGTTTTGTACAGTCCAAATATCCTAATAGAGTGTGTAAACTTGTGAAGTCGATTTATGGACTCAAAAAAGCATCTCGTAGCTGGAATCTCTGCTTTGATGAGAAAATCAAAGAGTTTGGATTTTCGAGAAGTAAAGATGAGTCATGTGTATATGTCAGAGCTAGTGGGAGCATTGAAGTCTACCCTATGTCGTACACAGATAGCAAAGTTCTCATGTAAATGTCCCTATCTCGAGAAATATGAAATAAATGAGAATTGCTATGCTATAAATGACACAGGAGAGACTTAATGCGCATGAAGCATTTTGATATATAGAGATAGAATTAAGTGCTTCATAGGGATTTTGGAAACAAAAGTGAACTATGTAAATGTCAGTGCTAGTGGGAGCACTGAAGTCCAACCTATGTTGTATGCAGATAGCAAAGTTCTCATGTAAACGTCCCTATATCGAGAAATCATAAATAAATGAGAATTGCTGTGCTACAAATGACATAGGAGTGACCTATTGCATATGAAGCATCATGATCTATGGAGTTAGACCTAAGTGCTTCATAAGGATAAGCTAGAGTACATGAGCAGTCGAATCTAGAGATACAAGACTCCTATAAGGGATTCAAGTTTCTGTATCAGGGTTTAGGACTGAGTGAAACTCAGAGTCCTAGTTCCATTAAGATCCTGGATGAAATGAGTTGAGTCCCGTATGCACTTGCATATGGATCAATCGCATAATGTACGAGACCTAATGTATCATATGCCTTGAGCATGATGATTTGACATTAGGCTAATCTTGGCAAAAGTCAAATGGATGGAAGTCACGAAGTATCTTAAATGTTTAAGATATTCTTGATCCATTATAGTATGGAAGAACTCAGTGTAAAGAAGCACACTGATACTAGCTTCCAAAACTAATAGAAACGGTACTTGTGCGCAGTCAGGATCCGGGTTCTTACCAAAAGAGACATCTCAGTTAATAGAGCTATATCGGATGAGGCAAGATAGTTGATCTGATCACTAAGTCAATGTCTCGGACTAAGCAAGATCTATCATGCTAAGTCCATATGCATTAGATATGCAAATGAATTGACTTTGAGTGAAGTTAGTATAGTTTGATTTGTATTGGGAACTTAAGCAATGAAAAACTCTATCTGATATGAAGATTATTATGTGGAGAACATAATATATGCATAAAGGCAGTCATTTCATTAGTTTATCATTGTTTTCTGATTTTGCGTGTTTTATTGACTTCCTGAATAATTTAATTATTATTCAAACTGTCCACAGTCGGTCATACTTTTGGGAGTAAGTATTGATTGAAGACTGACATGAGGAATTGGTAAATTGTCCATAGAGATGGACATAGCATGGAGATGCACTAATTCTCATGTGTACTTAATAGGGATTAAGTATTGGAGTAACCTGCACTTAGAGATTACTTCATGGAATCTGTCACGAGTAATTCTAAGATGGTAATATCTTATATTCTTCAAGCGGAGATGCATTGATTCTTTGTCCTGCAGTCTGTTGTGCCTTGGTTTTCTCCAACGTTGTTCGTAACTGGCAGCCATACAGGGAATGTCCAGGTATGACATGATGAGTAGGCGAGATCCGTGTAGTCAAAGTTTATTTGTTCCTTCTGCCCTAACAGGAGAAGCGATATCCATGGCCCCTCGATGATTTGGTGCTGACAGCAAGTGTACGGCCGTACCGAGACTGAATTGATATAGAATCAATAGTGCAGTTTGTTGTGGTCATCACAAATCTCTATCGGGAAACATAATATTGAATGTCTGAGATTGACATGATTCCATGTCAGACGTTCATAAGGATATCTTTTAGAACAAAGGAATATTTGATCACTTGCCTAAGGGCTGTTTCATTAGATGAATACGGCACTTGTCATGGATGACATACACCTTACTAGGTTAGGGAATATTAGACCATACAGTTGTTATAACAAGTGCAAGTGGGAGACTGTTGGTTATATGCCCATCGTTATAACAAGTTGGTAATATTACTATAAATAGTAGGGTCCTTTTGGGTTACACGCAAGAGACGATTTAGCTAAAAGAGATCGAAAATAAACTTGAGGGGTTAAGTTAATTAATATATCAAAGTAAAGGTATATTAATTAGAAACTTAATGGTTAAGTTTATTAATATACCAAAGTAAAGGTATATTAATTAGAAACTTAATAAGGATAAAGGACCAAAGTGAAATATCCACAAGGGAGGGGATAAGGATGAGGAGCACTATAAATACAACCCTAGATCTGAGTTGTAGGTGCTGCCAAAACCCTAATTTTCGTCACTCTCCTCCCACCCCTTGGTATACGGCCGATTTCTTTCAAAACCTTAAGTATTACGTGCTAAAACTTCAAGCAAAGGTATATATTGCATCAACGGGTGCTGGATCATTGTCTTGGGTGCGATTACATTAGAGGAGTTCTACTTTGGGCTCTCGTCATCCTAACAAGATCAGATCTGAGATCTAAAAGGTATTTCTTGAACCCTCTTGATTTTACAGTTACAAAAGTGTGCATGATTCTGTGATCCTGGTTAAATACGATTTTGATTTCTGTTTCCGCTGCGTTGTTTTTATTCTATCGTATTCCAACAGTAGGAACATAATTCCATGTCTTGTTTCGTGAATCTCAGTAGGTAGTTGTTCAGAAAACCTAGGAGGTGATTTTTGATCGTTCTGATTACAACCAAAGACTCCGAGCCAGGATCACCTCTACCCAAAATGTCTAGTATTTCAATGAAGTTCATTGGATTCATTATTGGGAAGTCAGCAATTGTAAACCTTGATTCAACTTCATCGACACCACGAAGAACAAAAAATTTGTAATTCGTGAAGTTCTCAAAAGTATTTGCTTCCTTGATAGAAATGATTTTCTTGATCTTTTTCAGACTCCATACTATATTCTGATTTTGAATGAACATAGCATGGAAGTTTATTTTGTTGGTCCAGTAGGTTGGCCTCTGTTCATTTGTTATTGATTGAACGAATTGGAGAAAGGCGAAGGTCTTCAGATTAAAAGGTATATGAAGCTGAAGATCTTCGGAGTCGGGTGTCTCAAAACTCTGAAGAGGTAGCCTGTTGAGTATATTCAAATCTTGAAATCCGAAGAGTTTGATTTCCTCTGCGGTCCATTTCCATCATCTCATGCAAAGTTGTTCATTTTGATCATCAAGGCGTAGTCAGCACGTCTAGCCTTGTAGATGTTTTCCATGTGTGGAGCAATTATGCTTTCAACAGACCTGTATGTTGAACTTCCAGCTCCAGATGTTCCCATTGTTGTTGTAGTGACGGTTGAAAATATAGGACCAGCAGTAGTGGTTGTTGTGGCTGCTGAGGTTACCATTGTGACCACTCTTTCTCCCCTTGTGAGGCATGGCCCGCAAGCTGAGCAGTGGCAGGCCTGCCTTGTGGTCTAGTAAGCCGATCAGCAAAGTTTATCAGAGGTTGTAATACGGTTCTTAACCGTGTGGCCATATCTTGGTTAAGAGCTGTATTTGTCTTTTGGAATTCCTCTGTAAACTTAGTGAACTCCGTAGCAGCTTGGGCGGCTGTGAGCTCTTCAATCTTCGCTCTAACCTCATCAAGTTGTTTTTCAAACTTGGTATTTTATTGAGTTTTGCTCCGAAGTTCTTGTAAGGCTTTCATAACTTCGGAGTTTGAATGTTCAATCTTTTCAGCAAATGTTTGGATTTTCTTGTCAACCTCAGCAACAGCAGACACTAATTTTTGTTCAAACAAGGATCGGATCTTATCTTGTTGATCCACAAGTCTCTTCTCAAGCTGCTGCACTGATTCTTTTATTTCTTTGGACAATGTGAACTCCAGAGTCTCGATCTCTTCGGTAATGTTACCTATGGTTGGTTTTGTAGGATCAAAACCAATTTGTGCTTGAATCAGAGTATCATGCTTTGAATTGAGAATCTTGTACTGTTTTATTAGTACAAAAGCCTCATCTGGCAGTTCATCATCCAATGTCCCTTCAGCAACCAAGGGGGCCATATGAAAAGCCTCAAAGAAGGCTGCTGAAGTAGGGTTTTGTCTTGAAGGTGATTGGGGTAGATCAAATTCTGGTAATGAAAAGTCAATACCAGTGAAAGGAATAGCAAATATTTGAGGGGCAGTTGTAGGTGGTGGTGGTGGAGGTATATCAGATGTTGTAGTGTGGATTGTCGTAGTTTGTTGAGCTGTTGTGGGTGGTGGAGGAAGAGATGTTGTTGTATGAGGTGGTGTAGGTGGTCTGGTTATTTTAGGTGGTGAGGGTGGTGCGGTAGTGTTTGGTGGAGTGGGTGGTCTGGTTGTTGGTGGAGGTGAAGGTAGTTAGTTATCATGCTGTTCTTCTTGTTCTTGTTCTTCTTCTTGAACTGTGGATGGAGTCCTGTCGGATTCCGAAGACTCATCCACAATGGCCAATTTCCTTGACCTCTTTGGTTGCTTTCTCTTCGGAGTTGTTTGCTCTGACCCTCTTCTCTTTTTCTCTGCCTTCTTCGGAGCACTAGGTCCACCAGTGGCTTTTCTCTTGCCTTTTGTTTTTGCTTGTGCCTTGGTGGGTGCTGCTTGAGTTGTATCACGGGTGGGGTAAGGTATAACAAGGGTATTACAATAAGTGTTTACCTCATTGCACTCCATGGGCACCTTTGAAAGCATGGCTTGAAGAATTTGGGCACAGAAGGTTGCTGGTTCATCATCTAGTGGTGGAATTGCAATAGGAGTGTACCTCATTTTAGGAAGAGAGGGATCAGGAACATACCCTGCTTGCTGATAATGGGCGTGAACAATAATTGCCCAAAATCTAGCATTTGAAATCTCGGTTCCCTTCAGGCTATGGTTGATGTGTGAACAAAAATCGGCCCATAGAATGGATGCGAAATCTACCTTGACATCATAGTAGATTCAGTAGAGCAGACTTTGGAATGAAACACTTGCAGAGTCTAATCCAAAAGTTCTTCCTAAGAGACATCTGAGGAAGATACTGCAGAAGTATCTCCAAAGATCAGGTAGTTGGTTATTCTTGAATGTGCTAATCATCTCCAGAAGCGGTGACTAGCCCATTTCGTTGAACATGTCAACGAGTTGATCAGCAGAGGGAACAACCATCTCCTTGGAACTGTAGACGGGAAGGTGAAGGGCTTCCGTGAATTTTTCTTTAGTCAGTTGCACCTTCTTGGTCTTTCCATTTGAATTGACGGCCTCATAGAACACCGATTTTACTTGATTGTTAGAGTCGAACAGAGCGTTCGATGTGTAATGGGCTCTGTGAACAAGAGTTGCCGGAATCGAAGGAGTGCAGGTCAGGGCGTAGCCAAGAACTGACCTCTTCAGGCACTCAACCAAGGCATCGATTGGTTGAGGATATAGTTGCCGATTGTTGCGAAGAACCAAGTTTGTAGACTGGCTCTTGAGATTCGAAATTGAAATGGCTTTAGTGGTTTGGGAAGATGCTTCGGCTGCCATTGTTGATTGAATGAAGGAGATGAAGAAAGTTTAGGGTTTCTTGAGAGCAATTTTGCAAAGAGAGTTTGATAATTTTGTTCGCGTAAAGACAAGAACTGGAGTGGTGAGAGGTTTATATAGTATTCGTGGTTTCAAGGCCATTAAATGCACGATTGAATTGGTCCACTAGTACGAAGACACCTCAGCATATGTGCGTCCCACTAGCCCTGCAAAAGTGGAAATGTCACGTTGTCAGTTGTGATGATTTGAAAATGAAGCGCCAATTTCATAAAATCTTTTTGTTAAGATCTCCCATCATTCTTTCATGCCAACTATTATTACAACGTTGATTTATTTCAAACGAATGTTTGTCTCTGTCCTCAACATAAATGGGTAAATCATTTGAACCATAGATGGACTTCGGATCATTAAGGACATAAGTAACTTGTTTTGAGTTTCCTTTAACTCCGAAGTATTGTTTGAGTTTCTTTAAACTCCGAAGTGCATTAATTCTCCGAAGTGATTGTTTTGTTTGAGAAGTTTTTGTTTCACTTTTGATTTGTTTTGATGATGCATGAAAACATCTAACCTTAACTTCCATGATTATTGAAAAATTGAGTTTTGACAATTTAGGATTCAGAGTCATTCGAATAATGTTGGAAGTCCATTTTTCATTCTGAAGTCTATTTGATTCAATATCAGTCATGAATGTATAAGTCTAATCACCCCATTACCAACTTGATTTTGCATTTGGAACCGATGTTTGATCGAACTTTTGTGCTTCAAATTTTTCATACTAAACAATAGTAACATCCTTTGCATTTGAAATTTAAAGAAATTTTCATTCTTGAATTGAACATCAGAAGTGTTTTTAGAAATTGGATTGACTTTAAAGAACCTTTTGAAAAACCTATTTCCTTTCATCAATTGAAGTGTTTGGATACTATGCTCTGATGACAAGCCTTTGAGCTTCGTACACCACTTCTACTTTACCATTTAAGATAGATTACTTGAAATGTTCATATTCACTACAAAGTACTCGACTATGTTATAGGAGCTCCTTGTATTGTTATTTAAAACAGATGAATAAGCCTTTGAGTGCTGATTTATCTTTCTTTTTGCACTCCCTGTTTAATTTTTTTTTTTTGAGTTTTTCTATTTGTCCTTTTTATCTTTTTCTTTTTGGATTTGCTTATCCGAAGAGACAAAATTTCACCATTTAGTTTCTTTCTTTAGTGCTTTTTGGTTTTGTTTTGAGCAATCCTTGAGTTTGAGAAACTTCATTTAGTTCAATTTTGAATCAATGATGAAAAGAGATTTAAATTTACTTATCATACGATGTTGGTACTATTTTTGAAGAAACTTTCGGAGCACTTGAGTTATCCTGTGTAGTTTTGAGGCTACATGATTAGTTTGATGTTGAAGCGAGTCAAGTTTAGAAGGGAGGTTAGGAATAGACATTATGTTAAGGATATTAGAATCAAATAAGGCTTCAAATTGTAAAATAGCCTTAACCTCACTCCGAAGTCTGTTCTTTTGCCCATGTTTCAAGTCGATTCCCAAATACCTATTAGTGCAATAAGGTATGATTATCAGAATCTAAAATCAAAGTTTTGTCCTTTAATCGATTGAATCATGAAAGAAGATTAAACTTTATTTTTCTTGTTTTTGAATTTTTCTTCGAAGTAAACCTTTTTATGATTATCCTTAAGAAGCGAAGTCAAAGTATATTTTAATGATTTTACCATTTACACAATTTTATTTGACAGATATTTTTGTTCCGCAGAGCTCCGAAGTGATAATGTACTTCGAGGTGCTGCGGTGTAACATTATGTGGTTTTTCTTGTTTTACTCCGATGAGCTCCGAAGCGATGAAACACTTCGGGGTGCTGCGGTGTAACATTATGTGGTTTTTCTTGTTTTACTCCGATGAGCTCCGAAGTGATGAAACACTTCAGAGTGCTGCAGAGTATTATGAATTTTTGTTTTTCAATTGAAAAGGCTAAGGAAAAGAGTGAGCAAATCTGAGATTTATTGTAGAGTGGATCCATCAATCATTCCAAGTCCACGAACAATTCTTGTAAATGCCTCTTCATTCAAAGCCTTTGTGAAGATGTTTGCCAATTGTTCTGTTGTGTGAACAAAGTGCACTTCAATATTCCCCTCCTCAACATGACTTTTGATGAAATGATAACGTAGAGCTATATGCTTCGTCTTGAAGTGTTGAACAGGATTATGACATATTCTTATGGCACTTTGTGAATCACAAAACAATGGAATCTTTCTCATGTTGATGGCATAATCTTTCAATTGACTTTGAATCCAGATGATTTGTGAGGTATAAGCTGCAACAGCCACATATTCAGCTTCAGCAGTGGAGATAGAGACACAAGTTTGTTTCTTAGATTGCCAACTGATTAGTTTTCCATCAAGGAATTGACAGCCACCAGAAGTGCTCTTGCGATCAATAGAGCAACCACCAAGATCTGAGTCATAGTAAGCTTGTATGTAGAAGCCTGAGTTCGCTGGGTACCATAAACCATAAGCAGTTGTGTTGTTTAGATATCGAAAGATTGTTTTAACCGCATCCATATGAGGTTCTCGTGGGTCAGCTTGATATCTTGCATAATTACAGACTGCAAACATGATATCTGGTTGACTGGCTGTGAGATAAAGCAATGATCCAATCATGCTTCGGGATGTCTGGATGTCAGTCTTCGGTTTGTCCAATGAAGGATTTAACCTTGTTCCTGCAGGCAATGGAACTTTTGCTTTGGAATAGTTAGTCATTCCGAAGCGTTCAAGCAAACTCTTCGTATATTTTTGTTGATTAATAAAGATCCCCTCCTTGGATTGTTTTATTTGTAATCCAAGAAAGAAATTAATCTTACCCATCATACTCATTTGAAATTTGCTTTTCATTAGTTTTTCAAAGTCTTTTGAAAGGTTGGGATCAGTGGATCCAAAGATTATGTCATCCACATAGATTTGGACCAACATCAAGTGAGATCCAACTTTCTTTCTAAAAAGTGTTGGATCCACTGAACCCTGTTTGAAATTTGACTCCTTTCAAAATTTTGTCAATGTCTCATACCAAGCTCTTAGGGCTTGTTTTAAACCATAGATAGCTTTTTTTAGCACATAGCAATGGTTGGGATGTTCTTTACTCTCAAAGCCAGGAGGTTGTTCAACAAATACAGTTTCCTCGAGATCACCGTTCAAAAATGCACGTTTAACATCCATCTAATAGACGTCAAAATTTTTATGTGCAACATAAGCTAAAAAGATCCGAACTGATTCGCGTCTGGCAACATGAGCAAATGTCTCTTCATAGTCAATCCCCTCCTGTTGACAATAACCTTTGACAACCAACCTTGCTTTGTTCCGAACCACATTGCCTTCGGTGTCTAGTTTATTTCTGTACACCCATTTGAGACCAACAATTGAAGCATTTGCAGGTTTTGGAATTAGCCTCCAAACATTATTTTTTTCAAATTCCCCTAATTCCAACTGCATTGCTTCAATCCCGTCAGGGTGATCAAATGCATCTTTAATGTTCTTTGGTTCAATCTTTGAAATAAAGACATTGAATATGCACAACTCCGAAGTTTTGTTTAAATCAAGTTGTTTTTGGTGAAGTTGTGCATGAGTCAATACTCTATCTTGAACATTACTGATGACAAGTGATGGAGGATGATTTCTAGTCCACTTTCCAAAGGAAGATAATTATGATCAAATTCAGGAGGTCCTTCAGAATCAATTTCCTCAATATCTGAAGGATACCCCGAACTGGAAGGGAAATCATCCATGATTAAATGATTATCGGAGTTTGTGACATTTGTTTGTGGAGTGTTTGGATTTGAATAATGAATAGAAGAGTTTAGAAAATGCTCCCCCTCGACTCTAGCTGGTGGAGAGACTGTTCTTTCTTGATCCGAAGATATTGGAGTTGCTGCTTCTGGCTCCCCCTCGACTTGTGGATAGAGGGACATGATGTGTGAGACTTCATGTGGAGGGTTGTTGAGACTTGTGTTGGTTTGCTCCCCCTCGAAATCAGAATCTTCTACGGATCCATTTGAGCTCTCCCCCTCAACCGAAGAGGGTCTCTGAACACTACTTGGAGTTGAGTCTTCGGGGCATCTGTAAGTTTGGACAATTCGGACACTTGATTGTGTGACAACTGTCAAATTCAGGTCAAACTTTCACTTAACTTGGTTGACTTAGACTTTGATTTTGAATTTATTATAGAAATAGGCCAAAATCAAATAGATGCTCAAATCCAATTAGAATTTAGAACTAGTATGCTTGACTAGTGCAATTCAAATGAATTGTCCGAATTCTGCGAAAAATGCCAATAAACTGTTCTAAATAACTGAAAATATCTTTTATAGTTAAAAATGATTATGAACAATTTAAAGTAAGGTGAAATTATTAAAATTCACCTTATAATAATTATAAGGTTTTAAATTGGTCATAAAAACCTTAAAAAGTCTTAAAAACTCAAATTTTATAAATTTGACGTTTAAAAATCTATAAATTGTATTATAAGACTTATATTATCAAATATAATTAATTAAATTACTAAATGTAATTAGGAATGCAAAATTTTGATTCCTAGAATTTATTTAATAATTATGAGTCAAATAAGTCTAAATAATGCACATTTTTAACCAAAACCTTTATAAAAATGTTTGAGTTTTTATAAACTATAACAATAAAAAAAAATTTAAAGAATGGGTGAGGGAGCCCATGGATCCGGCCACTTAATCCTCTCCCCCATGCATGTGATATTCTTTCCATCATTTTAGTCATATACACATTCCAACTCTCTTACACTTTCTCCGAAACACATAACCATCACTTCTCTCAAAACTCTCTCTTCTCCTCTCTCTTTCTCACGAAATTCACCAGCCCCAAACACTCACTTTGAGCTCAAAAATCAGATTATACAAGCGTTCTTCAAAGGTAAACTCGAATCTATGCATCTTTCACTTCACCTCTTGCATTTTTTTTAAGGTTTCATGAACATTTCTTCACTTCTACCCCTCTCTTTTTGAAAGAAATCATAACATATGCACAACTCTCGGTTTTGATGATGATGGTGGTAGAACTTCACTCAAAACATCATGCATGTTGCAAAAATGTGAAGTTCCATGACCAAAACCTATGTCAAAACTAAGAAAAATGCATGTTTTCACTAGATTCATGAAAAATCACCACATGCACCATATGTTTTCTTACAAAAACGAATTTTGAACATTTTGAACTCATGCATGGTGTTTAAACCTTCATGCATGGGCTCATCTTTAAGGATTAAGTCATAAAACCAAAGTTGAATGCTAAAAGCTTCAAAATGTGCATGCAAGAACAAAAATCCACAAAAATATCTAAACCTAGCTTTCGGATTAAATCCGATTTATCCCAGGAACTTAATAATATTAAGTAATTAACAGGAAAGTTTCATGGTCAAACTCGAATATATTGATTTTATAAAAATGGGACAAGAAATCATGACCAAAATTCAAATAAATTACTTTTCCGAAGGAATAAAACCTGAGAACATTTCAGCTGGACCTATAAAGTGTGTGTACACTTTCCATAAAGTTTCACGAATTTTCAACACTGTTTACTATTTGTTTTATTTTTACCTATACTAAACACAAATAAATCCTAGAACCGATATCTGAAGCATACAAATGACAAGTTATATTTTTCGTAACCTCTGGAAACTATAGCATACTTATATAAAAAGTTTGAGGATTTTAAAGAACTTTATTCTATTTTTCCACGATTTAATGGTGATTTATGGTAGAAATAATGGGTTAAACAGGGAAAAATAGTTAAACTATTCTAAAAATTCTGATATTCTAGCAGGACATCCATGAACACATTTTAACCAGAAATAAAAAGTTAAAGCTCTTAACTCAACTGTTAACTATTTATTTTGATATTATTAAGCTTTAACACACAAAATTCCAAAAATCGGACTCCACTATTTAAAAACCTCTTTTGGTATTTTTCTCAACTCATACAGGAGGTATGTCAGTTGTACAAAAATATTGAACATTTTTCTTATCCATTTACTATTTTTTGTATTAATTTGTGTTAATCCAAGTGATTAATTATGGGCAAAATAGTAAAACGTATCCAAAATACAGGAAATTTTAACTGAAAGTTCTTCAATACAGTTAGAACAGCAAAACAAAGTTTGATGAATTTTATCAACTTTTTATATTTTTCCATGATTTTATGATTTTTCAAGGAATTTAATGGAAAATAAATAAATGTAAATGTGTAAAAATTATGAAAATTTTTAATAAGTCTTATATTATAATAAGAAATGAAATTATATAGTTGGTAACTATTAATATTCATATATAATGTTCTTTGTAAATATTTCATATCACCGGACACGTTTAAATGACAATACGCGAATAAAAGGACTTGAATTGTAAATTTTGTCAATTGAATTGTTCATAAATAAAATAATATATATAAAAATTAATATTTCTGAATGAGATTAATTTTTATATGAATTTAACCATTGGAACAAATAATGGCATTTTCTATGTAGAATTAAGCATATTAGTGATAGATTGCAAATCTAGAACCTCACTAGCGTATTTCCCTTATCATAGGTTCCCGATAAGACATACGTGGACTGTTGGCGAGCATCTATAGTGCCATTTCTTACCACCGTGAGTTTTCACAGCCCCTATTTTACTGTTTTATTATTTTGGGGTAGAAAAGCATGATCGTACTATTTTAAGTTCGTTGATCTAAATTGTTGTTTCATATGATTTTTATTTTGTGTTGAGGTATGTAATATGTTCGCATGAACTTTGAGAACTTATCGTACAAAGTCCCTATTTTACACAACTAATTAACTCTTTGAGCCGATGGTTATTATGGATAGCGCGCTATTAGGAATTGACAACTCCTCACTTACTGGGAACGCAGAGTGCATATTACCATTTAACTTATGTTACGATAAGCATAAGTTGAGGGCGATCAGGTCATAGGTTTGGTTGTGGACTCATTGTTCGATTACATACATACACAAATTGTTCTTATTTAGCAATAAACTTCCATTCATGGAAACTTTACCAAAATTTTGATATTGCTTATAAACTATCTGTTCTTCCAAACCTGTGAACTCACCAACTATTTTCATAGTTGACCCTCGTTTTTCATGCTTTTTCAGGAAACAAATAGTGAGCTCACTCTCGGTTGGTCATATTAAGCATGCTACATTGGGAATGTTGTCATGTGAAACTTGATCTTTTGAAAAACTTGATTTGATGAAAAACATGTTTAAACAATGTTGAATTTGTGGATTGTAAAACTCTAATACTTTTGTTTTATGATGATTCTATGTTGCTTTGCTATGAAACCGTTTCGCTGTCATTCCTCGTGTTTCCGCTTTAGCGGGGTGTGACAGATTGTCTAGTGCTCTGGCTTCGGAGTCCACAGCTCTTTCCGGTGGATCAAAGAGAAGACTAAAGTCAGTATCAAAGGTAGTGATTGGTGATGCATCAACAGCTGATTGTGGAAAGATCGATGACATTGGAAAGGGATGTAGTGATTTCTTGATATAGTAGTCATCGAACGAGAGGTTGAAAGTTTCTTCGATTTTTCATGTCCTCTTGTTCATAACTCTGTAGGCTTTTTAGTCTTGTGAATAACCAAGAAAGATCCCTTCTTCTGATCAATCATTGAGTTTTGTCAAATGATCTTTTAAATTCAAGATAAAACACCTACAACCGAAGATATGAAGAAACTTGACATTTGGTTTTCTTCGATTGAGTACTTCATAAGGTGTAATATGAAACCTCTTGTGGATATATGATCTGTTTTGAGTAAAGCACGCAGTTGAAATCGCTTCGGCCCAGAAGTACATGGGCAAATTTGCAAAGTTAAGCATGGTTCTAGCTGCTTCACACAAGGAACAATTTCGTCTTTCTACAACACCATTTTGTTGAGGAGTATAAGGTGCTGAGAAATTGTGATTGATCCCCCTTGTTTTCAAGAATCCATCAAGAGTTTGGTTTTTGAACTCCGAACCATTGTCACTGTGTATGGTTCGGACTTTCTTGTTGAGCATTACCTCCATTTTCCTGATGAAGTTGATGATTTCTTCAGCTGCATCTGACTTGTTACTTAAAAATAAGACCCAAGTGAACCTTGAATAATCATCAACAATCACAAGAATATACTTTTTCTTCCCTATTGATTCCACTACAGATGGTCCACAAAGATCCATCTAAAGAAATGAAAGAGGTTCGGTGATTTTTGGGTTGATCACAGTTGGATGCTTTTGCTTTGTTTGCTTGCCATGTTCACAAGCAGCACAAAGTGAATCATTAACGAATTTTAGAGCAGGCATCCCTCGAACCAAATCAATAGCCACTAGCTTGTTTAAGTCTTTGAAGTTTAAATGAGCAAGTCTTCGGTGCCATAGCCAGCTGACATCAGAGTTGCTTTAGAGAGAAGACAAAGGGACTGCCCACCAGTTACTGACTTCAGATTTAAGGGAAACATTGATCCCTTCTTTCAGATTTCAATATGACTTCTTTTGTGTCCATTTTAGCAATAATACTTCCATGGTGATTGAATGTAACTTCATTTCCAGTTCGCACAACTAACTGAGAAATGCTTACAAGATTATGATTTAAGCCTGCAACAAAAGCCACCCGGTTGATTGTAAATTGACCATTTGTGATTTTTCCATAACTACAAATCGGACATGTTTCATTGTTACAAAAGCGAACGTTTCCTGCGTCATCCAATGTTCTGTAATCCCTTAAATACTCCCTCTTCCCTGTCATGTGTCTTGAGCAGCCACTATCCATGTACCATTTAGCATCGTACCGCTCATTAGACGTTATCTGCAATTAATCAAGAAGGAGTTGGTACCCAATCAATCTTGGGTCCTCAGGGTAAGCGAAGGATTCTTGAATCCACTTTTCTACAGCCTCTTCTGATGTTTCATTTGCATTTGAGTTGATCAAATTATCTGAAGCCTCATGTGATGAACATGATTCCGAAGAGTTTGAGTATGATTCTGAAAGGCTTTTTGTCAAAATTGAAGAGTCCGAAGTGACTGACAAAATGCAAGTCTTCGGAACCCATTTTTGTTTGGATGATTTTGATTTCAAGGTTTTTGATGTTTTCTTAGAGGTTGATGATTTTGAAGGCTTGGTTTTAGCTGTGAGATTTTCTTTCAAATCATTTTTTTTCCAATTTTGTTTTGAATTTTCGATTGTAGATTTCCTTGATATTGAACTGCATAACGTAGAAGTACAAAGGTACTCTTCGTATGCAAGTTTGAAATCGTTCAATGAGAGATTTTTTTCCTTAAACAAATCCAAATTTTTTTCTAGCCAATGATGGAATGTATCTATCAAATTCGTTCCTTTGGAGAATGTTTTCTTTGTGGGTTTTTGAAATTTTGGATTAGGAAAGTTGGGTTTTGTTGGTATGAAAGTTGGTTTGACATGTTTACTTTTTACTTCTGAACTGTTTGAGTTAAAAGGTTTTGTTCCGGAAGTTGAAGCCTCCGAAGTGATCTGTTTTGTTAAACCGAAGGGAGTTTTTCTTTTTACAAGATTTGGTTTAGTAATGACAACGGCTGGCTTTGGTAATGGTTTAGAGAATAAAACAGCAGGTTTTGTTTTGGAGGTGGAACCTAAGTTTTGAATTTGAGGTCTTTTCAAAATTTGAGTTGTACGGACTGCAGATTCAGAAACAACATTCTTGAGTTTTAAAACATTTTTCTCAGAAGATTATGCAAGAGGGTCACTTTCACATGATTCCATTAACTGGAAAACATCCAGCTTAGGAGCTATGGATTTATCCATATCCTGAGTTTGTTTGTAATTCCGATTAGTGTAAATGTGATCATTGTTTTCAACATTCAAAAGATGAGTCATGTTTTTGAGAATCATTTCCTTTTCATAACAAAGTCGATTATAGATGTTGTGTCCATATAAGTCTTGTTTTCGCACATTAATTTTGACCTCAAGTTTCTCATTCATGTCATTTTCAATCATTTTTGAAGATGAGAAGAATCCTTCCTCAGTTATTGTGGAGTTATCTTCATCAACAATCTTTTTCAAATTATTATCAATCAAAAGCACACCACCAGGTTTTACAAAGATGGAATTTTTTGAAGTAAGAAACCTTAGGATAAACACAAGCAACATGGACTAGTCTTTTTGAAGTGTTTTTGAGATAATCTTCATATGATTCACATACATCAGAAATTTGAGTTTTAGTTTTAACAGTTTCCAAGTTTTCAGAATTTTCACAATCAACTTTAGCTTTGCCTTTATCCACCGAAGATAGTTGTGAGATGTCTTCGGAGGGTAATGCGGATGTGGAGGATGATTTTTGCAAGGACAAGGTTGAACAATCAATATCCTCCATATCCGAGTCGGATTCAGAATTAGTTTCAAACATAGTTTCCACAACAAAATTAGATTCGTTTTCAATTTTAGGTACTTCCTTTTTCAAAATTGGAATTTCTTGAGGCAATAGTTTCAACAAGTTTTCAGCAGTTAAGTGTTTTTCCACATAAATTAAGCCATGTTTATACGAAGGATTTGTCACTTCGGATCTTGAAACTATGGATTCGCATTCATATGTAATGCTATCAACATCCTTAAGCTTAAATTCAATAAAGGGCAATAGTTTCCTATGTTTCACATTACACACATCTGCAGAATGATAAATACGAGTTATATGAGCATACAACCGTCTAGCAGTTTCACAAAATATATTCTGTTGTCTCAAAAGTACATCATTATTATTCAAAAGTTTTTCTCTAGTTTCCTCTAGCAGTGTGATTCTTAAATTGGTCTTCTCTAGGGCTAGCTTTGAACTTTCTACTATCCCCCTCAAGTTGAGAATCTCCTGCTCATTGATTTTCTCCCTATTTTTAGCATCAACAAGCAGTTTATGCAATACAGAACAGTCACGAGTTATTTCATTTATCGTAGAAGCAAATTTAGATTCAGGAATTTTAAAAGACAAGAGAAGTTTTGATACCTGCTCAGGGATGGTGTGACGAGTGTGCTTTGCCATAAGACAAAACTTCCCTTCATCATCCGAAGAGTCATCATAGACAACCTTCAGAGCATCAGCTTCAAGCGCCTTCTTCATTCCAGAATCGTCATGACCAAAATCACCAAAACCTTCGTAACCAAGTCCCTCACAAGCCACATCTTTACCCAGATCTTCTTCACCAACAACTCTCTCAGAAGTGTTACCTGGAAAGCTCTTATCAACATCATAGGCTAGAAAAGCACTATGAGATGGCTTTCTCACTTCTTCATCATCAGAGTCCGAAGACCAAACTTGATAAGTTCCCAAATTCACGTCACAGGCCATCAAGGCTAAGTCCATGGTCTTCTCTCTTACTTCGTCCATCATACTGGCATAATATGCTTCATCCTTCACCTGAGTTTGTTTCTCATTTTTCTTTCTCAACATGCAATCTTTTGCAAAGTGGTTCTTCCCATGACAGTAGTTACAATTGAAACCAGAATCACCTGCAGTCTTCTTTCCTTCTGATATGTCTTGAGAAGACTCTGAAGTCTTGGATTCGACTGGCTTCGGAGTGTATGATTTAGTTGCATCTTCCTTCGGAGTAAAAATCTCAGGTTTAGGCTTCGGTGTAAGAAAAGTTTTTATATGTTTTTGTTGGATTGGGCTTGTTGAGAAAGTGTTTCTTAAATCTATGATTATTTGGAGCATACAAGGCAATCGTTTCACCATTTTCATCTTCTATGTAGCTATCAGGTTCATCATTCTTGAAATAATCTGAATCAATAAAATGAACAAGTAATGACCAGTGATTCAACAATAGATCAAGTAATAAGCAATCAAACAGTATTATGAATAATCAAGAACAATTAAGGAACAGGATGAATTGGATAACTTGTGCCGAATGCTTAGATGGATAGATTTAGGGTTTTACAATAGGACGATGACCATTTTGCTTTTGACAAGGTATGATATCACTGATATTTATACTAGATCAGTGATACGCATAGTACAAAATGTTATAGAGAATATTCTATCAGATGTACCATCCAATAGAATGCAAGATACATGCAACACGTAGTCTGCAACCACGCGTGCATCAAAATGTTTGACAGCTGTGAAGTCTTTGGATCCTCCAGGTGATACCCTTCAGAGTCTTCAGACTTCGGGGTCTTCTCATTGTTTATTACTTCGGGGTTTTACATCAAAAAGGTCTTCGGATAGAACTTCGGATACATCAGCACTTCATCACAAATATTCCCAACAGCAACGAACACATCAGTTACTGTGTATTGCTCCAATCTTCAAATAGAACACAATTGTTTATACTTCAAGATATTTGTTAATCGGTATGACGAATATGGCTTCGCGTATCAGAATAAGCGATTGAATTGAAACCTTGAACAGTTCAAGGACTTCAAAGGAAATATAAGATCAACAGAAACTGAGTGACATCACAAACTGAGAAAAGGTTTCACTGTTTATTCTCCTCCCAGAACATTAATAGTTATAATGTGTATTAGAGAATATGATGGAGCATTGGTCGAAATAGTTCGATCCTTGATGTATGAGATACATTTTCAATTAGTTTCCAATGAATTGAATATTCAACCAGTCAGACCATAAAAACCATATTCCGACCACATCTTAGACTAAGAAGGTTATATAGACATTGTCTGAAAGTAAAGCTGGGATCGTCCTACTTATACAGTGAATGTCCAAGGTCGTGTAGCATTCGTCCGAACCTCATGACTAGCCTGAACCTGATCAACAATGTCGTTTCATTGACTATCTTGCTATACCTGTAAAAGAAGAGCTCTTTTAGAAAGAACTCATGTTCTAAGGAAACAGTGGGAGTTGGGACAGTCCTGAATGAGTTTAGAATTAGCCAACTGAAAGAACCTTTAGTCACCACTAGGCTTGGAGCAGAAATCAGATTTCTGTTTTAAAACTGACATAATCTCCTCTTGACCAGTAGTATTGATCACCATTATAAGCAGTTATGATCGGGGTGACATACCGATTGGTGGTAAAACAATATAGTTGGTACAGATTAACAATCCGACTACTTGGAAGCATTGGTGAGCCCGGTTGCTGCCAAACAAGAGAACCTTAGGGCGAGACACAGTCTATGTGAAAATTTGATTGATTCTTAAACCTGGTCTAAAAACCAGTGGGAGTAATTAAATCATCAAAAGAAAGCAACACGGACAGAAACGTACCTTCAGAACATCTGGTTGGGTGAGACGATACTCAGAGTCAAGTAATTGATTCCGGGAGAAGCACTCTCAATAGAAGATGAAATCCGAAAGGATACTGCATGGCACATGGTAAGTCGTTAGTGGAGCGCGTGTGGATCACCGGCACACTAATAGGGACTCACAAAGAGTATGCCAATACAAAGGTACATGGGCCCGGGATTAAACCCCACGGGCATCTCGCAAGAAAAGATATTCAGATTCTCAAAATATGCCAAAAGATTGGATTTTGTGAATAGGCTGAATGATTTCCATTAAGATGTTAGAAAGGTTTGGATTTCAGATTCTCAGAATGTGCCAGAAGTTCTGGATTTTGTGAATAGTCCATAACCGCGTCAAAGCCAGTGGGAGTGTCGCTATTATTTACTATCACTATATGTGGGCTACATACCGCTTCTAGGAAACGTCTCTTTTTATTACAAAGTGTAATGACTTGGTGTTAAGAGACAGATCGCTATGAAAGACTTGATAGACATATGGCATACTCAGGTGGTTGTGAACGTCTATGAGATAGATCGAAACTTTGCCAATATGATCTTGATAAGATTCAAGATAAATAGCCCCAGGAAAGGAGTTTCCTACCATTGCAAAGTGTAATGATTTGGCATGAGAGATATAAAGAAGGTGCAACATACTCACATAATTCATAGACATCTATTGGATAGATGTTATCATCAGTATAGACCTAGCCATAGTAAGCATGATCTTGGTTAGATTCAAGATGCATGAGAAAGAGTCTCTGAAAGGAAATAGTAATTAAAAAGTCTTTACACAGGGATTATAAGTAATCTTAAGATTTCAAAATGGTTTGGAATAAGATTAGATCGGACTCCACGAGCTTCTTGGATCGATCAGAAGTGTCATGAACATGTCCTGATGACTTAATGCTTAAAGCATAGTAAGTCAGATACAGGATATGAACTGGCTGGGAATACTTAATGGATTCTGAACAGACGTGAGAAATCATTGGGAAATGATTGGGGTGAATGTTAATAATAATTTGAAGAGACTAAAAGGGCTTAATGGATAAAGAGTTTCGTTGGTATTTCGATGGAGCGTGTGTGGGTCACCGGCACATCATAACACCTCGAAATAGTCTTAGGGTGCAGTCATGTGGACTAAAGATCCCAAGAACCATGGGAAGTCACAGTTCACATCACCAGAATAGAGATGTAAGTGAGAATGACAGTATGACTAAACTGAGATATCATCGGAAGAATGTCCGATTGGATAAAGTGTATCAATGTAAGACATTTGGATACATAGAAAGAGTGAAAGGTCACATAGACATATATATAAAACATGAATTAAAAGTTTAAAAGAAATCAAGAAACCGATAATAGTTTTATGAAAGATCCGACTTGGTGGTTACCTCATGGAGACTTGGTAATAAGCAAGAGTAGCTACCAGTCAGATTTTATGTTTCACTTTTCGCATGTTTTACTTCCTGAGTAATTTGATTATTCAAACGTCCACAGTCGCTCATACTTTTAGGAAGTAAGTATGAACGAAGACTGTCGTGAATTGGTTGTAGATTGTCTAAGGAGTTAGACATTGCAGTAAGACTGCTACAACGTTCACGAGTACTTAGAAATAGAGATTTGAATATTTGATAAACCCATGCTTAATAGATTGCTTCATGGATTATATCACAAGCAATGTTGAGACGATAATATCTTATGATCTTGAATCTGAGACATATGAGTTGATATTTGTGAGTCGGTTGTGCATTGATAATGCGTAAACGCATCGGTAACTCGATGTTATAAAATGTATTGTTGTGTGTAATTTTGATAAGTAAAAGACACAAGCATATGAGTCGAAGCTTATTAGTTCCTTGACCCTAATGGGAAACAGATATCTGTAGGCCTCTCGATGATTTTGAAGTTGACTAAAGTGTTGGCCAGCCTGGACTAAATTGATGTGTTCGATTATAAGTCTTATAGTCATAAGCAGAATCGGAAATCGGGAAACAGAGTATCGGATAGAGATTGATCTCAATCCATGTCTCGTGTCTGAAAATATCTTGTTGGACAAAGGATCATATGATCACTTATCTATGGACAGAACTGACTGGGTCAGAGTTCGGCAGCAGTTTCTAGGAAGCTGCAGGTTGTTAATTAATCTAAGGGTAAAAGAACAATTAAAGTCATATACTTATCCAAGTGGGAGACTGTTGGATTAGGTGTGTAAGCCATGACTTATAAATTGTATTTATCTTATTAATTGAAGCAAAGTCCATTTGGGTTGCCCTCATAGCTGGAGGATTGATGTAGAGTTACGTAGAGAGAAAGGTTGATTTATTAATTGTTTAATAAATCAATAGAAATAAAAATAAATAGTTTATTAATATATGTAAGTGTTAATATATTAATTAGAAACTATAATAATTAATTAGAAATTAATCTAGAATTAATTGGATTTAATTTGGTGATTAATTTAATTAATTAAAAGTGGAGGGACTGGTTGGTATTTATTCAATAGTTGAATAACTGGCTAGCCAGTGGCAAGGGGTCAAGTTGGCGCCAATATGGAGGGCACCTCCATAAGTTGGTGAAACCCTAATTAGGGTTTAGGGGCCTTGGTCCAAATGGTCAATAGGCTTGCCCATTAAGGAGGCTCCTCTAGGGTTTTGACTGTAACCCTTGAAGACTATAAAAGGAACCTCCTGGCCACCCTTATGTCTGTGCCATTTTATACATCTCTCTGGAACTCTGCTGTTTTCTTGTGCTGCTAGCTTCCGGATCAAGATCAAAAGGTTGGTTTTATTATTCCAATTCTTTAGAAAATTATTGTTGGCCTTACGATTATATTATATGTAAATTAGAAGAAAAACATAGATCCTCATTATTAGGTTGCATGTGAACTTAGGATTTCTAGTTCATAGTTTGCTTAAAACCTTTCAATATGGTGACAAGGACATCCCCTTGGTTTCATTTCAATCAGTTTCTAAAGGTGCTTATTTTATTTTATTTTAAATATATGTTCCATGGAATTGATTTGATGAACATGAAAATAATGAATTTGTACTTCAGGGTATTATGGTGAATGTGGGAAAAGAGGTGGTTACATGGAGGTGACTGGTTTTAGTCTTGAAGTTAGGGAACAAATTTACAAAGTGGCATCTGTGATTGGTTATCACATGGTATTATTACATATTCACATGTGGTTACATAGAGGTGACTGATTTTGTAATTGGAATCATATTTGTGCCCCACCACCACAAACGTCTCAGCCAATGCGAACGTATCCCAAGGTTTGATATTGATTATTTGTTAGCATTATTTGCATATTTGTATAGTGTAGTGTTGGGATTGGAAAACTCTTCTATTTAACACTAGAACAGAATTACAATAGCAGGAGCAACTCTCACACTCGACTATTACAAAAAACCAACCCTTTCTCTAACACTTACACTCTATGTGTTTCTCTCTAACTCAATATGTGTAAGACCCATTTTCATTTTAGGAGATTATTAAGGTATGTAGAATTATTACCTAATAGTCGATGTGGTTTTAGATATAAGTGTTTAGAGTAAGGGTGTGACGATCCTTTATGATTACCTTTGAGTTATGATTTGTTTGATTAGTAAGATGAGATTAAAGCCTTTCTTATGTACTAATTTTGGTGTGATTAAGATTAGTTAGGTTGTTTCATGAGTTTGGGTAGTTAGAATCCCATTTGGAGGAAGTTTAAGGTTGAAAAATGCCAAAAAGAGGTTACACGGGTCGTGTTGGAGTTACATGGGTTGTATAGGAGGCCTTTTGGGATTATCTGGGCATTCCGTAACTTACACGGTTTGTGTTTAGAGAACACGGGTCGTGTTCTTTGAAACATGGGTCGTGTTCCGCTACAGACTCATTTTTTAGGGAAGTTTGTAAATTACACTGGCCATGTTATATTAACACGGGCTGTGTTACGCGTTCAGATCCTTTAAATGTGTAGAAAATGCTCATTTCGGGGAAAAACACCCCCAATTCGATTTCAGAGCATAAAGAGGCGATTTTCTATCAAATTGAAGCTAGAGATTCGTGGGGAAACATAAAGAGACTCGAATCTAACCCTGCAAACGTGCTCTTGATTCTTAATTCATCGAGGTGAGTAATTTCTTCATTTTAGGGGTTTTCAAACCCTAGCTTTGATTTTAGTGTTTTGGTTATATATTGTTATATATGATGTTAGTAGGTTGTTAGTGGATACCTTTAGAGTAATTGGTGTGGTTATTGTCAAGTTTCTACGGTCGAATGAGTAGAACCGCGGGTTTGGGGGTTTCGATAAATATAGAGTTGATATTTGCCGTTTATACTCCTTTTTCTTCTTTTGATTTATACATCTTTGAGATAGATGTTATTGAAGTGATTGTGGAGGTTGGAGAATTGATTTAGACTATGGCGATATAACCAAGTCTAGCGAACAGGAGCCCGATACACGTAAATTGGGATTCCACATACTTAGTCGATATCAGGTGAGTACTTTTGAATACTTGAGTAAGAGTTATACCTTGTTATATATACATGTTGAACATATATGTGTGTTATGTTGATATTGTGGTAGCTTAGAGTTAGAGTGGTTCTGTTATCTATGGATAACAAGAGACGAGTTACAGTCTATACTTGAATATAAGAGTAAAGTATATGCTAGAGTGAATGAGTTAAAGAGTCTTTGAGTTTGATTGCTACAACCATGATATGTGTTATAATTGAGTATAATTGATTGTGAAATGAGTATATACGAGTGTGTATGATTGAGTTTATGAGTTGTATCAGTTGTGATACTTATTATTGATTTGATATTACTACTAATTAGCTGGTGTTTGTAAAGCTAATATGTTTGCAGATTAAGAGGAAGTGAATAATTGCTAATGAGACTAGCAAAGGAGAATGATGAGAGAGTTTACTAAGAGAGATTGTGGAGTGTGATTGAGATTACTCACTAAGCTTTTTATAAGCCTACACTTGAGTTGTATGTTGTTTTGCAGGTTTTTGTAGCTGTGATAGGGGAAGGCATGTGATAAAGAGAGATGGACAACTTAGAGCCTGTCCGTTTTGGTTGTGTTAGGTTTATTTGTAATACCTGGTCTATTTGTAAGGACCTTTTGTGTAATTAAATATATTGATAACATCTTGTTTACGTGGTTTGAGTACAAGTATACCCATTTTGATGTATTATTGTTTGAAAATTTTTGGGTGTACTTTGTATGAGAAACCGGACGTCATGGTTTAAGCGAACTAGATCTTTGAGTGTAGAGTCCTAGACTTAAACTGAGGAGGAGAGAGAGCCCCTATCACATGCCTGGAAAAAGATACTGCTGCAGATTTTAATTTATAAGTTAAGTATAACTCTTATGTTATATTTGTTGTTATATTCTGTGCGTGAATATAGATATGGAGACAGATGAGGATGAGTTGATGAATTGGTCATATCCGGTTGAACCAATAGTGGATGATGAGATGAGATTTTGGCTGATATGAGATATTAGCTAACAAGGAGACAAGAACTTTAGTTGATAATGAGATGTCAACCGAATACGATATGAGATGCTAATTGAGATGAGATCCCAGCTGATGGGGAGATTCCAGCTAATGACGAGATGAGATTCCAGCTGATGGCGAGATTCTAGCTGATAACGAGATAAGATTCCAGCTGATGGAGATATTCTAGTTGAAGATGAAATGAGATCCTGATTGATGCGAAATTCCAACTGATGATGAGAAAGAGTATGAGCATAAGCTGAGCATGAGCTAGGAGTTGAGATATGTGTGTATAGTTGAGTACACTCAAGAGTTGGGAGCCGAAGTATGCAAGGTTCAGCTAATGAGAAGACGAGATTTTGTTGCTATGAGGTATGTAAGTAATTTTACTTAATATGTTAGTTGTAATGTGTCGCGCATAATTAATTATTGATAATACATGTAATAGAATACGTGTAAAACATGTGGTCACATAAAAGATCAATTGAGATTACATGTGTTAGAGAATTGTGGTTATAAAGTGTAGTAATCGGCATCGAGATGAGAATCTCGTGTCTATTTGAGGTAAGGTTTACATATCACATAACGAGTGATTTGTGATTATGAATAACTGAGATTATAAGTGGTTGCTTGATGAGTACTTAGCAACCATGGAGATGTGTGTATAAAGAGTATATACATGGTGAAAAAGATATATAAATTTTGATATTGTATATATAGTGTTTGTTGTTTCACAGATGTGACGAGACTTCTATGTATGAGTACTTTGTGGTTGAGACCACATGTTTTGTGGGGCCACATGACTAGTACTTATGATTGATCAAAATGAATGGGTGAGATAGCCAAAAGAGTATGAGTTGAGGAAGACGTTGAGTGTGTAGTTGATTGCACACTATAACTGATTATGAATTGACATGCTGAGAGATGAATTGTGTGGTTTGGAGTTGTCACATAATGAGATATTTGTGACAGAGTTGTCAGAGGACACTCGAGTAACCACATAAAGAGTACCTTGTGGTTATAATTGAGAGAACCTAGAGTGGTTCATATAGGACTAATTGGCCTAGAAATTGGGTTAATTACCTAATGAATGTGATCGAGACCACATATTCAGTGGGGTCACATATTGAGTAAATGTGATTCAGACCACATATTCGGTGGGGTCACATATTGAGTAAGTGTGATTGAGACCACATATTTGGTGGGGTCATGTATTGAGTAAAGATGGTTGAGACCACATATATATTGTGGGACCATATAACGAATAAACATGGTGGAGACCAGATATTCTGTAGGGACACATATTGAGTAGTTGAGGTTGAGATCACATATTTCTGTTGGACCACATAACGAGTACCTTGTGGTTAGAGTAGTGACGATTGTTGTGACTCAGAAAAAAAGGAGGAGTGACGGTGAGTCTATATGGCTTGAAACCGTAGCAGAGATTTGCTAGAGTCAAAGAGGAGATGGAGTGAAATCAAAGAATGGTATGAGGTACCATGATCTGATCAGAGAACTGTCCAAGGTACAGTGAGATAGTGATGAATAGCGAGTTTGGAGGACCGTACGAGGTACTGTAAAACAATGTTGAATGATGAGACCAAAGAATTATACGGGGTACCAAGAGCTGAGACAGAGTGGTGTTATAGTGTTGTGCTTGTGTGTTGACAGACATGTACTTTATGATGATGCAGAGTAATGAGACATGTACTATCCTTGCGTGCGGATAGATATGTACGTAGCAGTAAGCTTGTATTGCTTGAAACCTAGGGGTTGAGATGAGGACGAATCAGAGGCTGAGTAACAGTATAAAGGTACTGTGAGATAATACAATGAGTAATACTGTTGAGAAGTGTTATTATGAGTATGTGTGTTTATCATGTAATCGTGTTGCGAATGTGTGAGATTTCTTGCATGTAGAGCGAGATAGAGTCGTGTAACTACATGATGAGAAAATATGAGTGAAAAGAGTAGAAGAGTAATTGTTGTTGTGATTAATAGGATTCGTTCCTTAATAATCAAACCAATTACTACCAATGAGAAAAATGTGTGAATGTTGAGATGAAAATACTATTTATTCGTATGAGACAATGAATAGTAGATTTTATTATAATGATTTTGAGTTCTTTTCTTGAGATTAATGAGTTAGTCGAATAATGAGATATGGTCTCACTGTAGAGATTACGGTGTTAGATATTATTATTTTGAGTCGTGTGTAGAGATTACGATAAGCCGTATGTATGACCTAATTGTGTCATTCAGATGAATTAGAGATTGCGGTGATAATGACGGAGAAGTGGCGAGAGGAAAAATCCTTACTGATGGTATGTTAGGAGGAATATATGTGGTTGTGTTGAGAATCTATTGGATAATAAATTATCGAGTTTAATAGATCAAATGATTTAGTGAGAATGTGATGTGGATTTGTCTACATAAGAGAGGATATAATGAGTGAGTACATCGAGAGAAACAACATGAGGTATGTTGTTGAATTGGTAAGAAGAGGAGCCACTTTGGTGGAGGATTGTTAGTTGTATATTGGATAAAAACCTAATATGTGTGCTGAGGTGGGAACAGAGATGAATGAGCTTTCAGAGAAGTTGTAATCAGTTGTGGTGATAAGACAACTGAAAGGGGTTTTATGTGACCAAAGGGTCGAGGGTTAAATACCAAATTAGAGGAGACGTGAGTGAAACTTAAGATAGTTTCTAATATTTTATTATTGTTGGATTTACATCCTAGTGTTGCTGAGTTATGTAACATGAGTGAGACAATTGAATGTCTATGTCTTTTATGTTGTATGAGTGTTTTTCCTACTCTAAACAATGAGAATGTGCATGTCGAGGAAATCAATAACTGGCGTGTTATTAGTAGAGGAGTAAATTGAGAGAGGGAATGAGCTTGAAATCGGTAAGACCGTTTTTCTTATTGAGTTAAAGTAAAATCATTTCGAGAAAATTTGAAACGAAAGTTGAGTTCCAGACTGCTATATGGGACAAGTTGGTGATTGGAGTATCACTTGAAGAGTGAGGTGAGATAGCTTGGTGTCAACGATGCCATAGCAAAGTTTGTGGCCTGAAAGAGTGAGTATTTTCCTACATGGCAGTGATGATAGCCAATATGACTATAGAGATCATATTGTGAGGATGATGGCGGGTGTTACCTATATTATGAGTAAATGAGATGTAACAATATGTATATGTCATATAAGCTGACGAGAGGATGATATCATTATCATACGTGATGTGTGATTGCGGTGGTGAGGTGGTTGTATAAACCATACCTATTCCAAGAGATTCTGAGGACGAAATCTTTTGAAGGAGGAGGGAATTTGTAAGACCCATTTTCATTTTAAGTGATTATTAAGGTAAGTAGAATTATTACCTAATAGTCGATGTGGTTTTACATATAAGTGTTTAGAGTAAGGGTGTGACGATCCTTTATGATTACCTTTGAGTTATGAGTTGTTTGATGAGTAAGATGAGATTAAAGCCTTTCTTATGTACTAATCTTGGTGTGATTAAGATTAGTTAGGTTGTTGCATGAGTTTGGGCAGTTAGAATCCCATTTGGAGGAAGTTTGAGGTTGAAAAATGCTAAAAAGAGGTTACACGGGTCGTGTTGGAGTTACACGGGTCGTGTAGGAGGCCTTTTGGGATTATCTGGGCATTCCGTAACTTACACGGGTTGTGTTTAGAGAACACGGGTCGTGTTCTATGAAACACGGGTCGTGTTCTGAGAACACGGGTCATGTTCCACTACAGACCCATTTTTTAGGGAAGTCCATAAATTACACGGGCCGTGTTACACGTTTAGATCCTTTAAATGTGCAGAAAGTGCTCATTTCGGGGAAAAACACCCCCAATTCGATTTCAGAGCATAAAGCGGCGATTTTCTGTCAAATTGAAGCTAGAGATTCGTGGGGAAACATAAAGAGACTCGAATCTAACCCCGCAACCACGGTCTTGATTCTTAATTCATCGAGGTGAGTAATTTCTTCGTTTTAGGGGTTTTCAAACCCTAGCTTTGATTTCAGTGTTTTGGTTATATATTGTTATATATGATGTTAGTAGGTTGGTAGTGGTTACCTTTAGAGTAATTGGTGTGGTTATTGTCAAGTTTCTATGGTCGAATGAGTAGAACCGCGGGTTTGGGGGTTTCGGTAAATATAGAGTTGATATTTATCGTTTATACTCCTTTTTCCTCTTTTGATTTATACATCTTTGAGATAGATGTTATTGAAGTGATTGAGGAGGTTGGAGAATTGATTTAGACTATGGCGATATAACCAAGTCTAGCAAACAGGAGCCCGGTACGCGTAAATTAGGGTTCCACATACTAAGTCGATATCAGGTGAGTACTTTTGAATACTTGAGTAAGAGTTATACCTTGTTGTATATACATGTTGAACATATATGTGTGTTATGTTGATATTGTGGTAGCTTAGAGTTAGAGTGGTTATGTTATCTATGAATAACAAGAGACGAGTTACAGTCTATACTTGAGTATAAGTGTATAGTATATGCTAGAGTGAATGAGTTAAAGAGTCTTTGAGTTTGATTGCTATAACCATGATGGGTGTTATAATTGAGTATAATTGATTGTGAAATGAGTATATGCGAGTGTGTGTATGATTGAGTTTATGAGTAGTATCCGTTGTGATACTTATTATTGATTTGATATTACTACTAATTAGCTGGTGTTTGTAAAGCTAATATGTTTGCAGATTTCAGAGTAAGAGGAAGTGAGTAATTGCTAATGAGACTAGCAAAGGAGAATGATGAGAGAGTTAACTATGAGAGATTGTGGAGTGTGATTGAGATTACTCACTAAGCTTTTTATAAGCTTACACTTGAGTTGTATGTTGTTTTGCAGGTATTTGTAGCTGTGATATGGGAAGGCATGTGATAAAGAGAGATGGACAACTTAGAGCCTGTCATTTTTGGTTGTGTTAGGTTTATTTGTAATTCCTGGTCTATTTGTAAGGACCTTTTGTGTAATTAAATATATTGATAACATCTTGTTTATGTGGTTTGAGTACAAGTATATCCATTTTGATTTATTATTGTTTGAAAATTTTTGGGTGTACTTTGTATGAGAAACCGGGCGTTACAATATGTTTGTGGTGTGTTTTGGGATGTCTAAGAAATGAAACTTAAGCCTCTATTTATAGCTAAACTAGCCACTAAATCTATAGTATGAACATATTGAATATTAGAAGGGAATATCAAAGTTTGCCACCTTATTCAATAAGGATGGCTTCTTGAATGCGGGCCTGGAAAAATCAACAAATCTCCCCCTCCAGTCTCCGTCTAACAATCCTTAATCCAACTATGTTAGCACATAGTTTATGTTTCTCTTGTGTCACTACCTTAGTGAACATGTCTGCAGGATTGTATTTTCTATTGATCTTTGATAACTTTAGTTCTTCTCCTTCGATTGCTTCTCTAAGCCAGTGATAGCAGATATCAATACCACTGTCTTGGGGATTACTTAAGACCATAAAGGCTCTTCTTCAACTTGCAGACGAGATGCTCTTTCTTTGGGACTTTAAACCCATCGGGCTGCTCCATGTATATTTCTTCATCCAAATCACCATGGAGAAAAGCTTTTTTTACATCCAGGTGCTCAAGTTCAACATCTAGACTGGCAACCAATTCGAGTACAACTCGAATAGACATGATCTTCACAGCCGGAGAAAAAATCTCATCAAAGTCAATTCACTCCTTTTGTTGGAATCCTTTGACAATGAGTCTCGCCTTATACTTCATGATGTTTCCTTTTCCATCTTTCTTCAACTTAAAAACCCACTTGTTTTTCAAGGATTTCTTTCCTTTGGGAAGTTTCACCAACTCATATGTTGGATTCTTCTGCAAAGAATTCATTTCTTCTTCCATGGCCTTCTACTAACTGACTTTGTTAATATGAGATTGAGCTTCCTGAAAGCTCTCTGGCTCCCCCTTGCTGGTAAGAAGGATGTAGTTCGAAGTAGGATACCTTGTTGATGGAACACGAACTCGTGCAGATCTTCGATCTTGAGTTACTTCATTTGCAACTTCTGGCACTGGATCTGAAGCATCAAAAGGTGTAAGCTCCCCCTGCTCAACACCTTCTTGATCTATATCACCATCTTCATCATTCTGTTCATCGGTCGGAACATCATCTTTCGTTTCAGATATCATTTCTAAAACTTTGGAGCTTTGTTGCTCGCTAATCGATGCCTTGAAATCATAATGCTGGTCTTCATAGAAAACAACATCTCTGTTTCTAATAACCTTCTTAAGTTCAGGGTCCCATAGCCTGTACTCGAACTCTTCATCTCCATATCCAATAAAGATGCATGGAGTGGATTTGAGGTCCAACTTCTTCCGCAGTTGACTTGACACATGTGCAAACGCCTTGCACCCAAATACTCTCAAGTGAGAATATGTTATGTCTTTACCCGTCCATATCTTTTATGGAACTTTAAAATTCAATGGAACTGAAGGTGACCTATTTATAAGGTAACAAGCTGTCAATACAGCTTCACCCCAGAATGGCTTTGGTAGTTTAGTTGTACTAAGCATACATCGGGCCTTCTCAACAATGGTACGATTCATTCTTTCTGCTACACCGTTATGCTGTTGGGTACGTGGAACAGTCTTTTCATGCCTGATACTATATTTTGTGCAATATGTGGAAAACTCATGGGAATAGTACTCACCTCCATTATCTGATCGGAGACATTTCAACTGCTTTCCGGTTTGTCTTTCCACCATTGCATGAAAATCTTTAAAACAATCCAAGACCTGGTCCTTTGACTTGATACAGTAAGCTCATACCTTTCGTGATGCATCATCGATGAATGTCACAAAATACCTGCTTCCACCAAGAGATTCTTCTTCAATGGGTCCACATACTTCTGACTGGACAAAGCTCAGCAACTCGGAGCGATTCTTTCTTGTGGAGCTAAAGGAAACTCGGTGTTGTTTCCCAAATAGGCAGTATTCACATGGATCTAGGGCAACATCTTTCTCCATTGAAATGGACTCTTTCTTGACAAGAGTTGTCAATCCTTTCATAGTCATATGGCCTAGTCTTCTGTGCCACAAGTTTGGTGATGTCTCTTCTTCTACGGCATTGAGACTAGGTTCAAGCAACTTTGCATGGGTTTTATAAAGGGTGCCACATAGTTTTCCCCTTGCAATTACCATAATGCCTTTTAACAACATCCATGTGCCATTTCCGAATTGGTTGTCATAGCCCTGACGGTCAAGGGCTCCCACTGATATGAGATTCATTCTCAACTCTGGAACATGTTGAACATTTTTCAGCACCAATGTACATGCTACATTGGTTTTTATGTGCACATCACCAATTCTAGCAATTCTTGAGGAACTTGTGTTTCCCATTCTCACGGTACCATGGTCTACGGGTTCATATGTTATGAATAAATCTCGGTCTGGAGTGGAATGATATGATGCAGCGGTATCAACCACCCACTCGTCATCATGAGCGCCTACGTGTAAGCATGCATCCTCCTTGCATGCAACAAAGGCAATGTCTTGTGAAATGGTGACCATGGTTTCACCATCCTCCTTGCTTGAACCCTGACTTGTTTCTGGCTGCTCCCTTAGAAACTTTGGACAATCACTCTTTTTGTGGCCATAATGATTACAATGATTGCAATAGCCCTCAAACCATGTGTTTGAAGACGTTCCCCTCTCTTTTGATCTACCTCTAACTTGAGATCTTCCTCTACTTTGACCACGTCTGCCTCTACCTCCACCTCTTCCTCTGCCACCAATTCTACTTTCGCCTCTTTCTTTGTTTTCTGTTACGAGGGCAAATGACTAGTCTGTACCAGCTTCTTTTCTTCTGGCTTCCTCGTTCATGAGAGCGTCCGTGACCATCTCCATTGTCACTTTGCCACCGGGGGCAGAATTGCTGAGAGTAACAACAAGTGTTTCCCAATGATCAGGTAGAGAACTTAGCAACAATATTGCTTGCTCCTCATCTTTGAGAACCCATTCGGCGGAACTGAGATGATTTACGAGACCTTGGAACTGACTCGTATTCTCGGCTTTGGATGTACCACTTCGTAACTTGTGGTTTACCAGGCGCCTTATTAGTAGGGTCTTGTTGCATGCTGTCTTTGCTTGATACATACTCAAGCTTTTCCCAGAGTTTGTATGCGTCTGTTTCTTGAGAGACATGATGAAAAACACTGTGGTCAATCCATTGTCGAATTTATGCCACGGTTTTCTTATTCATTCTTGTCCAGACTTCGACTGTTGTCTTTTCAGGTTTTACACCCTTAGTTTCTAAAGGTTCTGCTAGATCCTTTAGATTCAGCAAATCTTCCATCCTCGGCTTCCACATATTATAACTTGTGGGTGTAAGTCGGACCATTATATCCGAACTTGTAGATTCCATGAGAAAGACTTTGTAGTTTGTGTTTTGTAAAATTTTGGGATGGAATTAGGCAAACCCGAACTCACTGTTATATCCGGAAGGATCAAAATAGGTGGGATATACTTTTTCAGATTAAAATGAACTTCTGAAAAAAAAATTATGGGCCAATTTGAAATGTTTAAGAAGTATACGGGTCAATCTGTAATTTGTGGAATTATATGGACCAAACTGGAAGGTTCTGAAACATAGGGACCTTTCTAAAACTTTTCAGAAGTATAGGGACCAAAATTGTAACTTTAAAAAAAACTGGGACCAAAACAGAGTTTTATAGAATTAGAGGGACCTGTTTGCAATTTTCTGGAATTTCAGTGGCCAAAATGCAGTTTTCTGAAACTTCAGGGGCAAAAATACAATTTTCTAAAACTTTAGGGGCCAAATTGCAATTTTTGAAATTCTGGTCGTCTTCTCCGGCGAGATCTCCGGCGAACTGGTTTTTTCGGCGACTATTCTGGCGAACATTTGACCGGACTTTTGGAGGTCTTCCGGTGGTCGAACAATTCTGAAAAATATATATTCGGAATCGTGGGAACGAGAACTTTACAATGGTGTGTCCGGAAATCGATTTTTAGAAAAAAAAAATTCGACCAAAAACGACCGGTACCGAAACGAGGCTCTGATACCACTTGTTGGGATTGGAAAACTCTTCTATTCAAAACTAGAACAAAATTACAATAGGAGGCGCAACTCTCACACTCGACTATTACAAAAAACCAACCCTTTCTCTAACACTTACACTCTAAGTGTTTCTCTCTAACTCTATATGTTTGTGGTGTGTTTTGGGATGTCTAAGAACTGAAACTTATGCCTCTATTTATAGTTAAACTAGCCACTAAATCTATACTATGAACACATTGAATATTAGAATGGAATATCAAAGTTTGCAACTTATTCAATAAGGGTGGCTTCTAGAATGGGGGATCGAAAAATCAACATGTAGGGTCTTATAAGTTTGAATAAGATGATTACAAGTTCTTATATGTTTGATTCAATTACAGGTTTTTGTAATGGATGAAGCTATATCAAGAAAATGCATAACAAAAATGGATGAATGTATATGCATTCAAGGTGTTCGATCATATGCTTGAAAGAAAATGAGGATTCAATTAGTGAGTTCCAAACTTCCGATTAACCATCTCATCACCCAGTTTCGATTTCAAAATGACGATTCAATGATCATAGGGTAGTTCTGGTCAAATCACAATCGAAACATTTTTATCTATTTGACCATATTGAAACATTTTCTATCTATTGTTCATTTGGTTCTTATGTTACGAAGTATTGGTACTTTACATTTTATCGTTTTCTAGCAATGCAAAAAAATCCGCTATACCATCGCAATAATCGCTAAATCAAATACCACTTGGTGACTGCTATTTGATTTTCGATTGTGATAATTGCATAGCATATGATTAAGCTATTCACATGTGAGAAAATTATATTATGCACATGTGATTAAAACCTATTATTCACATGTGATTAGAACTTGTTACTCATATGTAATTAGACCATGTTGTTCACATGTGATTAGAACTTGTTATTCAAATGTGAATACGCTCAAATAGATTTTTTTAATTTTTTAATAATTTTTTTATTATATGTATTCAATCACTTGTGATTAAAACATGTTATTCATATGTAAATATGTGCATAACAAATTTTTTATTTTTAAATAATTTTTTTATTATATGTATTTAATCACGTGTGATTAAACATTGTTGATCACATACGATTAAGTTATTCACATGTGATAAAACCGTATTATTTAGATGTGATTAAAACATGTTATTCATTTGTGAATATGCACATAATGAAATTTTTATTTCTTAATAATTTATTCACATACGATTAAAACCTGTTACTCACATCTAATTAGGCCATGTTATTTACATGTGATTAGAACTTGTTATTCACATTGAATATGCTCAAATAGTTTTTTTTTAATAATTTTTCTTATTATATGTATTCAATCACATGTGATTAAAAATGTTATTATATGTAAATATGTACATAAAGAATTTTTTATTTTTAATTAATTTTTATTATTATATGTATTTAATCACATGTGATTAAACATTGTTGATCACATACGATTAAGCTATTCACATGTGAGGAAATTATATTATTCACATGTGATTAAAACCTGTTATTCACATGTGAATATGCACATAATGAATTTTTTATTTCTTAATAATTTGTTCACATATGATTAAAACTTGTTACTCATATGTAATTAGACAATGCTGTTCAAATGGGATTAGAACTTGTTATTCGCATGTGAATATGCTCAAATAGATTTTTTTATTTTTTAAAATAATTTTTCTTATTATATGTACTCAATCACATGCGATTAAAACATGTTATTCATATGTAAATATGTACATAACAAAAATTTTATTTTTAAATAATTTTTCTTATTGTATGTATTTAATCACGTGTGATTAAACATTGTTGATCACATATGAATAAGTTATTCACATGTGATAAAACCCTATTATTCACATGTGATAAAAACATGTTATTCACATGTGAATATGCACATAACGAATTTTCTATCTACTTGTTGATTTGCTTCTTATGTCACAAAGTATTGGTTCTTTACATATTTAAGCATTTTTTATTACTACATGTAAACATATTTATCTATTTGACCATGCTATTCACATG
>CM042016.1:109976636-110081636 GCA_023525715.1 Cichorium intybus | reverse complement strand
TTACGTGTTATACATTAACATTCATTATAACCGATCTTACAACTCATTAGAGTCCTTATAATACCAATATAGATCATGGCTAGATAGAATCCTTAAAAACAACTTTATATTCATTTTATACATCTCCGGTGTACACGTATTGCTCTACAGTGCCGTAGGAGGTTCGTATTCTAAATTTTATATTTTTCCAGGACTTTTCATACCATCATGGACTTGTAGTTAAAGTTTGAAGTCATTTGGACATGTCTAGCATCAAATTCAAACTTTAAAATCCCCTAAATGGATGCACAACTCGTGCAAAATATTGCTCTATAAGAGCACGACTCGTGTGTGCTCAAAATAGCATCATACTTCCATCTGCAGGGGAGCACGACTCGTGCATAAAAGAGCACGACTCATGCTCTTGCTGCAGTGTCCAGATTTAGCCCGATTTTGCACTGTAGCACCCTATTTTGACATATTAAGTTCTTATTCTTATTATTAATCATATGGGGTTTATTTCAAGACTAAAACCTTCCATTTATACAAGGTTTTAACTCCTTGAAATCAACTCCATCAATCAAATGCAGAAATTAGGGTTCTTGAGTCAAAAACCCCAAAATCCACCAAATCATCAAATTCTTTTGTTTCAATTACATGTTCTTATCATATGAACATGTTTCAAACTTAGAAATCATATAAACATCATGGATCATGACTAAAATTACAGTTTTCAGTCATCCATGGAAAACCCACCAAGAACACTTCAAGAACTTGGTTAGAAACTTAATTTACTAACCTCAATTGCTTGGAAATCACAACCTTCAAACAATTGTTCTAATTTCTTGCTTCAATTTCATGATCTCTGTAGAAATCGCACCTTCAAAACTCCTCCCGACCATCTCAAATGTTCAGCCACACATAGGAGAGTCAACTCTCCTATTTATACTTCCAGAACTTACAATTTAGCCCCTGAAGTTCCATTTCTTGAACTTTGGCCACAATAACCATGTTTTATGACATAAGACTTTCATTTCTTATATTTTTGCCACAAGCAAACAATATTTTAACATATTTGGTCCTTTCCATGGTCAAATGACCAAATTACCCTTTTATGGTAAAATGACCAAATTACCCTTTTTCACCAATTTTCTCCAAACTGTTGGAATTTTACTACATTTCTCGCTACATTATTTTAAAAACTTCCAAAATTTTTGGTCTTTACTTTAAGCATTATCTCAAATAAAAATTCGAGATTTTTGGGTCGTTACATACATACATACATACATACATACATACATACATATATACATACATACATACATATATATATATATATATATATATATATATATATATATATATATATATATATATATATATATATATATATATATATATATATATATATATATATATATATATATATATATATATATATATATATATATATTTATATATATATATATAGGGTTGAGTTCAATAAGGGACTAAATTTTCCATGGTACCAAGGGACTAATCTCGATCGTCGGAATTAAAATCATCAATGGCTAAAAAATAGGTTGTAAATTTTTTACATCGACGCACATGTAGAGGATTATAACAAAAAACTCACTTCATTTTTTTTGTTTTTTAGTTTTTCGAGATTTTTCTTTTTCAAAAATAAAAACCGAATTGAATTTACTTATATTCACACAACAATTTAGTCATATTCACATATCAATACCATATGATATTTTAAATATACTTAGAAATCTGAAAATGATTAATTTACTTAGAAATTTTTGAACACTTCAACATTTTTTTCATTTATAGTGAATTTGCTATGATTTATAAGTTAATTCCATTCACATTCATACAAAAGTTATGAATATACCAAAATTCATAATTTTTGTCCTCTACAAATAGACATCTATATTGATATATAATTATTTTTTTCACTAGTACAACTCGTCTGGATTCATACTGTGAAATTGGACTGTAAAAATTTGAATATGAGTAATTATTTTACTTTTAAAGCTTTTACTACTTCAATATTATAACAATTTATAAGTAATATACTTTATTCACAAGTCGATTTACTCATATTTACATGTAAACTTATTCATATTCACATATCAAAATCATATAGTATTGAAAATTATTTAGAAGTTTGTTACTACTTAAACATTTTAACCATTTATAATGATTTTACTCTGATTCACAATATAAATTATTTACATTCACACAAAAATTTACTCAGATTCACATATCAACATCATATGATATTTTAAATATACTCCGAAATATGAATATGATTAATTTAGTTAGAAAATTTTTAACAATTAAACATCTTAATCATTTATAATGAATATACTATGATTCATAAGTTAATTCCATTCACATTCACAAAAAAGTTTATTCAGATTCACATGACAATATCATATGTCATTGTAAATGTCAACAGTGGACAGAATAACAGTTCGGATTCACATGTGAATCTCAACTAGCAGAAATTTTGAAAAACAAATTCATTTTTGTGTATCAATATGGATCTCTATTTGTAGATGATAAAAAGTTATAAATTTCTATATATTCAGAATTTTTTTCGATAAAAAATAAGCCCTAAAAACAAAAAAAAAAAACAAAAAAAACGTAGTGGGTTTTTTATAATCCGGTAGATGCACGTCCACCGTAAAGTGTATAATCGTGTGGATGAGATTAGTCCTTGGTATCATAGTTAATATTAGTCCTTTGTTGAACTTTTTCCTATATATATATATATATATATATATATATATATATATATATATATATATATATATATATATATATATATATATATATATATATATATATATATATATATATATATATATATATATATATATATATATATATATATATATATATATATATATATATATATATGTATGTGTGTGTGTGTGTGTTCATTTGAAAACTATATTTTTTGTGAGAACTGTAAGGACAATGTTTAGCCACATATTTGGTGAAGACCTCAAAAAGAAGCAGTGACCTGTTTGTATATATACGAAAATTTCCAAAAATAAAACGACGACACTGATTTTTTCATATGCGGTGACATTTTTGCAATTATATCAACATGGATATGCCTTAAGGCATCCATATGGATGCGTTGATGATTCTTTAAAAAAATAGTTTTTATATCATGTTTATCATTTAATAAAGCATAAAATGTATAAATGTTTGTATAGTTTTTTACCTTTTTGAATAAAATAAAATCGATATGCATCGATGCATATGCATGCGTTGATGTATTCATTAAAATTTAGTTTTTTTAAAAACGTGTTTATCATTTAAAAGAACATAAAAATATTCAAATATCGATATGCATCAATCTATTGATGCATCCATATGCATGACTATGATCTGACAGCTCGGAATTGGACGAACTTCACACACGACATGTAAAATGGCCCAATTAAGAAAACTCACAGCTTCCTAAAGACGTGTGTTGTTTTTTGGCTATTCGGATTCATTTAGGGCCCCATAAAGGTGTTTACCTATATTCTTTATTTTTGATAACTTTTTTTTAGATTTGATTTAGATAATTGATTAGGAATCTTATACTAATAAGTTGTGATCTTTTCAGGTTATGGAAAGAAGTTTATCATCTGGGTAACATTTTTTTTAATAAAATAAAGTCGATATGCATTCATGCATATAGATGCATGGATGCATTCATATGTATGCAGTGATGTATGCATAAAGAATTAGTTTTTATATATGAGCATCATTTTTTGAATAAATTAAAGTCCATATCATGCATAAATGCATATGGATGTATTGATGCATGTATATGTATATATGCATATCGATTCATTGATATATTCGTATGTGTGCACTAATACACGTATAAAAAAAATTTAGTTTTATATCAACATGTCTACCAATTTTTAGGGCATTAACAATAATCAGCGTTAATGTATTTTTTTATAGTTTTCAAACAAATTAAAGTACAACTTTTTTAATAATTAACGTTTAAAACTAAACAATTTCAAAGATTTTTTGTTTAGTTTATATATATATATATATATATATATATATATATATATATATATATATATATATATATATATATATATATATATATATATATATATATATATATATATATATATATATATAAACACACATGCACTTTTGATTTTAGAGCATAAAAAATTATACATTTTGACAATTTAGTTTTTTTTTAAATAAAGTCAAAATACGGAATTTTAAAAATAGTTTATCAAAGAAAACGGGCATGTGTATATATTTACGAAAATGTCACCGTGTGTTTAAAGATATTTTAGCAAATGTGTGCCTAAGAATCGTCCATATAAGTTATGAATATTCATTTGAAAGCTATTATGTTTAAATCACAAATATTATTTGTTAATTTGGTATTTGTAATGTTCGGTTTCCCAGTTTTTGGTACACCATATATGTTTTTGGTACACCATCTATGTTAACGAAATTACCATATAAGTAACGGTGTATCTCAAAAGTAAGTAACAAGTTTACAAAGTTACATCAAAAGTATAGTTTAAGTACTAGTCTGTGTACAACACAAGTTTACACCAGTTCTCCAAAAACCGGGTTAAACAAAAACATAGTCAGAAATATGGAAAACAGATTGGTCCAAGTCCTTCTCTATCTATCCTTCCGTGATTCATTTCCCACGATCTTCGCTACCAGAACCTAAAACACAACAACAATAAATAATTTATGATCTACACGAGCTCAGTGAGTAATTGCTGAGAAATCGTAGTGTAGCACCTGATATCTCATTGAACTAATTATACATTGTCTATCTAAGTCTCTCAGCGTGATCAACACACTATAGCTCTATAATCATCAAAACTCAGAAGCTTGGTTATACAAAATAAAACCAACACACACCATGAAACTCATAGAACCCATCTTTTTCTATAATGAACAACTCAACCACGATACAATTCATCAAAAGAATCATTAAGCAACTACTCACCTGATGTCGGCTCAGCAGTGGAATCCCCGAACTGCACGTACCGAACTCCTGTCTATTAGTTTTAGCTGTATCACAATAGCCCAAGTCAATACTCAAACATCCAAAACAATTACAATAATATCCAACTCATAAAATCAAGAAATTGATATATGGAAAGGAGTTACAAGCAAAAGATAACAACACTATCTCAGTTGTAGCTCCCAAATTCCATAATTTATATTCATTCAACCAAAAACACCACAATTAACATACTCTTAGCTAGGATTTAGGATTAAGACTTTCTTTCATACTCTAATCCAAGAAAAACTTATTTCAACCCATGCTAGTTGCAGGTGGTTCATCAACACCACCTATAACTAACTCAATCCAAGCAAAATAACACCCAATTTGAAGTTAGAACAAGGATTATTACCTTATAAACGTAAGACAACAATTCCTACTTTAAATTATCGAGTCCCAAGCTTCTAATTCGACTTTTGAAGGTTCTTCGGGGGTTTTCTAGGGTTTTTAGACGAGTTTTTCCCTTTTTCTTACCCTAAATGACCTTTTAAAACCGGCTTACATTTTTTTGGGCAACACTTAGCGTCGCTAACCTGGTCATCTCCAAGATTTTTCATTCACCTTGAACTAGTCAGTTTTATACTTAGCTTGAGCTGACTTTACTCAGCTCGAGCTGAGTAAAGTCAGCTTGAGTTGACTTTACTCAGCTTGAATTTTCAAATTAGTAACCTACTTTCAAGTGGTGTTACTATCTCATGGTTCAAACACTCTCGAAACTCTCCAAATCACACTTCAACTCGACTAATCTTAATTACAAAAAGATTACCGTGTTAACAGTTATTGAAAAGTTACACGATATTACAGTATTCATGGTTCATGATTCACAAATCAATATTAGGATTCAATAGCTGCTGCACATAAATCATATTCCACAGAAATCACGAGCTTGAGTTGACTTTACTCAGCTTGAATTTTCAAATTAGTAGCCTACTTTCACGTGGTGCTACTATCTCATGGTTCAAACACTCCCAAAACTCTCCAAATAACACTTCAACTTCGCTAATCTTAATTACAAAAAGATTACCGCGTTAAAACTTACTGAAAAGTAACACGATATTACAGTATTCACGGTTCATGATTCACAAATCAATATTAGAATTCAATACCTGCTGCACATAAATCATATTCCACAGAAATCACCAGCTTTTTCATGAATCCTGAAGTTCATTCTTTATAAAAAAAAATCAAGTAAGTATCTAATACTTATTATATTGATTGTGTTGATTATTTTTTACAATATGTTAGTTAAATAATGATTTTGTTTTTCAATATATTTTTGTTTCTCTCTTTTCAACTATGTTTGTTTGTTTGTAATATTCTGTTTTTATTTGAGTTGTTTTTCATTATTATTTGATATTAACACTATCTGTATGTGTTTCTATTTTATGTTTTTTACTTATTGTGTTGATTTCTTTATATCTATTTTTTTGCTTGAATATATATGTTTTATGGTGTCTATATTTGATATAAGGATCGACTCTAAAATTATTTTGATTATGCGTAGACCAAATTTGGTAAAAAAAATCAAATTATTTTCTGCTATCACTTTGATGGTTCTTTTGTTTTTGGAGTGTCGACTTAATCGTTCGTTTGTTTTTGTATATGTTTCAATATAAGTATAGTAGAGTGTATATATTTGTGTGAAGGATTATTGCTGAAAAAAATTCATCACTATGTACCAAATTGATCAGTCCTAGACCAAATCTGTTAAAAAATAGAATTTTGTTGTATTGTGACTTTGGCATTTGTGCTTTTCAATTTTCAACCATGTTTGTTTGTTTGTGATATTCTATTTTTTATTTTAGTTGTTTTCAATTTTTATGTGTTCTTATCAGTATGTTTATGTGTTTGTATTTTAGTTTTTTTGACTTATCGTGTCGATTTCTTTGTATCTATTTTTTGTGCTTGAATATATATGTTTTACAGTGTGTATATTTAAGATAATGATCAATTTGGATAAATATTTTCACAAGTCATGAACTAAATTTGGAAAAGTAAAATGATGGAATACAGGAGAAACAAATCTAAAAAAACGGTATCATTCTGTTGGAATATGATAACAAAGTAACAACGCATCGAAAACATAAACAAAGATCGTATTCCACCAAGGATCACAAAATCATGCACACTTTTGTAACTATAAACACAAGAGCGATCAAGATATACCTTTACGATTCAGATCTGATCTTGTTAGCATGTCTAGATCCCAAAGTTGAACTCCTTTAATGGAATCGCACCCAAGACAACGATTCAGCACCCGTTGATGAAGTATAAATCTTTGCTTGAAGTTTTAGCATGTGATCTCTATGTATTTAAATAAATCAGCCAGATATTGAGGGCGGGGAGAAGATGGACGAATTTAGGGTTTATTGGACGATTTAAAACTCTGATCAAGGGTTGTATTTATAGTGTCTTTCATCCGTATCTCCTCCTTTGCGGATAAGGACTATTTGAAATTCAAACTGATGATATTTTCACTTTAATCCTTTATCCTATTTTAGTTTCTAATCAAGATACCTTTACTTTGATATATTAATAAACTTAGCCCCTCGTGTTTTTTTTCGATCTCTTTTGGCTAAATCGTCTCTTGCGTGTAACCCAAAAGGACCCTGTTATTTATAGTAATATTACCAACTTGTTATGATCATGGGCATATAACCAACAGTCTCCCACTTGCACTTGTCATTACAATTGTATGATCTAACATTCTGTAAAACCTTGTGCCCGAAATGCCCAACATTTAAGTAAAAGAATGAATATTTTGGAAGATGAAGAGACAGCGCCCCTATCTTTGGAAGATAGCGGCTGTATCTTCAATAGCGCCCCTATATTTGGAAGATAGCAGCTCTATCCAGGTGCTGATCATGGGATTGCATGATGAAGAGATAACGATGCTATCTTAAGAGATAGTGCCACTATCTGCGCTGTTTGGGCCAAAACCCTAGAATTTCATGCTTGGGCCATATATAAAGGAACCCTAACCCTAGGATAGCTGCATTTTCACACTTTCAGCTCCAAAAATGCCATTTTCCTCTCTAAACTTCTTGGATGAATCTTAAGGTGTTTTTAGCCTCTTTGAATGGATTTTGAAGCCTTAATGATGCTTGAAGGATGGTAGTGTTGCTAGAAGTTGTTTCTCTCGGGTGAAGCTTCACAGATCTACATTTATCTAGACCATTGTGAGTAAAGTTTCCACTTTTATGATTTTTTAAGGTTCTTATGATGTTTCTAGTGAGATTTTGTGGTTTAAAATGATGTAATGGTCCCTGTTGATAATTGTCCATGGTTGGAAAGAATAAAGTTTGGATCTTTATGCCTTAAGGTCTGATTTAGACTCATTTGACTGGTTTAGAGAGTAAGCCAAACTCTCTTTAGTCATTTAGTTGAAGTTGTGGACCATTTTGGACTTAGATCTGGTTATTGGACTGGCATGGTTATGTTTGGATGTTAAACTTAGGATTTTTATGCACTTAGGGACTGTTTGGAAGATCCCTGGAAGGATTAAGACATTGGCTGAATGGATTAAGAACTTAATGGACATTTCTGGACTGTTCAAAGTTAGCGATGCTAACTGGAGGAGTTAGCGGCGCTAACAGTGCGTGTTGACTTTTGTTGACTTTGACTTTTGACCGTTGACTTTTTAACCGGTTTGACTTTTGGTCAAACTTGAGGGTTTTGGATGCCGGTCTTATAGTTTTATCCTGTTCGGGACTTAGAGAGTTCTAAGTGGAGTTTACCCATGATAGGAAGTACGTATTGTCCGGATTTGAGGGAACTCGTGTGGGGTGCCGTCTAGCTTAAGGTCGCGAATCAGGTGAGTCTTCTCACTATATTATGGGTGATATTACATGCGTAGATAGTCTTTATTATTTTGTGTAATAATGTGATTATTTGTGTTTTACGTTTTTGCCGGCAAAAGCCGATAACGATGATTGTCGGCGAAAGCCGATGAAGATGTTTGCCGGCGAAATCCGATGATGATGTTTGCCGATGAAAGTCGATGACGATGATTTTCGGCGGATTGGGGCAAGCCCGAGAGCCGAGGACGAATCGGAGCAAGCCCGAGAGTCACACGATGTTTACTGGCGGATTGGGGCAAGCCCGAGAGCCGAGTACAGATCGAGGCAAGCCTGAGAGTCACACGATGTTTACCGGCGGATCGGGGCAAGCCCGAGAGCCAACGATGTTTTTATGTGATGGATCGCGTGGTATTTTTGGGGAACTCACTAAGCTTTGTGCTTACCCTTTTACCCTAACTGTTTTTCAGGAAAATACTGGCTTGAGCTTGGAGCACGGCGTGACTGTACCGCATCTGAGGATTTCAATGACTAAGTCTTCCGCTCGAAAATGTTTGTAATGTTTTGATAAATACATTTTATATGTTTAAATACTAAGTTTTAAATTTTAGGGTTTTATGTGGTAACTATTTTATTGTATTTAAGTTGTTTTTAAAACGAAAAATTTATTATGAATTTTGGGACGTTACAAAGACAACGATTTAGCACCCGTTGATGAAGTATAAATCTTTGCTTGAAGTTTTAGCACGTTATCTCTGTGTATTTAAATAAATCGGCGAGATATTGAGGGTGGGGAGGAGATGGACAAATTTAGGGTTTATTAGAGGATTTACAACTCTGATCAAGGGTTATATTTAAAGTGTCTTTCATCCGTATCTCCTCTTTTGCGGATAAGGACTTTTTGAAATTCAAACTGATGATATTTTCACTTTAGTCCTTTATCCTATTTTAGTTTCTAATTAAGATACCTTTACTTTGATATATTAATAAACTTAGCCCCTCGTGTTTTTTTTCGATTTCTTTTGGCTAAATCGTCTCTTATGTGTAACCCAAAATGACCCTACTATTTATAGTAATATTACCAACTTGTTATGGTCATGGGCATATAACCAACAGTCTCCCACTTGCACTTGTCATTACAACTATATGATGTAATATTCCTTAACCTAGTAAGGTGTAGGCCATCCTAGACGAGTGTCGTATTCATTTAATGAAACAACCCTTAGGCAAGTGATCAAATATTCCTTTGTTCTACAAGATATCCATATGAATGAATTCTATCAGCTTTAGACATTCAAGATTATGTTCCTCGGTGGAGATTTGTGGTGACTACAACAAACTGCACCATTGACACTTTGCCAATTCAGTGTAAGTACGGTTGTACATTTGATGTCAACATCAAATTATCGAGGGGCCCAGGGATATCGCTTCTCTTGTTAGGGAGAAGGAAAAAATAAACTTTGACTACATTGACCTAGCCCATACATCATGTCATACCTGGACATTTCATTTATGGCTTCCAGTTACGAACAACATTGGAGAAAACCAATGCACAACAAACTGCAGGACTAAGAACTAATGCATCTATGCTTGGAGAATATAAGATATTACAATTTTAGAGTTACTCGTGACAAATTTCAAAATATGTAAGTACATTCCTAACATCAATAACCAAAAAAGTAACCTAGCATTTAATGTTGTGGTATATAACAAACAAGTGCTACAATAAATGAGTAAAACGACTCTACTGATTCATTTTAGGGGTAGAGACCACAACATTAAAGACATCAAGAGGTTTACACTTTGAGGTATCAAGATTTACCTGTTGAATGTTTTAGACATTAACCCTCAAGTCTATATTTGATATTTTATGTAGTTTATTATTTATGTAAATAGTTATGTTATTAGTATTATTAGTTTTACGACATCAATTATATTTAACATCTTATTCTTATGCATCAGTGCAATATTAATGACTGTAAGCATGATTTAGATTACATATCAAATTTCTAATGTTAAAATATGCAGTTAAAACTAAGTGTTTACCTTTGCATGTTAATACACGCTAGAACTTAATTATAAATATCTTACCCTTGATTTCGTTCATTATACATATATACATAAACACATAAAAAACCAAATTAGCTAATAAACCATGTTAAAAAAAACCAAATTCATTGATTAAATTTGGTAATAAAAAATCCAGTGCTGAGTTTTGTGTCAGTATCATGGACCGAATTTGTGAAGTTGGATATTACCAGAATATTTATACAAAAAGTGTTTTTTTCTAAATAGTGCATTTATAATGTTCTTTTGGTCACTCGAAACTCCAAAAGTTAAATGTGTTAAGCCTCTAGAAGGTATATAAAGCATGTATAATTATGTTAGTCTTACATGCAATAAATAACAACGTACTTCCATTAATTTGTATATTATATCATCATACTTTCGTTTTTTCTATTACAACATCATATTTTCAACGTTTTCCCTTATAAAGTCACCATAGTTTTAAAACTTTGTTCAATCATTTTTATCGAATACAAATAAACAAGGATCAAATGTGGGTTTATCAAATATCCATATCGATTTTTTTAATATACATATACTTTCCATTAAACTTTAAAAAATTTACATTAACAAAACTTATATTAACAAAAGATTCCATCAACTTTTTCAAAAAAAACAAAACATGCACCAAAACCTACGGACGTGAACCAGTACCCCTTAAAACCCATTCCTAACCAAAAACCAGAAATAAAAAAACTTCAAACACCCTTCAACTCCTCCAACTTCACCTTCCTGAAGATCTTTTCTTCTATATATCATTCCATGACTACAACACATGAAGATCTTTTCTTCTAGCGTGATTCATTGTATAAAGGGAGTCCACTTTTCCCAAAGATGAACCAACCGAACGAACATGATCAAAAAGATCCTTATTCACATTGTAATCTTGGAATGTATCATCATACATGGAATTGATGAGTTCTTTCGGTTGTTCCTCATTTTGCATGTCGTTTATAAGTACAAAATGAATAAAGGATTTGTTTTGGAAGTGTTTTGATGAAAACATGTTGTTTGCCATTGTACAAAATGAATAAAGGATTTGTTTTGGAAGTGTTTTGATGAAAACATGTTGTTTGCCATTGTTTTCATTTGAAAAGTAAAGATGTTGTTAACGAGAGAAAGATGGTGAATATGTTTCTTTAGTTTGTAATATATAAAATGAATACTTATTTCGATAATTAATATAAAGAGTTCCTATAGAAGTTGAAAAGATATTTAACAGCGAAAAATCAAAGATATTAGGAAATGATTTAATTTACCACAAATGATTGAATTGTGGTATAACCTAAAAACTCGATAGACTGGGTAGATATATATCTCTTAAACTATGAACTTTGATTGTAAATAATATCACACTATTTTCTATAAATAAATTGCAAATCTCATTATTTTGAATCACCCCCCCAAAAAATAGTCAACATAATCTATCCCTAGAAAATCATCATGGACTCTTCATCTTTATCCTCTTCGTTCAACAAGTATGAAAGAGTTACTTCTGAAAATGTCACAACACTAGCTCTTCACATAACTAAGAAGAACAAAGATATAGGTAAGAATAGGAAGTGGACATTGGAATTCAAAGAAAAGGTTCACAACATGAAAAAGGAACACGTTATGAACCATATGGAATCAATCAGTGAATCCGTTTCCACCATCCATTTCACGCATACTTTGAGTGTCTTACCTTGGTTGAGAAATTGACAAGGACACACAACTCGTTCACAAACTTCAAGATTCCATGGAAAAATAGATGAACAAAGACACTCTCAAGATGTTTTCTTGAAACATCATGATCGTGTCTGAATTTATCTTTCAATCTTTTGGTGTGGTTTTCTTAATTTCCTAATTTCTACTTTCTATGGATATATTTCTTGAACAGATTATCATTTGAATATTAATGATCGTTTGCTATGGTTTTCATATTCCGTTTAAATTAGGTAATAAATTCATCATTATAGTGATACAATTTAACCTTAATACATAAACAAATAAACTATATCAATCAACAATGATTGTTTCTGTATTTATAGCCATGATTCTAACAAATTACCATAAAAATAGCAAAATAATTATAGTAAATAGATAAAAGTAAATAATTTTTATAATCATTTCAAAGTTATAGTATTAAGCATATGGAACCATAATTTTTTAAATTGATTCCCAATTTAAATTAGTGTTTGCTAACCTGAGAATTTGGTGACATAACAGTGGTGAAGTTAATCTATATCAAGGTGGATCCTAGGACCCACCTAAATTATTAAATTTATTTAAATTTTATATAGAAAAAATTAAGACCTGCATAGGAAATGTTTTAGGACCTACCTTAATAATGAATTTTGCAGTTTTTTTTATTTCATTTGATTAAGGAACCATGTGATATTCTATTCCAGATTCACCACTGTGACTTAATACCATCAAACTTCTCACATACGCCGATCATCTCATCGGTTACCTTACATCATATTTAACATTTAGATTTCCAATAGATTTATTGTTTCAGTATGTCAAAGGAACTGAAAAAATAGAAATCGCCTTCATTGTTATGTCTACATTTTTTTAAATAATTGGTACATCGTCATCCGAGAAGGCAAATTGACTTCAAATCATCAATCTGCTTCTCCTTTCCTTTGATTTCTCGGTTAAAGTTATCATTACATTCCTTGATTTTTTTACATTGATATCAGTTTGTATAACTTGGGTTTAATTTGGTTAGATGAAAACAGCTTTTGCTTCAAATATTAAACAGACATTGACTTATTTTTAGTCAAACATTGAGTTGGTTATTAATTATTTATTAATAAATTTTATTTTATCATAAGAATTTGTTAATAGAATTGTATATGTAAATCCAATTTTAATAAAAACGTTTCGGAAGATATTTTTTTTTATTTAGCATATTTGAAATCAGATATTTTATAAAAAAATAATCATAAATTACAAAGATATAAAATACTCAAATTAACATGTACATTGAAGGGTTTTACACAAACTATGAACTAGAAAATTCCTAAGTTCACATGCAACCTTAAATAAGATCTATGTTTTTCTACTATGAACATATAATATAAAACCTAAAGGCCAACAATTATTTCTAAAGAATAAATCAGAAGAACCAACCTTTGATTCTTGATCCAGAAGCTAGCAGCAGAAGTGTCCTACCTCAAATGGAGTCACGCCCAAGCAAGAGAGGAGAAGACGGAATTCCAGAGAGACAGCAGGTGAAAGTGGCACAGGTTTTGGGGTGGCCAGGAGGTTCGTTTTATAGCCTCCAAGGGTTACAGTCAAAACCCTAATGAGCCTTTTATTGGACAAGCATGTTACCTATTTGGACAAGCCTCCAAAACCCTAACTAGGGTTTCGAAAATATGGAGATGGCCTCCTTAATTTCGTCCAACATGAGGCTTTCACTGGCTAGCCTTTTATTCAACTATTGAATAATTAAAAAACCAGTCCCTGCACTTTTAATTAATTAAATTAATCACTAAATTAAATCCAATTAATTCTAGATTAATTTTTAATTAATTAATATAGTTTCTAATTAATATATTATCACTTTAATATATTAATAAACTATTTATTTTATTTCTATTGATTTATTAAATATTTAATAAATCAACATTTCTCTATACTGAACTCTATACCAAACCTCTAGTTTTAAGGGCAACCCAAATGGACTTTGCTTCTATTAATAAGATAAATTCAAATATAAAGTCATGGCTTAGACACCTAATCCAACAGTCTCCCACTTGGATAAGTCTATGACTTTAATTTATCTTCTAATTAATAAACAACCTGCAGCTTCCTAGAGACTGCTGCCGAACTCTGACACAGTCAGTTCTGTCCATAGATAAGTGATCATATGATACTCTGTTTCCCGATTTCTGATTCTGCTTATAACTTTAAGACTTCTAATTGAACACATCAATTTAGTCCAGGCTAGCCAGCACTTTAGTCAACTTCAAAATCATCAAGAGGCCTACAAATATCTGTTTCCCATCAAGGTCAAGGAACGAATAAGCTTTGACTCATATGCTTGTGTCTTTTACTTATCAAAATCGTACACAACAATGCGTTTTATAACATCGAGTTACCGATGCGTTTACGCATTATCAATGCACAACCGACTCGCAAATTTCAACTCATGTGTCTCCGCTTCAAGATCATAAGATATTATCATCTCAACATTGCTCGTGATGTAATCCATGAAGCAATCTATTGAGCGCGAGTTTATCCAATACTCAAATCTCTATTTCTAAATACTCATGAACGTTGTAGCAGTCTTACTACAATGTCTAACTCCTTAGACAATATACAAACCAATTCACGACAGTCTTCATTCATACTTACTCCCTAAAAGTATGAGCGACTGTGGACCTTTGAATAATCAAATTATTCGGGAAGTGAAACATGCAAAAACAAAACATAAAATCTGACTGGTAGCTACTCTTGCTTATTACCAAGTATCCACGAGGTAATCACCAAGTCGGATTCTTCATAAAACTATTATCGGTTTCTAGATTCCTTTTAAACTTTTAATTCATGTTATGTATCTATATCTATATGACCTTTCACTCTTTCTATGTATCCAAATGTCATACATTGATACACTTTTTCCAATCAGACATTCTTCCGATGATATCTCAATTTAGTCATATACTGTCATTCTCACTTACATCTCCATTCTGTGTACTGTGACTTTCCATGGTTCTTGGGATCTTTAGTTCACATGACTGCACCCTAAGACTATTTCGAGGTGTTACGATGTGTCGGTGACCCACACGCGCTCCATCGGAATGCCAACGAAACTCTTTAACCATTAAGTCCTTTTACTTGTTGGAAACACTTTTTCAAATTACTATTAATATTCACCCTAATCATTTTCCAATAATTTCTCACGTATGTACAGAATCCATTAAGTATTCCCAGCCAGGTCATATCCTGAATCTGACTCACTATGCTCTAAGCATGAAGTCATCAGGACATGTTCATGACACTTCTGATCGATCCAAGAAGCTCGTAGAATTCGATCTAATCTTATTTCAAACCCTTTTGGAATCTTAGGATTACTTATAATCCTTGTGTCGTGACTTTCAATAACTATTTCCTTTCGGAGACTCTTTCTCATGCATCTTGAATCTTGCCAAGATCATGCTTCATATGGCTAGGTCTATACTGATGATAACATCTATCTGATAGATGTCTATGGATTATGTGAGTATGTTGCACCTTCTTTATATCTCTCATGCCAAATCATCACACTTTGCAATGATAGGAAACTCCTTTCCTGGGGCTATGCATCTTGAATCTCATCAAGATCATCTTGGCAGAGTTTCGATCTATCTCATAGACGTTTGAAACCAACTGAGTATGTCGTATCTCTATTAAGTCTTTCATATCGATTCGTCTCTTAATACCAAGTCATTACACTTTGTAATGAAAAGAGACGTTTCCTAGAAACAGTATGTAACCCATATATGGGAATAGTAGATAACAACGATACTCCCACTGGCTTTGACACGGTTATGGACTATTCACAAAATCCAAAACTTTTGGCACTTTTTGAGAATCCAAACCTTTCTGAAATCTTAATGGAAATCTTTCAGCCCTTTCTTAAAATCCAATCCTTTGGCATATTTTGAGAATCTGAATATCCTTTCTTGCGAGATGCCCGTGGGGTGTAATCCCGGGCTTATGTACCTTTGTATTGGCACACTCTTTGTAAGTCCCTATTTGTGTGTTGGTGATCAACACGCGCTCCACTAACGACTTACAATGTCCCATACTGTATCCTTTCAGATTTCATCTTCTATTGAGAGTGCTTCTCTCGGAATCAATTACTTGACTCTGAGTATCGTCTCACTCAACCAGATGTTCTGAAGGTATGTTCTGTCCATGTTGCTTTCTTTTGATGATTCAATTACTCCCACTGGTTTTTACACCAGGTGTAAAATCGATTAAACAGTCACATAGACTGTATCTCCTCCTAAGGTTCTCTTAATTGGCAGCAACCGGGTTCACCAATGCTTCCAAGTAGTCAGATTGTAAATCCGTGCCAACTATAGTGATTTACCACCAATCGTTATGTTACCCCGATCATAACTACTTATGATGGTGATCAATACTACTGGTCAAGAGAAGATTATGTCAGTTGTAGAACAGAAATCTGATTTCTGCTCCAAGCCTAGTGATGACTAAAGGTTGTTTCACTTGGCTAATCCTGAACCCATTCAGAACTGTCCCAACTCCCACTATTTCCTAAGAACATGAGTTCTTTCTAAAAGAGCTCTTCTTTTACAGGTACAATGGGATAGCCAGTGAAATGACATTGCTGATCAGGTTCAGGCTAGTCATGAGGTTCGGACGAACGCTACATGACCCTGGACTTTCTATGTGCAAGTGGGATAATCCCAGCTTCACATTTCAGACAGTGTCTACAAGACCTACTTATTCTAGGATGTGGTTGGAATATGGTTTATATGGTCTGACTGGATTAGTATTCAATTTATCGGAAACTAATTGACAATGTATCTCATACATCGAGGATCGAACTATTTCGATTAAAGCTCCATTATCTTCCCTAAGACACATTATAACCGTTAATGTTATTGGAAGAGAATAAACCGTGAAACATTTTCTCAGTTTATGTTGTCACTCAGGTTCTGTGGATCTTATACTTCCTTTGAAGTCCCTGAACTGTTCAAGGTTTCAATTCAATCGCTTATTCTGATAAGCAATGCCATATTTGTCATACTGATTGACAAATATCGTGAAGTATAAACAATTGTGTTCTTTTTGAAGATTCGAGCAATACACAATAACTGATGTGTTTGTTGCTCCTAATCTTAATGTCTTTTACATCTTTATATAAATTTATGACTTTGTTAATTCTGTTCAAGACTTGCAATCATCACTTGACTCTAAGTCAACTGATTCCAAAATCCTATCCTCTGGATCTTTGGGTGATTCAATTCTTGCGACATGTGCTTTATAAAGAACTTAATCATCTTCTGACTCTAAGTCAAATGATTCCAAAGTCCTGTCCAACTAGATCTTTGGGTGATTCATTTCTGGCCACATTAAGAACTCAATCCATCATGAAACTCTAAGTCAAATGATTCCAAAGTCCTGTCCAACTGGATCTTTGGTTGAATTGATTCTTATGACATTTACATTAACAATCATAAAGGCTCCTGAATCTAAACACTTTGGATGCATCAACATTCAAGTTATTGTTATTCATGCATTCAACACATTCATACAACATTTCAAGGATAATTTCAAACAACCAGGTGTTAAAAGAAAATCGACAATTTAATTAAAACAAAAAAAATCCTTGAACTATGTATTATATGATAGACAATGTCATACGTATCTAATAAGCTAATAACATGATTTTAATATCTAACTAAACTTCAAAACTGCATGAGCTGGAAATCCAATCCAAATGTGCTCCTATACGCCAAAGTCTAGTCCCCTACTGATTCCCTGCATACAAACCAAAATGTGACTATCACATTATGCATCAAGGAATTTTGGAACAGGAGTTTTGAGGTTTTTTTAGATATACCTGAGATTCCAAAAGATTTCGACCTTGGAGCGTCTTCCAATCTTTCTGTGACTGTATCCGATTCTGTGGATTCCCAGTTTGAGACATGTCCAGACGATCTGGATCATTTCTTGCTGCGTCTCTTCACTAGATTCAATCCAGAAGTAGCTGGACCATTGGAGCTATGCCTATCCAAGAGTGACTCGTATAAAGTCAATAGTGGACGCATTTCCATAAAATCCTTTTTCTGGTCTTCCTTTCTATACGTCTGAATGAACAGATCGTACTTACTAGTCAGCGAAGCGAGTAGGATGTTAACACTCATCTCCTGACTCATAGAATAATCAATTTTGTACAATTCGCCTATGTATACTTCAATCTAAAGAACATGCGCATCGATGCTACTTCATTCTTTTAGCTTACACTCTGCAAGTCTTTCGAAGATCCTAGCTCGTTCCTCTTCAACTGGTTTTTGGAACTTTTCCTCAACCAATTGCATTAACTCATATGGCCCCAGAGATTCAAAACTGCGGAACTCGGGGTCAATGGTCAATAGCATGAGGTCACGAATTTCTTCAGATTCATCAACTAAGAAGTCATGCTTATCATAAAAACTCTTTATGATGACTTGTTCCGGTGGAACTGGGATCGGATACTCGGTGAGATGTAGCTTGCCAGCAATAATGAGAACCAGTCTCCAATTACGAAGCCATTCCTTACAGTTAAAGCCAGTCAGCCTTTCCATATTTGGCAGGTGCATTCTGAGGCTCTCAGAAATGGGTGAAGGAGGAGAGGGAGGAGAATAGACACTTGATTTAGACATCTACAACTACATAATTTATCAGTTTAATCAATTTCTTTAAATAATTACCCAATTTATTATTTATTAAGTCTAGGATCCAAAATACTCCAACTATGATGTGAAGAGGGATGTCGTAATCACAACATAATGGTCATTAAGGTAGATAATACACTTATCAATTTCATCATATGAAATTCCTAGATCTGTTGAGATTCATTGAACAGTTCAATGGCATGTTTTAATATCGGATGTGCCCCATTGTTTGTGATTAGGATGTCGAGGATCACAAACCGGGTGTGAATAACCATGCAAATTAGTTCGGTACTCTCGAATTCAATTACCATCTCTAATTGACATGCCGGTTAACCACACACACTCCATCAATAATGGTAAGATCGAGAAACCCATTGCAACTCTTTGTGGACCGCTGTTGGCGTGCCGGTTAACCACACGCGCTCCACCAACATTCCACAAAGTGCAATGTGCAATTTCATGGGTTAGCAACTCATTCACATTTTTGACCTAAAGTAACTAGATTGGGATTTTGTTCAAGGTTCTAGTACTTTCAATTATAGCATTATACTTTTAAGAGGCTTAGCGGTTCTATCAAACCCGTTCAGCTAACGACACTCGACTGACCAGGAGAGCGGTAGGTGAGAGTATACACCCATTAGACTACCATTTTATAGGCAGTCGCCTTATACCCTCTTTATATGACAGTTTTGTGAATGAGGCCTACTAACTGTAAGACTAACCAATTTTATCTTTCATATAAATACTAACTTTTAATCATAAATATATAAGATATATTTTAATCTTATTAAAATATTTTAGATTTAATTTTAATCTAATTTTCGCAAATTTATAAGGATTTTTTGAAAATTTTAATTAAATCTTTAAGTGATTAAATTGGTCTTTTAATTAAACAATTTAATTAAACTAATTAAATCAAGGAGGGGGATCACAAAAATTAATCAAATTAATTTCCTAACCTTATCCCTTAATTTCGAAATTAGCATGCATGGGATAAAGGGTTCCAGTTATTTAATTAAGCAGCAATTACCAAAAATAACAACCTAATATCCAAGGCAGCTAGAAATCGCAGAAAAGGCAAGGGAGGCTAGGGTTTTCTAAACCCTAGCCACCAACTATGATCATGGCCTCCACAAGGGTTAAATTTCGAAAACCATTCGATCAAAAACAAGTAGTTATATTAAATTCATAAGAAAAACAGACTGGCTCTGATACCACTAAAGGGTTTTACACAAACTCTGAACAAGAAAATTCCTAAGTTCACATGCAACCCTAAATAAGATCTATGTTTTTCTACTATGAACATATTATATAAAACCTAAAGGCTAACAATTATTTCTAAAGAATAAATCAGAAGAACCAACCTTTGATTCTTGATCCAGAAGCTAGCAGCACAAGTGTCCTGCCTCAAATGGAGTCAAGCCCAAGCAACAGAGGAGAAGACAGAATTCCAGAGAGACAGCAGTGAAAGTGGCACAGGTTTTGGGGTGGCCAGGAGGTTCCTTTTATAACCTCCAAGGTTTACAGTCAAAACCCTAAGGAGCCCTTTATTGGACAAGCCTGTGACCCATTTGGACAAGCCTCCAAAACCCTAACTAGGGTTTCGAAAATATGGAGATGGCCTCTATAATTTCGTCCAACATGAGGCTTTCATTGGCTAGCCTTTTATTAAACTATTGAATAATTACAAAACCAGTCCCTGCACTTTTAATTAATTAAATTAATCACTAAATTAAATCCAATTAATTCTAGATTAATTTCTAATTAATTAATATAGTTTCTAATTAATATATTATCACTTTAATATATTAATAAACTATTTATTTTATTTCTATTGGTTTATTAAGCATTTAATAAATCAACATTTTTCTCTATTGAACTCTATGACAAACCTCTAGCTTTGAGGGCAACCCAAATGGACTTTGCTTCTATTAATAAGATAAATACAAATATAAAGTCATAGCTTAGACACCTAATCCAACATACATATCTAATATTTTATTATTTTAAATGTTATCTTAAATTTAAAATGATGAAAAAATTATTATTTTCAGATTTCAATTATTTAAATTAAAAAAATTCACATAGCCATAATTTTAACAAGAAAATAATATTATTAATGTCAACCTTAATATGTTTTTATTATTTTCTTCTTCACTGTCAAGAAAAAAGGAAATTCTCAACATTTTAAGTTTTTTGGGTAAATTATTATTCTAGGAATCTATATCTTCGTTCATAAATTATTTATTTACTATAGGTGAATCAAATGTTGGTGGTTCCAATGATGGTGATGCAATTATTGATATTCTAAAGGATCTTCTCATTAGTCAATCATGTGATCTAATTGGTTTCTTAAGTCAGTTTATATATCCTTATATTCTTCAAAACTTCAGCAATCAATATTTTTTTCAAGAAAGAGCAATACTTGCACCAACAAACGAGGTTGTTCATAAAATAAATGATCGTTTACTATCATTCTTTCGAAGAGAAGAAAAAGAATATCTAAGTTTATACAGTATCTACTAAGCAGAGTTTGTGCACGGGCAATTTGATGAAAGTTTATACTTATTTGATGTTCTAAATGGTATTAACCTTTTAGGTTTACCAAACCATAAGTTACTTTTAAAAGTCGGTGTTCCTGTTATGTTATTATGAAATATTGACCAGAAAACTGGCTTATGTGATGGAACTAGACTTCAAGTTATATTACTTGGTACTTAATTTGTTATTGAAGCAGTCGTTATATATAAAAGCAATATTGGACACCGCACTTTTATTTCAATAATGTCTTTGACACCTCGAGATAAAAATATTTTTCTTTCAAATTCTAAACAAGACAATTTCCACTTGTCGTTTTTTGCTATGACCAGAAATAAAAGTCAAGGACAGTTATTTTCAAAGTTTGACTTGTTTGTAAGACAACAAGTGTTCACACTCGGTTAATTATATATTGATTTATCTAGGGTTAAGAGTAGAGAAGAATTAAAATTATTAATTTAAGATAAGGATAGTAATATCACCAATAAAACTTCCAATGTTGTATACAAGGAAGTGTTTATAAATTTATGTAACGAAATATGGTTTTTGTACTTATGGCATCATTTATTTATTACTTAGATATTTAGTCATCAATTTTGTTATTTGTGACTTATTCTTCTATTTGTTTATGTATAAATAATTTAGATTACCAACATCCTTCTATTATTAAAAAATTAACAAGTAAAGAAATTATTTTTATTATATAATTTTTTTAACTTATAAACCATGCTGGACACGGGCTAATAAACGTGTGTGTGTATGTGTGTGTGTGTGTGTGTATATATATATATATATATATATATATATATATATATATATATATATATATATATATATATATATATATATATATATATATATGTTGGATCATAAATGTGATTGAGTCAATTGCGCATACTTTTGTTATGCCTTTAGATTAGCGTGTATTTATGGGTGGGCCTGTCCATTCCATATTAAGTTTTTGTATATAAGGCATGCACGTACCCTAATTAGGGTTAACTTTTGTAATTCATGTTCATGGCACTCATACATAATAGTTCTCTCTGAATTGTTCTTGAGTTGCTTATTACAATCATTCGACATCAGTTCTTCATATTGTGTTCTTGTTAATTATTATTATTCCGCATTATTGAATCTTGATCCATTACTTTGGTCTAACAATTTTTATCTGAGCAGGAGACTGTGTAATTGATAGATCTCTCTTCTGTTGAAGTTTTTAAGCTTTTATTCACAGATTTGTTCCTGATCGTCTTAATCGATTCTAGATATCAGATCTAAATCGTGTGTTTAAACCTTAACTTGATTTATCTTTAAACATCTGATTCATATCTTTAACAAGATCACATGGCGCACGATGATCCACACTCTCAATCATTCAACTTATCCAGCAGCATTGGATCTACCACAAGGATCCCGATCTTATTTACTGACGACTACGAGGTCTGGGCGCTACACTTTGAAGATTTTGTTCTTCGAATAGAAGAACATGGATCAACCATCTGGCAAGTTATCACTGTTGAGAAATTCGCTCATACTACCATAAGGAGGGTTATCAAAACCCTGAAAGAATACAACGACCTTCTTGTCGCTCACACTGATATTCCTCAAGACGAAACGAACAAACTGATGTGCAACATAAAAGCCTTCAGAATTATTCGATTCTCTCTTCAATCAGATACACTCTGATTGGTCAGTTCCTGTGAAACTACGAAGGAGATATGGGACAGACTGCAAGAATTATACTCTGGAGATGCCCTTTTTGAGCACTCAATTCAAACCACTATTCTCTCTGAATTCGGATCCTTTGAACAAGCTCAGGAAGAAACCTTGACTCAAACTTTCAACTGCTACAATCATCTTTTAAGCAGATTACTCAAGTACAAAATTGCTCGAACTGTGATTGAGCAAAAGGTCACTTTCTTAAATTGCCTTCGATCCGAGTGGAAAGCCATTGTTTCAACCATAAAGGCGCATGAGCAGTTTAAATCATACACTTTGGCAAAAGTGATGGGTATTCTCAAATCCCACGAGAAAGAAATCACCTCAAAAGAAAAAACGACCACAAGCCTGGGTTCCCTTGCTCTTGTCGCGAAGGGAAAGAAAGCCAACGATGATGATTCGGAGTCTGAATTCTCCGATGAAGAGCTAACAAGGGAAGATAAAGCTCTTATGGTGTCTAATCCTAAGAAATTCTTCAAGAAGAACTTCTCCAAATTCAAGAACAGAAGCAGACAAAGAAATTTCAATTCCGAAAAACCCAAGGAGGATGTTCAAAGGAAACAAAAATATGAAGATGAGAAGAAGCTGGTTGGCGATTCCGGTTATGACTATCAATACTACAAAGGCAAGAACCACTTTATGAAAGACTTCTTACTCTGAAATCAAATTGAAAAGAAGGAGCAAGTAAAGGATGAAGTGTATTATGCAAAGAAGATTGCAGACCTGAAGAAGGATGATGCTTCAAATGCCAAGTCAGTGTTTGTGGTGCAGGAGGATAGTGAGTACGGTGCAGTTGAAGTATGGTCAACGGATTCAGATGATGATAAGGTGAGGAGACCAACGCACGGTCGATGCCTTGTGGTGAAGGGAGACAGCTCCGAATACAGGGGATACTCAACTGATGGGTGCCAGACGTCAGCAAGCTGCTTTGCTGTGAAGCCTGTTTCGGAACAAGTTGAAGAATGTGAAGCTGTCGTCAACAAGGTACGCTCTATCCTTAAGTCCTTAAATATTTGCTCTTCCACTTATGATAAAGAATTAGATGATCTAAGGTTCACTGTTTCTAATTTTAGTGATAGTTTAAAAAGAACATGACTTAGTAATTCTAATATAAGTGATCAATTTAGCAGGGTATCTCTTAAAAATGTGGAGAGGAGGATGAAAATCGATGTGTTGGAGTTAGAGTTAATTAGGGCTAAGGATGACGTTATATATGTCAAAAGAGACAATTTTTTTCTTGTTAAACAGAGAAATATTTTTTGTTTGATTGCGAAACGTCTTTATAACAATATTGCTCAATTGCATCTTGATTGTGATATAGGAAGGGGTTTGCACAAAATGATTTTGCCCTTTCTTGAATTGAAAGATGATGAAATCGATGTTGAATGTTACAAATGTGAAACCATTGTTTCATCTGACGATGTGTCGGAAGCCTATCGTATTGGACTAGACAAAATTGAAAATTACATACAGTCCAAAGAACACAAAAGCATGGTCAAAGAATATTTATCAGAAAATGATAAAGAAGAAATTAAAACTGCCACCTTAAAGAAATTTCACTCATTATGCACAAAATTAAATTCCGAAGATACCTTCATCACTGAGAATGTCTCCGACTTTGATGAAAGTGAAATGAGTGAGATATCTGTTGAGGATGAGGTCGATTGTTCTGTTTTTGTAAATAATCAAACTGAATCTAAGAAGGATCTCATTTCCGAAAATTCAGTCACTTTCGCAAGAATTGTTGAAAACAAAGGATCACAAGTCTTAAATGAACAAGCAATAGTTTTTCCGAAAATTAAAATTGTTCCAAATCAGGTTTTTGTTAAACAAGGACTAAACACAAAAGATACTTGAGAACTTAAAGTCCTTGTTGATAACGATAATTCCGATGGTTGTGATTCTTTCTTTTGGTCTGAACCAATTGATAACTTAGACGAAACTAAAGGACTTTCCGAAATGACCTCATGGAAGTCTTAAGGCAAGTATATTTTAGGATCTTTGAATCTCAAAGATTCATTCTCTCAGCCAGGGACAAGTGGCACAAAGCCTATTTAGAACTCTACCTTCGGCATTTTTAAATCCATACCAACCAAACTATCAACCTCAGTATCTCATATTCATAAGTCACCCGAAGAGCTTATAGCTAGAAGGAGACAGATGAATGCTCGGTATAAAAAGAATTTGAAGGAACGAAAACAATTTTGGAGAAATAAAAATGATAAAAATTATTTCAATCCTAATTTAAATTCCACTCAAAAAGTTGGTACCACAAAAATTCCGAAATCGCAACAAAGTTCATCCACAAAACAGCCTTTTCAAAAATCTCATACTTTTGTGAATATGGCTGAAAAACTCACAACACCCGAGTCAACAAAAACCAACTCTTTCAAACCTGTTCTTAAGTCGAACGATTTAAAGGGAAAAGCCAAACTCTATCCCAAACCCCAACAGAAACCAATTTTCAAGGAAGCTAAATTCACACAGGTTCAAAAGCATGTTAAATCAAAATTGTCTTCTCAATCAATCACATCTTCAAAAAGTTTGGAAAATATTTAGACACCAATTCTGAAAACAAATACTTTTGTTCTACCAATGTCTCGCTTTGCTAAAGAAATTTGGCAAACCACCAAAACGAAAATATTTCTCTTCGAAAATGAGAAAAATCAACCTCCAAAGAAGAAATCATTTTGGGTTGACAAGTCAAATATATTTCCTGTTTCCCAGAAATTCTCACATGGACCCACATTGGTTTGGGTTCCTAAATCTCTCTAAATTGTGCAGGTGATGCGTGACGAACAATTTGATCCAAAATGGTATATTGATAGCGGCTGTGCGCGTCACATGACAGAGAGAAGGGAAGAACTACGGGAGTATCGCCGCTATGAAATGGAGGAAAAATTCGCTATGGTAATAATGCAACTGGAGAAATTAAAGGCTATGGCATGATCACAAATGGCGAACTCTCAATTCGGAAGGTAGCATATGTGAAAGGTCTCCAACACAATCTAATCAGCGTTTCACAATTGGTGGTTGGAACTGGGCTCAGAGTGTCATTTGACGAAAATGGTTCGAAACTGATAAAGAAGAGGACAAAGAAAATCATTCTAAAGTCAAGACGAAAAGGCGAAATGTTCCCTCTTGATACGCAGCCCATCAAAGGAAAACCGGCCATTTGCCTACTCACGAAAGCTGCAAATGATGATAGCTGGCTTTGGCATAGACGCCTGTCACACATGAACTTCAGAGACGTTAACAAGCTCGTACTTCGTGATCTGGTGCGAGGATTGCCGCTACTGAAGTATGATAAAGATCATCTAAGTGATGCATGCGAACTCGGAAAACAAAGTAGAAAGAGTCACTCCACTATCATCAACACAAAGATAATTGAACCTCTGGAATTATTGCATATCGATCTTTGTGGTCCATCTGCAATCGAAAGTGTAGCTCACAACAAGTAAATTTTAGTTGTGGTGGATAATTTTTCTCGTTTCACGTGGGTCTTCTTTCTTAATCATAAATCCGAGGCAGCTGCGAACATGATAAATTTCATCAAACAGGTGGAAGTTCTACTCCAAAAGCAAGTTCGAATGATTAGAAGCGATAATGGCACAGAATTCAAGAATCAAATTCTAGATGATTTTCTTGTGAGCAAAGGGATTTCCCATAACTTTTTCGCTCCATACACTCCTCAACAAAATGGGGTGGTAGAAAGAGGCAATTGTTCTCTTTGTGAAGCTGCTCGCACCATGCTTTCTTTTGCAAGACTTCCTTTGTATTTATGGGCCGATGCCATCGCAACAACATGCTTTACTCAAAATCGCTCAACGATCAACAAGCGGTTCCTACTCACACCTTACGAAATTATCAACAAGAGAAAACCGAACGTGAAATTCTTTCATGTTTTTGGATCAAAGTTCTTCATTTTCAACTCTAAGGAGAAACGAGTTAAGTGGGATGAAAAGGCTGATGAAGGAATATTTCTGGGTTATTCCTTAACGTCCAAAGCCTATCGTGTTCTGAATAAACGATCTCGGAAGATCAAAGAAACATACTATGTCACCTTTGATGACAAGTACAACTCCAGAGCTCAAAACAAAGTGAAGCAGTATGCAGAAATCTTTCCTGAATCAAATCAAACAACCACTCCTCTCATGAATTTGTACAAAGAATTTATGAACTTGTTTGACAAGCCTGAAACTGCAAAATCAGCCGAGACAAATGCGAAGGATAACCAAGGGGATGAATTACTCAAGATTGTAGACGCCGCTTTGAATGAATCTGCTACTATTCCGAACTTGTCATCCACAAATCCAATTCCGACTTTAGACGACACAGTCCACACACCTGAGGTTCCGACCTCTATTCCCACCTTTATTCCGATTCTTGTTGAACAGGAACATGAATCCTCCATGTCTCGAACACATATTTTGGATTGTCAATCCCAGGGGGAGAATTCAGTGCCGATCCAGGGGAGGGTCCATCTACAGGGCAGAAGGAGACTATTCCCACATTCAAGGGAGGACATACGGATATCACCAATAACGAATCTCACGCAAACTTCTAGGGGAGAATGAGAATGAAAATAATGGTGATGATACACAATCAGAAGTACAATCGGAAACAGAAGAAATCTTAGCAAAACTCAACCCAGAATACGACCCAAACTATCCTCCTATGCTCAAATGGACGAGAAGTCACCCTCAATCTCAGATAATCGGAGAAATGTCAGTAGGTGTTTTGACAAGATCTCAACAAAAAGCGAATCAAACTGCATTATTTTCTAAAATGGAATTTTGCATGTTCAATTCATTTATCTCAAATATAGAACCCAAAACGGTCAAGGTTGCACTTGATCATGCTGACTGGGTTCAAGCAATGCAAGATGAATTAAATGAGTTTGAACGCAACAAGGTCTGGAGATTAGTTCCGACTCCCGAAAAAGCATCTGTTCTTGGAATGAAATGGGTGTTTAGAAACAAACTAGACAAAGAAGGGAACGTTGTTCGGAATAAAGCTCGATTGGTGGTTAAAGGTTATTTCCAAGAAGAAGGAATTGACTACGCAAAGACTTTCGCACCAGTTGCAAGATTGGAATCTGTTCGGATCTTTCTTGCATATGCAGCACACAAGGGCTTTGATTTCTATCAAATGGATGTCAAGTGTGCATTTCTGAACGGTGAGCTAGAAGAAACCGTTTATGTCGAGCAACCTCTAGGTTTTGTCAGCAACAAGCATCCGGATCATTGTTACGTTTTGGATAAAGCTGTGTATGGTCTTAAACAAGCCCCAAGAGCATGGTACGAGAAATTGACTCGCTTTCTCAAGGAGTCAAAATTCAAGCAAGGCTCAGTTGATCCAACCTTCTTTCGTAAAAAGGAAGGGAACCATCTTATGATCGATCAAATCTATGTTGATGATATCATTTTCGGATCCACTCATCCAAGCTTAACAGCTGAGTTCCGAAAACTGATGGAAACAAAATTCGAGATGAGTTCAATGGGAAAAATCAACTTTTTTCCTTGGTCTTAACATCAGACAAAGCTCCGAAGGGATTTTCATAAATCAAGAAGCCTACACAAGGTCACTTCTGGAGAAGTTCGGAATGTTGGGAGACTCTAAAGTCAAAGTTCCGATGGCCTTCGGAACCAAACTCACTTCTTCACTTGAGAAACCTGCAGCAGACATCACACTTTATCGACAAATGATAGGTTCACTTCTTTACCTTACTTCTAGTCGACCTGATATTATGTTTGATGTATGTTGCTGTGCTAGGTATTAGGCTAATCTAAGAGAACCACACATCACTGCTGTTAAAAACATATTCCGATATCTGAAGAAAATAGCTTCCCTTGGGCTATGGTATCCCTCAGGATCCAACTTTTTTTGTACAAGCCTTCTCAGATGCAGATCTTGGTGGGTGTGAATTAGATCGGAAAAGCACCTCAGGAGGATGTCAACTTCTAAATGGCAAGCTTGTGAGCTGGTAGTCTAGAAAATAGACACGTGTCTCACTTTCCACAGCTGAAGCAGAGTACATTGCAGCTCCTTCCTGTACCTCTCAGGTTATTTGGATTCAAAACCAATTAAGAGACTATGGAATCAATATGAAACATATTCCACTTTATTGTGATTCCGAGAGTGCGATTCGGATTTGTCACAATCCAGTGCAGCATTCTAAGACAAAGAACATTGCACTCAGATACCATTTCATCAAGGATCATGTTGAAGATGGCAACATCGAAATTCATTTTGTCCGGTCATCATATCAATTAGCCGATATCTTCACCAAGGCCTTACCTGAACCTACTTTCAATCGAATCTTACAAGGACTTGGAATGATGGAAGCTGAATCCGTTCCGAAATCTGCCTAACATTCCGACTAGTTCCGAATTTCAGAATGCTTCGGAATCGCAACTGAAAATCAATGATCTCGGAATTGTTGTGTGTATCCTTTTGTATACTCAGTTTATTTTATTATTTTTCTGTTATCTCCTTTTAAATATACATTTTTAAACAAAAATCATCAAAAATATAATTTCATTTCTCATTATTAAAACTACAAAAAGATTTTTTTTTATTTTTTTTATTTTATTTTGGTTACTTCATTTTTTTCTCACAGTGTACAAGAATGATCAAAGACAAAAGATGACAATTTTTTTAAAAAAACTAAGGAAGACAGTACAAAACATTAAAAGAAAAATTACATGTACTTCCTAAAGTTTATAATATTGCCACATGGGGGGTTCACCTAGATGGAACGACTGGTGGATACGCAGCTCACTCCCATCAACGAAGAGCCGCGTTCCATTAGCCAGCATCACATGATACTGATTGTGAGTGGTGGTGAGATTACCGCCGGCCACCAGCCCCTGCGGTACCAGACCTCCACCAGGTCGAACTGCTTGAACTCCACCAGGATTTTGGGTGGCACAGGCTGCAGGAAAGGGTATCCTACTTGGACCATCAGTGGCCTACCAGTTTTGTCGTCATTGAAGGTGGTCAGTCTCACCTCATATCGGTGATTCCATACATTGGTGATGACCCCACCGTAGGTCCCACCAGCATACTCTCCCTCGTGGATCTTGACTTCAACATTGTCATACCTGTTGAACGGTCGCTGGGCCATATCAGAGATTTCTTTTTCTCCTTCTTGCTTTATTTTCCTTTTCTGGTGTACATTTTGCTACTAAGGATCGTTTCTATTTATAGTCAGGGAGTGACCGATTTGTCTTCCACATCATGGAAATTAATTACCCTTTTAGGGTTAATTATGAGAAGGACGACCTTAATTGCGCTCATCAAAGCATTATTGTGGCAGAGACGGTTGATTAGACGGTTGAGTGGACGTTTCCCTCTTTCCCACCGGAGTATTAATGACCTCTCCATGATGGTTGACACTGCGTCAGCAACTGATGGCTTCCTCATCATTCCATGCGATGACGTGTTATTTCTTTTTGTCTTATTTAAAATCACAAAAATATTTTTTTTATGAAACTTTGGATTGACGGAAATCTTTCTTTTACTTTTTCTAGTACCAATTATGAAGTTCGATGATTATTGAAATAAAAACCAATTTCGATATATGGCTTCAGAAACTCTAGTCAAAGATCGCAAATCATTGTCACAATGATGCGCTGTGAGACTCACAAACCTCTCTTAACCAATCTACTAACTCTCCATCACACTCATTTCCATATAACTGTAACCCTTATGAAGGTTCTCAGCACTACCACTGAAAACTGATGGTTACACAATGACTGTGTTAATGATTTCGGAATTGTTTTAACCGCTTTTCCAAATGAAACCCACAAATCCAAACACCAACCTTGAATTGACGGATTCAATTGCGAAATCTCAAGCGTTTCATTTTCTAAGTGATCTTAATGAAATATACTAGACCAAAGTTATTTCTTCCCATAAGATCCAGTTTTTTTCGAGATTTCCAACTTTCCCACAGTCACCACAAAATGTCTTGCCATACTTGTTATTAATGACCACACTGGTCAAACAAGTACTTTCTTCCGATTTCGGACTTATATCAAGTTTCAGAATCCGATGGAAGCTTAACCACCCAAAAGAACCAAATTCATAAAAAGATGCCTTTCAAAGATTCTTAAAAATCAATTGATCGTAATTCAACGGGAAACTACACAAGCACTTTCGAATCTCTCTTGATTCTGAAGGAAGAGATCGTTGCCCGGGATCCATCTGCCGTTATGTCATTCCGACATCACAGATTTCCCAGATATTAATCTTGATTTATTTCTTTTCATTTGGCATACTCTTGCACAAAAATCATTATTGATTTTTCTAACTCTGGTTTCTTGGTGATAAGGTTTCATTTTGAAAGACACTTGGCGGAAAAGTCTAAACCGACGCAAATTTTTGAAATTCAAATGACGTCATAAACACGCATCAATTACAATGTCATTGTCTCTTCAGCTGATTTCTCGCTTTTCACGCGCCTGACAGAGAAACTTTGGGGGCAACTCATCATGATAGCAACAATATTTGGGGGAAACGGAATCGATTTTTTTGGGATTTTCTCTCCCTTCTTGGTTTCCCAAAGATATAAAAAGCTTTTCGCCTGTTTCTGAGGTCATGGATCAAATGGCCTCCAAAACTACGAAACTTCAAGTTCTCAAGGCTGACCTCAAGCATACAACGACAGTCTTAACATCTGCTGTTTCTCAAACCAAGGCTATTCGGAGTTGTGTCTCAAACATAGATTCTTTTCTTCGTCGCACAATAGAAGAAGACGACCCAATTCTCACTCCCTATGTTCGTGGTCATCTTACGAACAAACTCCATCCTGTTCTCCATATGCTAAGTAAACTCAAGGGTGTTTCAGAAGGCGATGCCATTCCGAAACAAGGGGAGACGAGAACAAGGAGACTGACCAGAACAAGAAGACTCCAGTTGACAATATGGAAACTTCGAACGCTTCCAAATAAACTCAGGGAGATGCTTCGAAGGATACAAAATAAAATCTGATCAAGCCTCCATTCTCTTCCACTACAACGAATGTGAATGAACCGTGGGCTGAAAAGTCTGCTGATGACATTCATAAGCTAAAAACCGACTGGGATGATAAAATGAATATTGATGGATCCGTCGGTCCTTCAAAACGAAGATCAAAGCAAATCGGTGAGGATGATGAAGGGGAGGATACTGAGCTCTTCAAAAAGGCTAAATTAGCTAAAGCTGCGAGAGACAAGGAACTAGATGATATTCTAAAGATTAATCGAGAGCTTGAACCCAAGGAAGCCGCTGAAAGAGATGCTGCATTTCTAATGGAATCCCGGAAGTTACATTTTCCTGGGTGGGATTTCCAGAAAATGAAAAAGGAAGCTATAACTGATCCCATTGAAAACTAGTTGCAGCCAATTTGCTCATATGATACTACCAATCAAGTAGATTCTCAGTTCAATTTTCCAATGACTGCGAGAGTGTTTTTAGTTCGGTGCTTTGATGAACTTACAAACAACTCTCAACCCAGTTCAGTCGTAAATGACATGCTCTTCAACTTTTATCTGAAATTTTCCAAGGACCAGTATCTCTCTTGGAGCTTTAAGAAGATTGTCAAGCTGACTCTGAGAATGCCTCAAGTGACATCTCCATTCAAGAATGCTATTTTCCTGGCACGCATGGGAAATGATCAGGAGAAGGATGAACTCTCCTTAGCTGATTTACCGTTCATGATTCCATTTGACTGGGTTTCCCTGTTCAACATCTTGTCGAGATCAACTGATCATCAACCTCTCGCTAACCATGTCAAAAAGCTACTCATGGGTTATATTCTGGAGGTTGCGAGACTAGATATAGAAGTTGCTGCTCTTCTGAATTCTACTTCGGAATACACAGTTGAGAAACCTACCTCCGATCTTAAGCGACGTTGTCTCAGAAAAATAGACAGAAAAGAGTGGAATGTAACATACCCCTCTAAGGAAGGCAATAATTCTGTCAAGAAGACGTTCTTTCTGCGAGACAAACATTTGTATCGGACTCATGCATTGAAGAAAATTCTTGGTCTTATCAACAAGACTTCAGTCAACACTGAAGGTGACAAGAAGTGCTTCAATGACATGTTGACCTGGTATATGGCATTCCGAAAGAGGATCTTTCTTCTGTTTCCGAGAGTATATGAAAGAGTGGTCGACGTTCCGAAAACTGAACCTGAAGAGTAATACTCCTTCGCAATTTGACTCAAAGGGGGAGATTGTTGGATCATAAATGTGATAGAGTCAATTGCGCATACTTTTGTTATGCCTTTAGATTAGCGTGTATTTATGGGTGGGCTTGTCCATTCCATATTAAATTTTTGTATATAAGGCATACACGTACCCTAATTAGGGTTAACTTTTGTAATTCAGATTCACGGCACTTATACATAATAGTTCTCTCTAAATTGTTCTTGAGTTGCTTATTACAATCATTCGACATCAGTTCTTCATATTGTGTTCTTGTTAATTATTCTTATTCCGCATTATTGACTCTTGATCCATTACTTTGATCTAACAATATATATATATATATATATATATATATATATATATATATATATATATATATATATATATATATATATATATATATATATATATATATATATATATATATATATATATATATATATATATATATATATATATATATATATATATATATATATATAATTAGTATTAAATGAAATTCTTAATTATAGTGTTAATGTAAGACTCAATATGGGCCATTAGATCAATATAATCCATGGCTGTAAAAATTTCTATTTTTTTAATAAAACTCATTAAAACACGCGTGTTTCTAAATGATAAACCCCAGTTAATGGTAAAAATGTAAAAATCCGCAATTCCCTACAATCACGCACACAATATCATCGGTTTTCAAATTCTACAGAATCAAACATCAGAGCATAGTTTACAGCTGCGATTCAACGAGCAGGAAACATTGCAATTCAACGATTATAAAAAAATACAGATGAACAATTACAGATGCATTCTGTGAGAATGAACGATTACAAATATACAGATGCATTCTCCGAGAAGTAAAGTTGCATTCTCAGAAGAAAAAAAAATAGTTACGTAAGAGTTTTCAAATTCTCGAAGAATATGTTTAAATATTATCTAGTAATACGTAAAAAATTATCTAAGAATAAAATGATTACAGAGGAATGAGAAGATAATGAAGCATTCTCAAAGAATACCTTACACCACATCCTGAAAACTGTTATACGGAAAGCCCCCATTCTCTGAGAATGCAGGGCAGTACAGGAGACAGAAACAGATGGGCCAACATTTATTTCAATCGAACTACAATCACTTGAGGTAGTCGCGATTGAACCAGGCGCATGGGGAATTTCATCGAGACATCACTTCCAGGCGAACAAACATGTTCCAGCACCATGGGTTCCACTTCAACGGGGTGAGAGGAAGGCAGCAATGGCGAATGGAGAGGGGAACCAATTCGACTGAGTTTTGAGAGAACCGGAATCGATGGGTCACTACAAGACTCGCACAAACCTTCAACAGGATCTGGAATTTGATTCACTCTGTCGACGCCGAGAATGGTGAAAATCGCAATTGTTGATTCGAAATCGCAGTCGCAAGAAGCAGGAAGCCAATGAACAGCTGAATCTGGAATTTGATTGTGATTGCAGATTACCGATTATTTGATTCTAGGGTTTGCAATCAGGCGGTGTCTAATGTTTGTGAAGAAGGCGACACTATTTAGGGTGAAGCAAGACTCGATAATGGGGAAGGGGCGAGGTGGAGGAGCAGTCGCCGCCGGAGGAGCAAAGGCCGGCGAAGCAATCGCCGACAGCAAGAGTGGGAATCGGGTTTCCTTGGTTGGCAAAATAGAGGAGACGAGAGAGATAATGAGAAGAGATTTACGAGCGTATAGGAAGAGAGAATAGAGAGATAATGAGATAATCATAATTCCGAAATTACCCCTATGAAATGATTGGACCAGATTAAGTCCTATAATCACACAATATTTAGAAAATGTATTTGAACATATGTATATATGTATATATGTATATATATATATATATATATATATATATATATATATATATATATATATATATATATATATATATATATATATATATATATATATATATATATATATATATATATACATATATATATAGGGTTGGGTTCAATAAGGGACTAAATTTATCCATGGTACCAAGGGACTAATCTCGATTGTCGGAATAAAAATCATCAGCGGCCAAAAAATAGGTTGTAAATTTCTTACGTCGACGCACATGTAGATGATTATAATAGAAAACCCCACTTCATTTTTTTGTTTTTTTTTATTTTTTGACATTATTCTTTTTCAAAAATGAAAACCGAATATACCAAAATTCATAATTTTTTGTCCTCTACAAATAGACATCCATATTGATATATAAAAAATAATTTTTTTTATAAGTACAACTCTTCTAGATTCATAATGTGAATCTAAACTGTAAAAATTTAAATATGAAGAATTATATTACTTTTAAAACTTTTACTACTTCAATATTATAACCATTTATAAGTAATGTATTTGATTCACAAGTGGATTTACTCATATTTACACGAAAATTTACTTATATTCACATATCAATATCATATACTATTGAGAATTTAATTATAAGTTTTTTACTACTTCAACACTTTAACCATTTATAATGAATTTACTCTGATTCACAATTGAATTTACTTATATTCACACAACAATTTACTCACATGCACATATCAATATTATATGGCATTTTAAATATAATTTGTAATCTGAATATGATTAATTTACTTAAGAATTTTTTAACACTTCAACATTTTAATCATTTATAATAAATTTACTTTGATTCATAAGTTAATTTCATTCACATTCACAGAAAAAATTATTCAGATTCACTTGACAATATCATATGTCATTGTGAATGCCAACAGAGAATAACATAATAACATATCAGATTCACATGTGAATATGAATTGTAAAAATATGAATATAAGTAATTATTTTACTTTTAAAACTTTTACTATTTCAATATTATAACCATTTATAAGTAATATACTTGATTCACAAATGGATTTACTCATATTTACACGAAAACTTATTCATATTCACATATCAAAATCATATAGTATTGAGAAGTTACTAAGCAGTTTTTTACTACTTCAATATTTTAACCATTTATAATGATTTTACTCTCAATCATGATATAAATTATTTACATTCACACAACAATTTACTCAGATTCACATATCAATATCATATGGTATTTTGAATATACTCTGAAATATGAATATGATTAATTTAGTTAGAAATTTTTAACAATTCAATATTTTAATCATTTATAATAAATATACTACGATTCATAAGTTAATTTCATTCACATTCACACAAAAGTTTATTCAAATTCACATCACAATATCATATGTCATTGTGTATGCCAACAGTAAACAGAATAACAGTTCAGATTCACATGTGAATCTCAACTAACGGAAATTTCGAAAAAAAATCATTTTTTGTATATCAATATGGATCTCTATTTGTAGAGGATAAAAAGTTAAAACTTTCTATATATTCAGATTTTTTTTTCGATAAAAAATAAGCCCTAAAAATTAAAAAAAAAACGAAAAAAACGAAGTGGATTTTTTTATAATCCGGTAAATGCACGTCCACCGTAAAGTGTATAATCGTGTGGATGAGATTAGTCCCTTGGTACCATGGTTTATATTTGTCCCTTGTTGAACTTTTGCATATATATATATATATATATATATATATATATATATATATATATATATATATATATATATATATATATATATATATATATATATATATATATATATATATATATATATATATATATATATATATACATGGTTAGGAAATGTGAATTGGTTCTATTTTGTGAATGTAATACCAAATGTGGAACGTCCGATCAAAATAATCTACGGTTTTAGAAGCAGGGGTTTAATCGTAAATTTATGAAAATTAATTAATCATATTTTATAATTAAACCCTTAGAAATGGTATTTTAGTTTATTTATTAATATTTAAAAAACGTAATACCCAATTTTGTCCTAAATTGTTGGGATTTCCATTTAATACATAATTATTTTATTCTATAATATTCAAACCTGTATGATTAAAATTTACTACAATTAAATTAAAAATACAGGTATTTCTTCATATTACGGTGATCAAATATTATCATTCCATTCTTAAAAAATATGACCTTGTTCATAAAACTTTTTGAAAATTAACATTCTTAAAGAATACTAGTGCATATATTCTCAAGAATAACAATGGGCATCGAAATAACAATCATTTATATGGAAACGTTGACACATTCTCGTGACAATCAAATAAAAATACAAATCAGAGTAAAATTATTTTAAGAATATGTATGTTTTTATAACTATTCTTAAGGAATTAGCATTTTAAAATAATATACATTCTTAAAGAATAAAAATGAATTACATTCATTCTCAAATCTATATACAAGTACATTCTACAAGAATGAAAAAAAAAATTTATGCTAATAATATCATTGAAAGAAAAAACAACATTATGAAGAGAAATAATAGACATTCTTGAACGTAATGAGAGATATTGTTGAAAATTAAGTTGCATTCTGAAGGATTATGAAATCTAAAAAAATATTCATCTTCAAAGAAATATTCATTCCGAAAGAATATGCAAAAAACATATTCCGAAAGAATAACATTATATTTAAACTCGGCACGGCACCATGTATAGAAGAATCAAAATAATCAAGTTCATTAAAACTTCGTTTTTCTTCTTTTTTCCGATTCTTGTTGCCTGCAAAAAAACATATACTACCAAATTAATAAAACAACAATAAAAATAACAATTTTTTGCTTAAACATGTTAATAACACATACAACTAATTTAATCATAAAATCACTATAACGTAAATGCTAGAAAGAAGAATCACAGTAACAATGTTTTTAGGTCGTCTATTTCCTTTTCATTTTGCCGCCGTCAATGCTAAAAAAGAAGAATAATTACAACAATGTAGGTGTGTGCTTTTTTGCTGGTTTGATTCATTTTGTCGGCATCAACGTTTTTAGGTCGCGTATTTCTTTTTCGTTGGTCTGGAGTATGTTGCAGTGTTATGGATGAAACCTAGAGACGGGGGAGAAGAAAAAAAAGGACGGAGAAGTAGAACAGGGTTGAAGAATATGGTGACGGCTCTTAGGGTTCTTCCGCAATTATAGATTTTATTTTAGGTAAATTGGTTTGTTATTTTGGGATAATAATTTAACTAAATGGAAAATTTGGTCTTATATTTATACAATAGTTATGGTTTATACATGAATATATATATATATATATATATATATATATATATATATATATATATATATATATATATATATATATATATATATATATATATATATATATATATATATATATATATATATATATATATATATATATATATATATATATATCATTATTATTATTATTGTAATCGTCGGTATTCTAAGAATTTTGGCAAATGGATCAAGGAATTTGAAGAGGCCTGCTATTAGAAGAGCGCGTGCTCTCTTTTATGAGCGCGTGTTTTGCGTACCTTCGAAGCTTCAGCTTTAAGTGTGTACTTCACACAAGGGATTTTTCTTGCATGTCAAAACTACCTTCCACTATCTGTCCATCGCCCTTCTGCCCCCAATGAAATTACACCATCTATGGAAAATGTGTACAACTGTTCTCCCTCCGACTTCGTGCCCATGATACCAGTATTCGATTTCTGTTTTGTGGTAGTATTCGATTTGTGGTAGTATTCGATTTCTGTTTTGTGGAGTTGGACCTTTTCTTTTTCTACCCTGCCATCATCACTCCAAAAAAACTGTCGCTCGATTTGGTTTTGGTCTGTTACTAACCGTTCGCTTTCCGCCTCCTTTCGTAAACCCCAATCTTCAATAAGTAGCCGACTGATTTAGCAGCTTGTTAGAGAATGAGATGGAAAATATCTAAAGTGGTTGATTATCTTCCCCACGAGTTAAAGCATCTACATATTTTTCTTTGAAATTAGGGTTCGTGGTTTGGCAAGTTGATTTATACATGGTCACACCTTTTGATATGTGTTTTAAATCCAAATTGTTGATCCAAAAAGAATGATTTCAACATGGATTTGGTATAAATGAAGTGCATATTGACATCCCATGAAATTTAGATTTGTTCATGGTGGTTACGTGAACACAGATAACGCATACCAACTAAAACAAGGTCACCATTGATGTGGATGTTGATGACGAGATCTTGGTTTCATATAGTGCTTTTGATAATCAGTCTTCTCATATTGACATCTTAAGTCAAACCGGGAAATCGAAGGAAAATCCAAATCGAGCATCTGTCGGTTTAATAACGCGGTAGTTTTTAGCTATTGCGAGTTATTTGGAGCTGGAGGAGGAGTTACATTCCCGATTAATAACATCATACACATCGATGATATCCTTCCTTGGGGCGGACTGGATAAACTCAAAGTTCCAGAATCTGCCCTGTTCCACTGAACATGGACCCGCTGGCGCCATAGAAAGCAAAGAAAACCGGAGGGAACCGCCATCTAAGAGCTCACAATACCGTGGAGTGACGTTTAATCGTCGGACTTGGGAGATGGGAATCAGATATATGGTGCGATCATCGTCTTCTTCTGTTCGTTTTATGTGCATGTTTGAATCTTTTAGCAGTTTCAATTGTAACCTATAATTGATCTGCATATTCTCTTTCTAATTTGGAAGTTTTCTAAAACATCTAGGATTTCCTTACGATGCAATGATGAACTACCAAACTACTTACCGCATGACCCGTATGGATCCAGGATCCATTATCTCGGTTACTTGGTGGGATACATCAACATAAGAGATTGGTGCAAGCCATCCACCATTTGGGTGCTTGTTTCTATGGGTGCTTGTCGTTGGTTTCCTATTTATCTGGCAATTTCCATTAGTCGTCAAAGCTTTTATTCGGTTCAATCAACATTGTTGCTACTACTTTAGTTGTCCGAGCAGAAATTGAAAGTAATGGAGGGGTTGTTCACATGATTTGGTATTGGGATATCCACCTTCAACTATGTTGGTCCCAAATTAGATTATTGGTAAGAATTCTTCTAATTAACATTTGAATTTTGATATTGATGTTATGGAGAGTATGGAAGAATCATCATACTAATTATTTGGTACACCCCCTCTATCCATGAAGCTATTGATCCTGGTATTATTTCGAAATTTGAGCGACCATTACTGAAAATTACTAATTTTGAGAAACGATTAGAATACTACAGACAATTGGATTTTGTAGATGTTAGCTCTATAATGTTTTTGGCTATGAAATTACATGCAAGTAAAAGAAAGAAGAACGTTGAGAGAAGAATTCTTAAGTTCAGAAATCCAAAATTGGGTAGCCATATAGGTTAATTATTAGTTGTCAGCTGAATAAATGAAAAAATCGGATGTCTATATTGGGTTTAAAGATGGGGCTATAAATTGTTAATTATTTGCCTATCACTTGTTAGTATTGGGTTGTTGTGATTCGTGAAGGATTATCTCCCACCTCACACCCTAGAACCAACATGTTATTGGGTAAGACACATTAAATTTGATTTTTTTATTACTTTTTTAGCAAGATGGACTTCAACGACTGTAACTTGCATTCGCATAGACTGAATGGTGTTTGAATAGGCAAATAATACAAGAGTTATTCAAGACTGACTTTGTTTTTTTTTTTAGGGATCCTAAGATAATAATGGTTTTGGTGTAGAAATTTGGCAAGTAAAGTTATAAAAGAAAGTTGGAACCTGTATAAATTCACAAAACATGAGATCAAAAAATCAAATTCATAATAGCAACATCTTGATGAAAACAAGAAGGGACAATGCTTAATTAACTGTGGCTACTAGCACTAGCTTCCAGTTTCACATTTCCATCCAACAATAGAGGTAAACTTTATCATATTCTTCTTTCATTATAGGGTCGGTTTTCACATAGTTCCTGATTACTTAACTTTTCAATTTTACATACATTTGCAAATAAGTCGTACATCTTTTAAAAGAAAAATATATTCTAATGTGAATGATTGTTTATTTATTTGTTCCCTATTAAATTTAAGCGATGAAGAAACTTGAGGACATGTGATTGAAATTGAAGCTTAGACTTATAACATAAATATATTATGCTTGGTTACTACTATGATATAGAGATGTTATTTAATGATGTTTTTTATTGGTTAAGGATTAGTGATTCCAAGTTTGTAATGAAAGGAGAAGTTAGAGACTTGCAAAGCCAAACAAATCTTGGGTTAAGGGCTCACATAATAAGGTAATAATTAAATGTGGATAAGGTAATAAGAAAACGCTCATATAATAAAATCAATAATACCAAAAAAGTATGTAATGGTCATAAAAATTAAGAAAATAAAATCTCTAAAGAATGATTCTCTATTTTAAGAAAAATTTAAAAAAGGGTGTAACTAATTACCGTGTGTTGGTGGTTGCTGTATTGGATCTAAATCTTTAAAGAACAATTTTTTTATAATCTACATACTTTCAGATCCACATGTGAATACTTGAAGTGTACATGATTAGGCTAGCTTTGATTTTAACAACAATCTTGAACCAAAACATCTGATGTAGTTTGAGAAATCTTTATAAAAGAAAGAAAAAGTAGAAAAGGATATCAATTCTGTTCTAAGTTCATTGTTCGTATATTGGTAGGACAATAATTAATGTCCTGAAAAGATGTATGAGTTTAAAATTCTTACACCAATATCAAAATAATGATTAATCAAGATGTTTGCATACCATTAAACCCTGACATAGAGAAAAGGAAACATTAAGGTGCTTAAAGAAAGAAAAAAGTAGTTTCGGTAGAGAAATATGTGATTCTGAAAAAAACCATGCTTAGATAGAAGTCAACTAACAGTTTCTATAGATCAATAATCAATAAACAATACAATTATGACTTACCATATGTGTTTTGTATGGGCAAAAGAAATAAAATCGAATAAGTGGTTAGATGAAAATCAAAAGTTGATGGAACAGAAAAGAATTATGAATCAAAATTGGGATTAACGCCAAAATCCAGTTATTCAAATGCTATAAACCTTGGTTTAAGTGTCACCACCGTCTCTTCATAACAATTAGAACATGAACCCTATATCGTGATATGGTTACAAGAGTTATGATTCTTCAATCTCGATAGCTTTCCTCCATATTTCCATTAACTTTTAGTTGGAATGCAAATTGTTATTTGTTGTTAATTATGTTGATTTACATGGTGTGTTGCAATAGTGAAGTGTCATGACAAACAGCCACATATGTTGGAAATAGCATATTGCTTTCATAAAATCTGATTTCTACATATTTTATGACAGATTAAGAAGAAAATGAGCAACTAACTTTAGAAAATATGTAGAAAATAAATTGAAATTATAAAACCACATTGAATCAAAATACCAAAGTTTGAACAAATTTTACAATGTAAGAAATAACGTGTGCTAGACCGTGATACAAAAAAACTCTTGCATGCAGGTACATATGTTAAAACGAGGATGATGAACAATTTGGTGGACCAAATTGAAGCCCAAAACATAAAAACAAGGGATTATGTTGCAGATACACCCATGGAGACATTTAAAGCTAAGCAAGAAGTGGAAAAAATATGGGACATGGACTTGTTCTCATTCTTTTATCGTCACTGAAAAAGAGGCTTGGAAAGTTCTTGTTTATTGGTTGTCTCAATTTTGCATATCTATGGAGCTGTCTTGAGATTCCAGTCTTGGACAACAAAGATTTTTTCTTGGTCAGTGGCTTGTTGTTGAAATTGAATGCAAGGAATCCAACATACTTCTATTTACTTGTTTTTATAGGATATTACTTTGATTTCTTTCTATTACATTATTTCTTTGGTATGGAATCTCACCTACAATATTTGGAATAGTTTATTTATCAGTGATTGTAGTGGAGGAGATACCAAATTATCTTTCACGGGTCGTGCTTAGCACGACTGTCAAACGTACCTAGTATATATATATACAGAGAGAGAGAGAGAGAGAGAGAGTGTATAGAGTTAGGTTTTTTTGAGAACTCAAAAACTCATGAGATCTTGAGAATCAATTCTGGACCACAAGATCAAAAAATTCAAAGGCTAAGATGAAAGATGGCATTTTTGTAATTAATAACAAATTCAATGGTATTTTTGGTATTCATGAAAAGCTGACAGGGGTATTATAGAGATTAAAAATTATCATTAAAGAAATCCCAAAAAATCAGCCATTAAACTAAATCCCAAAAAATCAGCCCGTCTCTCTCTTCTTCTCCCGTCTCTTTCTTCTTTGATGATACGTCTGCTATCCCTCACTCGTTCCATTGAAGTTCTCCATCGATTTCTCTCTACTTCTGGCCTGATCGCGACGACTGTTGTTTACATATGGATCGAGTTCTGTCATTCAATCGAGCAACTTCCGCTTCCGCTAACAAATCCGACGATTCCTAAACCTAAATCTCCGTTTCATGAAACCCAAATCTATAACCCCGCGATTCTTATCCAGCTGCTACCAACACACCACCTCCATTGGAACATGATTTCAGAACCGATGCTTCTTCAATCACGATACCAATGCTCGTAACATTGTAACGTCAACGACGATCGGAGGCAGTGGATTGGACCATTCACCACGACAATTGGAGGCGGTGGATTGCAGGCACAAACCAAATCAACGACGACGATTGGAGGCGGTGGCTACGAATGGCTGCTACTTCTGTAAGTAAACTTCAAATGTGATGTTTAAACTTTGAAAAGAACAGTTTGACCTTTAATTTACTACTCTTAATCTCTTTTCCTCAAGTGGGGGTTATTGGCTTTATAAATTTGATTTAAATGTTCGAACGTTGATTTCTATTTGTTGATGTTTCAAGCGAAATTAATTGATTTCAAATGGGGTTTCACAGTAAAGTTTTGAACTTTGACATTTTCTAGGCTGATTTCCCTTTCATTATTTCTACTCCAAGAGCACATTTTGCCTTCTTTCTTTCTTTTTGTCCGTTTAAAGGAGTCCTTTTAGAAATCTATCTTAATTAATGTGTAGTTCCTGTTCATACTTTTTAGGGTTTTGAACCAAGTGGACTTCATCACTAAAACAGAAGAAGGTGAGCATTTACGTTGCTTTTGGCTCAATTAATGAAATTGTTGAATCACAATACTTGGGAATTTTTTCTGTCTATACTCTATATGATTCCAGTATTCTACTGAATGTATATATTGTTTGGTAGTCATAAATATAAGTACTCGTATGTGCATATGTGCATACACGTATGTGTATATGTGCATATATGCATACACGTATGTGCATATGTGCATATACGTATGTGGATATATATACGTATGTGCCTATTTGCATATGTGATAATTTGTTTATATTCATATTTGTGTACACATATGTGTATATATGCATATATGCATACATATATGTGCCTATGTGCATATTTGTATATATGCATGTAAGTATTTTTGGGGGGTTATTTTTTAATATGTAGTTATATAAATGTATATGTGCATATATGTTTCTATGTGTATAAATGCGTATGTGCACATATGCATATATGCCTATATATGCAAAAATAGATGTGTATTTGTTCATATGCGTATATGCATGTATGTATTTATTTTAATGTTTTTGAATATATATGTATATTAATTTTTGTTAATGTTATTGCATATTTTGGAGAATTTATCGAGCAAATAGAATAAATGAAAATTGAAAATTTGAGAAACGAAGATATCATGAATTTTCGTTGTATTTTTATATTTTTGTATGTAACGTTCATTATTTCTAATAAATTTGTATGTAGCATTCAAAACAGTTGTATATTGTTGTACTTTTTAAATTCTATGTATGTATTGTTAAAAAAAGTTGTATATTATTGTTTATAATAAAATGTGTTGTTCATTTTTTACATTTAGATATTAAATATACGAGTATGTATATATAAATTACGAAAATATGCATATATGCGTCTGCGAGTATGCATATATATACACATGCAAATACACTAATATGTTTTTTTAATTTCGAAAATTTGTTTTTTTTTAATTCAAAATTTTTATGTTTTTCTAAATCCAAAAAAAGTTATTTAAAAATAAAAACGAAATTTTTATAAATTTTTTATGAAAACAAAAAATTGATTTTTTTTAAATTTCAAATTTCAAATCTAATAGCCTTGATTATAGGAGTTGTTAATGTTGTTGCCAATAAAAAAATCAAAATTAAATGTGAATTGATAAAATGACAATCGTGCCCTTTTGTGATCTGACCAATCAGAAAGAGTTCTCAAGATCTCATGGTTTTTTGAGTTTTCACAAGAACCCAACCCAATATATATATATATATATATATATATATATATATATATATATATATATATATATATATATATATATATATATATATATATATATATATATATATATATATATATATTGTCATGTTCAAAACAGAACCAAATAATACGACCTAACAACAAAACCACATGTAAATAATCAATGCTCATAACTAAACATATGTTGATTTCTGAACATGTTTATCTCTAAACCGGGTTTGATCGAGGTTGGCGGAGTTTGAATAATTTCGATTTTTTGGAAGAGGGCATAACTTTCTTAGAAATACGTCGTTGAGTACTTAGCTGAGTTGCTCGACTTTGACAACACTGCTTAAGATATTAAATGTTGTTAATATTGAACTTATTAAGTTAAAAAAGAAACATACATTAATGCACTTAATATGAACATACTTAATATGCTCAATTATATATGATTATATGACCGTTCATGTTACATAAGTTTAAAAGGTGTCCTAGTAGACCAAACTGAAAACAAGATGTCCTATGGATTAAATAGTAACTAGTGGGATAGCCCGCGTATTGCAACGGGTTTATCAATCGTATATTTGTCATATAATTTTTATAATAGTCTCTTAAATAGTGTTTATTTTTGTAATTTCTGTGAAACACGTGAACCATGTTTGTAATTTTACTATTAGACAGGGGGCATCCTTTAAATTTGTGAAATACAGGGACTTTTTTTGTTATTTCGCTATAAAAAGAAATTTAATACAGGGAAAGTTTTGGTAGTCTTTGGAAATAGGACAAATTTTTCAAAATTGTTGTTAAATAGGGACCGTTTTGTAATTTTATAAAATGTAAGGACCAATTTTATAAATTTATTATTAGGCAGTAGTTGTTGTAACTTTATAAAATACAGGGACTGCTTTTGTAGTTCATCTATTATCTATTAAGCAATGTTATTTATGCAAATTTGACGGATCTTCCTAAATCTCCCTGATAAATAGTTATATTGGATAATTCGGTATATTTTGTTCAAAAAATGCCCTTATTCTCCGGAAATGAATTCACATTTCCCTTATGAATCTCTTTTTTTGTTTTTAATTTTGTTTCACTTTAGATGTGGATTTATTTAAGGCTATGTTTGACATGTCATAACTAGCTAATAAACTAGGTTATTTTTCGAGTTGTTTAGGTTTTTATGTTTGACAAAATAAAAAATACAATATAAACTAGTTTTTTTATTTTGAAAATTAATAGTGTTTCAACCAGGTTATGAAGTTTTTCCAAATTCTCCCAAATATATATTTAATTAAGATTTAATAACATAAAAACCATTGTAATTTGACCAAATTAATTTCTGTTTTAACCAGTGTATTTCTTTTTGTTCCATAAAAGCCACTCATACTTTCAAAAAATTTCATAGTGACCATTATTCGGTTTATTTTATAACTTTTAAAGATTATTCATCGAAATATTATGTGAACAGTTCTATATGAAGCAAATATTGGAACTTTATTGTATTGAAAGTTATACATAAAATTGTCTACATCTGACTTTTGTCTTCGCAAATGCAGCTCTTCGGCCACGTTGTGAGTAAATAGGGTGTCCAACTGAATCCATTAAATTTTCATTGCGACAGGGGTAAGGAATGTTTCGAGTTTGCGACAAACAATCATGAATTTTATTTGTTATAGTGACCGCGATGAATATTTTTTAAAATATGAGTGGTTTTTATGATTTTTTTGAAAGTATGAGTGGTTTTTATAGAACAAAAAATAGTGCTTAAACTAAATTTTAACCAACTACTTTGGTTTTTATGCTATTAGCCTTTTAATTAACTATAAAAAACTCATTTTTACAGTCCTTTTATATTATTTTAATTTCACAACTAATTTTTACCAAATGCATTTTTTATCAGCTAACAACGAGTTTTTTTCCCTTTCACCGAACATAACCTAAACTACATTTGTTTTTTTTTTTTTCCCTTTACCTCCTCTGTGTTCTTTCTTTTTTATATTTATTCTAAAGAATTTTCCCTGTTAATTTGCAATGTCTTGTCAGTCATTTGTGGCATACCAATAAAACCCAACAGTTTTTAATATTTAGTACGTGTTGATCAATGATTTTATGTCATCACATGGTCTAATAAGTTTTGAAATTAAATGACTAGTAATGGTTTACATTGACTAACGAGTAAAAAATTTGATAAATGACCGACGTTGGCGATAACATTAAATGATAAATAAATGAATGTGACGGTGTTAAACATTGGCTAATAAGCTCTTAAATAAAAGATAAATTTGAAATTAGATGATAATAAATGACAAATATTGGTGATATTGTTTTACACGACTAGTTGTTTGTGTTTGTTTGGTTTATTTATTGTTTATATTTATTTTGTAGTTATGTTCGATTCAAGTTATTAGTTATGTTATTTTTTTAGTTATTCAAAATTCCAAAGTTATATAAAGTGTAATATTAGTGGAAGAATTTTATATTAACACCACTTTATAATTATTTGTGTAGATTCAGATAACGCATTCGGTTAAAAAATATTTATATTAACACCATTTTATCTACGTATACAGTGGGAGAATGATAGATTTATCTGTTACGAGCTGGTTGTTTATCCCCACTGCCCTTTCTTTTTTATTTCGTGTCTATTTATATTCTAGAAAAGAAAACATATATTGTTTGTTCTCTTACGTAGATATTGGATTTATATATTATTACCAAAATTAGTTTTTTTATGTTTTAAGGTGTGCAATGATTCGTTTTTTTTTTTTTTGTAAAAGGTCTCTAGGGTTAGGTTCATGTGAGACAATGAAATTTTGTGAGACTTGAGGACAAGATCTCTACCATCCATCTAAATTGTTGTAGGGCTGAAATTAGATGATCCTAAATAATATTAAAAACGGTGGCAATTTTGTAAATAGAGTAACATGTGGGATTAGTGAAAAACACGGAGGGGTGATAACATAATTTGACTTTTTGATGACTCAAATGCTAATTTCACAAGCTTTCTTTCTCCCCAAACACGTTCCACGAGAAACCCTCAATCTCTCATTCACGATTACATTTAGTTTGGTATTTCCTCGTGATTAAATTTAGCTCTCAGATTCTAGTCTCGATTACATTTGGATTCCGATTTTGAAGCTATCGAATTAGATTCAAGTCATCAAGAAATGGATAGCTCATCAAAAATTGGTAAGATAAAGCTATTTTCATCTTAAATATCTGATATTTGGTTGTTAGAATCGGAATATAAAGCATCATAATATTGTCTATCTGTCAAAAGAAATTTCTTTCATGAGAAAACCCTAAAATTCTCATTCACAATTACATTTTGTCGACTTTCTGATACTAGTATTCTCATCAAACCCTAAAATTGTTGGATTAGGTGCCTAAGTCATGACTATAATTGGTATATACTTAATTGATAGTATCAAAGTCTTTTAACAGAATAACTTTTAGAGAGAGAGAGATTGATTTATCATGTGATTAATAAATCAATATAAATAATTTGTTAATATATTATGAGGATAATATATTAATTAGAAATAGTATTTTTTTAATTAATAATTAATCAGAAATTAATTGGAGTTAATTTTGTGATTAATTGGATTAATTCAAAGTGCAGGGGCTGAATTGTAATTATTCAATAGTTGAGTAGTGAACAATTATAGCATGATAATATAAGTTGGCGAAAATAAGGATATAATTATCCTTGATTTTCGAAATCTATAAAGAGATATATAGGGATTTGAATTAAAGATAAAAGGTTTATCCAGTTTCAATTCAAATAAGGTTTATCTCTAAGACTTATCTGCTTATCCCTTGGAGGCTATAAATAAGGGGCTCTGGATCCCCGTATCCTGCGCCATTTACCTCCACTCTCCTCTCTCTCTCTCTCTCTCTCTCTCTCTCTCTCTCTCTCTCTCTCTTTTCTTGTTGCTAGCTTTGGGTGTGAACCATCTGAGGCACGACGCTTGTGGTGCTTGCTTCCAAAAGATCAACAAATGTTAGTAATTCTTGAATTATCTTTTAGTAAATTTCAAAATTGCCTACATGGTTCTAGTTATAGATTCAACTAGTGAAAACATAGACCCTTTAAGTTGCATGTGAACTTAAGAGTATAAGTTTATTTGTTTGCCTATTTCCTATCAGTGGTATCAGAGCTATTTGGTTTGTTTTCTTTTTGAATTTTCTATAATTGATGAACCTTTTGGATTAGGGTTTATTGAAAATAAACCCTAATGGCCTTAATTTCGATTTTAGGGTTAGGTTTTCAGAAACCCTAGCCCCTCCCCCTTATTTTCGATTTTCAATAGGTATTTTAAGGTTTTTCTATTTTTGGTAATTATGATTAATTAATAAATGGATAACCCTATACCCTTTTGTGTTTTTCGAAATTAGTGGGTAAAGGATAGGATTAAATTAATTTGATTAATTTGTTGATCCTTATCAGATCTAATTTATTTAATTAATTGTTAATTAAAAGATAAACATTAAATCAATTCAGGTTTAATTTTAAATTTAAATTAAAAGGTTTAATTCGAAAATTTAAATAGATAAACCAAAAACATTTTAAAAGGTTTAAAAATACATCTTATATATTTTTTTTATTAAAAGTTAATATTTATGTGTACAAGAACTGGTCAGTCAAATCGCTAGTATGCCTCATTCACGAAGCTGATCTATAAGGGGGGTATAAGGAAACTGCCTATAAAATGACAGTTGAATGGGTGTCCACTCTCACCCACCGCTTCCTTGATTAGTGGAGGGTCGTTAGCAGAACATATTTGATAGGAGTACTTAATCTCATTAAAAGTATAATGTTATTGAAGAAAGTACTAGAACTTGTTTTAATTAAAATCTCAAATCTAGTTACTTTAGGAAAAATGTGAAAGATATGCTAACCCATGAAATTGCACATTACACTTTGTTGGTCGTTAATGGAGAGTGTGTGGTTTACCAGCACACTAATGGGGACCGATAAAGAGTTGTAATGGGTATCTCATAAATTATCATTGTTGATGGAACGCGTGTGGTTTACCGGTACATCAAACTGAGATGATAAACGACATTGAGGTTACCAAGCATATTTGCATGGTTATTCACATCTTGTTTGTGATCCTCGGCATCCCAGTCACAAATGGAAGAGCATAATCTGAAATTTTACATGTCATTGAATAGTTCAATGAATATCAAAAGACTTAGGAATTTCACTTAATATGATTATCTTCCGCGGTGGAATTGGTAAATCGTCATTTACTTACCTTTATAAAATTTACAATAAGATTACAGCATCCCTCTTCTAAGTTGTGAATTATATAGATGGGTCCTAGCCTTAATATTTATTTTGGGTTAATGTATTAAGGATTACATATCTAATTAAAACTACCAATTCTTTTATAGATGTCTTCCTCTGCTGATGCTTCTGCTCCCTAACCCGCATCCCACAATAACAACTTCTCTTCGATCCTTTCGTTGTGCTCTAAGGTGACATTGGATGGCACCAATTCAACGACTGTATGCGTAACATCAAGATGGCTCTGAGATTTGAGGACATAGAGTATGTTCTCGAAAAAGAGCTCATCGAGATTGATCAAGAAACAGCTACTCCTGAGGAATATTCCTCGTATAAGAAACATTACGACGATGCGACCAAAGTGGCCTGCATCATGGTCACTACTATAGTCCCGGAATTATAGAGATTTTACGAAGACTACTGGCCATACAAGATGAACAAGGACCTTATGGAAAAGTTCCGTAAGTGAGCTTGTCTGGAAAAGTATGAGGTAGTCAAAGGCCCCATGGCTTAAAAACTGAAAGAGGGAGAGTCTGTCTGCACCTATGTACAAAGAATGCAAAGATACGTGGAACGACTTTAGAAGCTCAATGTGCATTTTGACGAGGAGCTGGCTATTGATATAGTCCTTAACTCCTTGCCTAGTTGTTATGATGAGTTCATCTTGGCTTATCATCTGAACAACAATCAGACCACCTTGGCTGAATTGCACAACATGCTGCAAACCACTGAGGACGGAATGAAGGGTAAAGGTATATCCTCCATCTCCGCCAGTGCTCCCGTTTTGGCCATTGGTCAGGGAAAGGGGAAGAAGAGGAAAGGTCCTCCCAAGCAGATCTGGAAGGGCAAGGCCCATATCGGGTCATCCAGTAATGGCTCAAGGGCCAGGCCCAGTTCTGACACTCCTCCCATCTCAAACCACAAAGAGGCCGACTGTTTTTACTACAACGAGAAGGGGCATTGGAAACGAAGCTGCCCGAGGTATCTGCAAGACATCAAGAATGGAAAAGTGAAGCCATCGTCTGTCGATATATACACTATCTCTAATAACTCATCATCTTCTTGTTCTTGGGTCCTTGATACAAGATGTGGTTTTCACATTTGTTCTGATTTGTAGGGCCTAAAAGAAAGTAAGGAGGTGGAGCACGAAAGGATAAACCTGATCATGGGGAATAGGCGATCGTCACCTGTTACCAAGATTGGAGTTTATAGTCTGGTGCTTAGTAGTGATGTTGGTTTAGATTTGTTGAATTGTTGTTACTTGCTAGAAATGGCTCGGTATATTATTTCTTTTCATGCATTGTTAGAACAAGGTTATAGATATTCTTTTGATAATTTGAATGGATCTATTTTTTCTTATAAAAATGGTGTTTTTATTTTCGAATCTTTACCTTGTAATGGTGTGTATGAAACTGTAACTTGTGTAGACAATTTAGGTAATAGTGTATTTTAAATTGATTCATCTAATGGTATAGAAAAGGCATGTTTGTGGCACTCTCGTCTTGGACACATTAACAAGAAACGCATCGCCTAACTCCAAAAGAATGGAGTGTTGGAATCATTCGACCTTAGGTCAAATGATGGATGCGAATCTTGTCTATTAGGAAAGATGACAAAATCACCTTTCACGGGATCTTGTGAAATAGGTGAAGGTCTGTTGGATCTCATACACACGAATGTGTATGGACCCTTCAGATCATCCACAAGGGATGTTAATCGATTCTATGTGACTTTTATGGATGATTATATCAGATATGGCTATATCTACTTAATCAAGCATAAGTCAGAAACCTTTGAAAAGTTCAAAGAGTTTAAGAATGAAGTCGAGAATCAATTAGGCACGAAGATAAAGATGCTTAGATCCGATAGAGGTGAGTATCTTAGTATCGATTTCCACGACTATCTGAAGGAATGTGGAATAGTTTCACAGTTGACTCCTCCTAGGACACCATAATTGAATGATGTGGCTGAGAGGCGTAACCGAACCTTGTTAGACATGGTTCTTTCCACTATGAGTCAAGCTTTTCTTCCTATTCACTTCTGGGGGTATGCCTTAGAGACAACCGCCTACATCCTCAATCTTGTCCCTACTAAGAAGGTTGCCAAAACACATCACGAAATGTGGACAGGGAAAGTTCCCTCATTGGCACATATCAAAGTCTGGGGTTGTGAAGCTTTCGTAAGACGAGAGACTCACGACAAACTAGCAATTAGAAATGAGATGTGTATTTTCATTGGTTACCCGAAACAGTCTTTTGGATATTTGTTCTACAGACCGAGCGAGGACGTGGTCTTTGTAGCACGAAGAGGAGTCTTTTGTGGGAGATAGCTCATATTCAAAGAGGATAGTGGGAGTACCATTGACCTTGAAGAAATTCAAGACTCAACCAATGAAGGAACCTTAGAAGATACTAGCACTCAACCAGAGGAAGAAGTTCATGTTGAGCCGATAGACAATTCATTACCTCTTAGACGTTCCAGTAGAGTTAGCATGCTGCCTGAGTTTTATGGTTTCCATATAACTACGGATGGTGACACGTTTGTCAGTGATAGGACACTGGTAAATTTGGATGAGCCATCTAACTACAAGGAATCAGTGGCAGGCCCTGAGGCTGCTAAATGGAAAGAGGCAATAGACAACGAGATCAAGTCCATGTATGACAACCAAGTTTGGAATTTGGTTGACAATGTACCAGGTCAAAAGACAGTTGGGTGCAAATAGTGTTGGATTAGGTGTCTAAGCCATGACTAATAATTAGTATTTACCTAATTAATAGGAGCACAGTCCATTTGGGTTGCCCTTATGGCTGGAGGTTTGGTAGAAAATTCGGTAGAGAGAAAGGTTGATTTATTATGGGATTAATAAATCAATAGGAATTAAATATATGGTTTATTAATATATTAAAGTGATAATATATTAATTAGAAACTATACTAATTAATTAGGAATTAATCCAGAATTAATTGGATTTAATTTGGGGATTACATTAATTAATTAAAGGTGCAGGGACTGAAACTGTAATTATTCAATAGTTGAGTAAGTGGCAGTGTGGAGTGACCAGTAGTTGGCGAAATTATATATATATATATATATATATATATATATATATATATATATATATATATATATATATATATATATATATATATATATATATATATATATATATATATATATATATATATATATATATATATATATTAATTTCGAAATTGATATAAGAGGATAAATAGGAATTTGAATTATAAGATAAAAGGTTTATCTTATTTGAATTCAAAAAGGTTTATCTCTAAGGTTTATCAACTGGCCATTTGGAAACTATAAATAGGGGTTCCCAGGCATCATATTGAATTCGCCACTTTCAAGATCTCTCTCTGGATTTTCGATTTCTTCTCTCCTCTAGCTTGGGTGTGACTTTCATTTGAGGCAGGATAATTTTGCTGCTCAGCTTCCAAGAAATAAAGGTTGGTTTTTCTGTTTTGATCTTTAGTTTCTTTTTTTGGCCTCTAGGTTTTTGTTATATGTTCAATTAGAAGAAAACATAGATCCTCATAGGTTGCATGTGAACTTAGGTTATTTAGTTCATGGTTTGCAGAAAACCTTTCAGTGGTATCAGAGCCTGTTTTGTTTTCTTGTTGAATTGCTATAACTGTTTTAGGGTTTAAAGCCTATAAACCCTAATATATATTGAAATCGATTTTAAGGATTAGGGTTTTGGAAACCCTAATCCCCCCCTTGCTAAATTTCGAAAATTCCATTAGGGTTTTAGAAGGTTTTCTATTTTTGGTAACTTTATTTGTTAATTAAATGGATAACCTTAAACCTTTTGTTTGAAATCGAAATTTAGGGGTTTAAGGATAGGTTTTAATTAATTTGATTAATTTGGATAAACCTATCTTCATTTGAATTAATTTAATTAATTGTTAATTAAAAGATAATTCAAAAGGGATTTAATTAATTTTAAATTTTCGAAAATTAATAGAAAAATCCAGAAAAATATTTTAAAATGTTTAAAATATTTAGATTTAATTAATTTAATTAATTGGTAATTAAAATTGATTAAATCGAAATTTAAGGTTTAATTTAATTTAAAAAATAATTGTTAAATTTGGTAAAATTAAAAGATAAACCTTAAATATTTTAAAGGGTTTTAAAATACATCTTATATATGTTATTAAAAGTTAATATTATATATATGAGATAAATTTGGTTAGTCAAATCAATAGTAGGCCTCATTCACGAAGCTGGTCTATAAAGTGGGTATAAGGAGACTGCCTATAAAATGGTAGTCTAATGGGTGAACACTCTCACCCACCGCTCGCCTGATCAGTGGAGGGTCGTTAGTCGAACGGGTTTGACAGAACCACTAAATCATTAAAAGTATAATGATCAAAGTACTAGAACTTACACATAAAATCCCAATCTAGTTACTTTAGGAAAAATGTGAATTTGATGCTACCCCATGAAATTGCACATTGCACTTTATGAAACGTTGGTGGAGCGTGTGTGGTTTACCGGCACACCAATGGGGGTTCATAAAGAGTGGCACTGGGTGTCTCGAGTGTTATCATTGTTGATGGAGCGTGTGTGGTTTACCGGCACATCAATTTGAGATGATAATGGATCCCGAGAGCACCAAGCTAATTTGCATGGTTATTCACACCCGGTTTGTGATCCTCGGCATCCCAGTCACAAACGGTGGGGCATATCCGAGATTAAACATGCTATTGAACAGTTCAATAAATCTCAAAAGAAACTAGGAATTCCATTTATAATAAGATTATTTTTCCGCGGTGGAATTGGCTGAATCGTCATTCGCCTACCTTTATAAAATTTGCTTATAGATTACGGCATCCCTCTTCTATGTTGCAAATTGTTATAGTTGGATCCTAGCCTTATTTTGTATTGGGTTATTATAAGGACCGACAAGTATCTAATTAAACTTACCTTCTTTTATAGATGTCTTCTGCTGATCAATCCGCTCCCCAATCAAACTCCAGTGTTCCCTCAATCTTCTCACTGTGTTCCAAGGTTCAATTGAACGGGACAAACTACAATGACTGGATTAGAAACATCAAGATGGCTCTGAGGTATGAGAACAAAGAGTATGTTCTCGAGACCGAGCTTGTCGATGTCGACCCCGAAACTGCTACTCCCGAGGAAATTGCCTCGTACCAAAAACATTCTGATGATGCGACCAAAGTGGCCTGCATCATGATTGCCACAATGAACCCCGAATTGCAGAGAATATATGAAGACTACTGGCCCTATGAGATGCACCGTGAGCTTGCAGAAAAGTTCCGTAAGCAAGAGCGCATCGAAAGGTGCGAAGTGGTCAAGGACTTCACGAACAGCAAACCTAAAGATGGAGAGTCCATCTGTGCCCATGTGCAAAGAATGCAAGGTTACGTGGAGCGGCTTAGAAAGCTTGCGATGCCTGTACCGGAGGAGTTGGCCGTTGACATAGTGCTTAACTCCCTACCGAGTTCTTATGACCAGTTCAGGTTGGCTTATCATTTGAACAACAATCAGGCTAACCTGACTGAATTGCATCGCATGCTTCGAGTTGCTGAAGACGGGATGAAGGGTAAAAGTGTACCCTCGGTTAATCAGCCCGTCCTAGCCATTGGAAGTGGCAAAGGAAAGAAAAGGAAGGGCCCTCCTAAGCAAAATTGGAGGGAAAAGGTTCAGGTCGGGTCATCCAGTAATGGCTCGAGAACCAAGACTTCCCACATTCCTTGTGTGGCCAACCCTGATGAAGCCAACTGTTTTTACTGCAAAGAGAAGGGCCATTGGAAGAGAAGCTGCCCCAAATACTTGCAGGATGTCAAGGATGGGAAAGTAAAGCCATCGACAGCAGGTATATACACTATCTCTAAAAACTCACCATCTTCTAATTCTTGGGTCCTTGATACAGGATGTGGTTTTCACATTTGTTCTGATATGCAGGGCCTAAAGGAAAGCAGGGAGGTGGAGCACGGTAGACTGAACTTGATCATGGGCAATAGGAGATCGTCCCCTGTTACCAAGATTGGAGTTTATAGTTTAGTGCTTAGTAGTGAAGTTTGTATAGATTTATTAGATTGTTGCTATTCGCCAGAAATGGCAAGAAATATTATTTCATTTCACGCATTATTCAGACAAGGATTTCATTTTTCTTTTGATAATAATATTGGATCTATTTCTGTTTTCAAAAATGGTATTTTGAATTTTATTGCTTATCCTTGTGATGGTGTGTATGAAACTGTGAAATGTGTTGACAATCTAGGACAAAGTGTAAATTATATTGATTCTACTAGTGATGTGGAAAAGGCATGTCTGTGGCATAGTCGGCTCGGGCACATCAGCAAGAAACGCATCGCCCAACTCCAAAAGGATGGAGTGTTGGAATCATTCGACCTCAAGTCGGATGATGTATGCGAATCTTGTCTGTTGGGCAAGATGACTAAATCACCTTTCAAAGGGTCTTTTGAAAGAGGTGAGGGTCTATTGGACATCATTCACACGGATGTGTGTGGTCCATTCAGATCAACCACAAAGGATGGCACGCGGTTCTACGTGACTTTTACCGACGATTTCAGTAGATACGGTTATATCTACTTAATCAAGCACAAGTCGGACACCTTTGAAAAGTTCAAAGAGTTTAAGAACGAAGTAGAAAATCAATTAGGCAGGAAGATAAAGATGCTCAGATCCGACAGAGGCGGAGAGTATCTAAGTATCGAGTTCCTAGACTATCTAAAGGAATGCGGAATAGTTTCGCAGTTGACACCTCCTAGGACACCACAGTTGAACGGTGTTGCAGAGAGGCGCAACCGAACCCTGTTGGACATGGTTCGTTCCATGATGAGTCGAGCTTCACTTCCCATTCACTTCTGGGGGTATGCCTTAGAGACTGCCGCCCATATCCTCAATCTTGTCCCAACTAAGAAGGTTGCAAAAACACCTCATGAGATGTGGACGAGGAAAGCTCCCTCGTTGGCACATATCAAGGTCTGGGGTTGTGAGGCTTTCGTTAGACGAGAGACTCAAGACAAACTCGCAGACAGAAGCGAAAGGTGTTTCTTCATTGGTTATCCCAAACAGTCCTTTGGATATCTATTCTACAGACCGAGCGAGGACGTGGTCTTTGTAGCTAGACGAGCAGTCTTTCGAGAGAGAGAGCTCATATTCAAAGAGGACAGTGGGAGTACCATTGATCTGGAAGAAATTCAAGAGTCATCAGATGACGCAACCTTAGGAGAAACTAGCAACCAACATGAGGAAGAAGTTCCTGTTGGTCCGACAGATGTATCCTTACCTCTTAGGCGTTCTGGTAGGGTTAGCATGCCACCCGAGTTTTATGGGTTCCATATAACTTCGGATGGGGACACGTTTGTCAGTGATAGGACACTAATAAATTTGGATGAACCAGCTAACTACCAGGAAGCAGTGGCGGGCCCTGAGTCTGCCAAGTGGAAAGAGGCCATGGATAGCGAGATCAAGTCCATGTATGACAATCAAGTTTGGAACTTGGTTTACAATGTACCGGGTCGAAAGACAGTCGGGTGCAAATGGATCTTCAAGAAGAAGACCGACATGGACGGAAAGGTACACACTTTCAAGGCAAGACTGGTTGCGAAGGGCTTTACTCAAACCCCAGGGGTTGACTATGACGAGACCTTCTCACCAGTAGCTAAGATAAAGTCTATTAGGATTATGCTGGCCATAGCTGCATTTCATGACTATGAAATTTGGCAGATGGACGTCAAAACCGCTTTCCTTAACGGGAAGTTGACTGAGGATGTTTACATGAATCAGCCAGAGGGTTTTGTCGATGCAAAGTATCCAAATAAGCTGTGTAAGCTTGAGAGATCAATCTACGGATTGAAGCAAGCTTCTCGCAGCTGGAATCTTTGTTTCCATGAGAAAGTCAAAGAGTTTGGTTTCTCTAGGAGCGAGGATGAGTCCTGCGTATATGTCAAGGCTAGTGGGAGTATAGTCACCTTTCTGGTGCTGTATGTCGATGACATACTGCTCATGGGAAACGATATTCCAACCTTGCAAGATGTCAAGGCTTGGCTTGGGAAATGTTTCGCCATGAAGGACCTAGGAGAGGCTGCCTATATTCTTGGGATTAGAATATTGAGAGATAGGAAGAAAAGACTAATTGGACTTAGTCAGGGTACATACTTGGAAAAGGTACTAAAGAGGTTTAGTATGGAAAATTCCAAGAAGGGAGAGCTACCTATCCAAAGTAATGCGAAGCTGAGTAAGACTCAAAGTCCGAGTACAGAAGAGGAAATAGCTGAGATGAGTCGAGTACCATACGCTTCGGCTGTGGGATCGATCATGTACGCTATGACGTGTACTCGCCCTGACGTGGCTTTTGCCTTGAGCATGGTCAGTCGGTACCAGGGTAACCCTGGAAGGGCGCATTGGATAGCTGTGAAAAATATACTCAAGTACCTGCGAAGGACCAAGAACATGGTGTTAGTCCTCGGTGGCAGTGATACCTTGAGAGTTGAAGGATATACAGATGCCAGCTTTCAGACAGATAGAGACAGTGGTCGGTCTCAGTCGGGCTGGGTATTCCTTTTGAACGGTGGAGCAGTGACTTGGAAAAGTTCCAAGCAAGAAACGGTGGCTGATTCTACGTGCGAATCAGAGTACATAGCAGCAAGTGAAGCGTCAAAGGAAGCGGCTTGGCTGAAGAACTTTATCGGTGACCTTGGAGTAGTCCCGAGTATTCAGGAGCCCTTGGAACTGTTCTGCGATAACGAAGGTGCGGTCGCCTTGACAAAGGAACCGCGAGACCATGGAAAGTCCAGGCATATCGACAGAAAGTACCACTACATCAGACATAGGGTAGAAGAAGGTCACCTCCTTTTAAAGAGGGTATCATCGGAAGATAATCCTGCAGATCCCTTGACAAAGGCTCTGAGTAGGATTAAGCATAATCAGCATGCTAGGAGCATAGGATTAAGAGATGATATAAGTTTTAGTAATTAGATAGATTTCGAAACTTGTAACAATGTATTGTATTTGACTCTTGTGATTTAATAATAGAGATTTATTATGGTTTACTACTCGTGTCAATACTTTATCATTGTGTTTCATTTTTGCATGTTTTACTTCCTGAATAATTGGATTATTCAAATATCCACAGTCAATTACACTTTAAGGGAGTAAGTGTGAAGTAAGACTGTCATGAATTGGTAATAGATTGTCTAAGGAGTTAGACATTGCAATTGGATAGCTGAACCATTCGTGAGTACTTGGAAATGGAGATTTGAGTATTGGATAAACCCGCGCTCAATGGATTGCTTCATGGATTATATCACGAGCAATATTGAGACGATAATATCTTTTGATCTTTAAGCTAAGACATATGAGTTATGATTTACTTAGACGGTTGTTCATTGATAATATGAAAACGCATCGGTAACTCGGTGTTATAAAACGTATTGTTGTGAGTGATTTGTCTGGTAAAAGACATAAGTATATGAGTCGAAGTTTATTCGTCCCTTGACCCTAACGGGGAACAGATATCTGTAGGCCTCTCGATGATTTTGAAGTTGACTAAAATGGTTGGCCAACCGGGACTAAATTGGTAGTCTAAGAGTCATATGCAAATCGGAAATCGAGGAACAGTGATTCAGACCAGATTGATTTTATCCATGTCTTGAGTCTGAAAAATATCTTGTTGGACGGAGGATCATCTGATCACTTATCTATGGACAGAACTGATTAGATCAGAGTTTGGCATTGGTTTCTAGGAAGCTACAAGTGCTGGTTAATTAGAGGCTAAATTGGTAATTATAGTCATAGACTTATCCAAGTGGGAGACTGTTGGATTAGGTGTCTAAGCCATGACTAATAATTAGTATTTACCTAATTAATAGGAGCACAGTCCATTTGGGTTGCCCTCATGGCTGGAGGTTTGGTAGAAAATTCGGTAGAGAGAAAGGTTGATTTATTATGGGATTAATAAATCAACAGGAATTAAATATATGGTTTATTAATATATTAAAGTGATAATATATTAATTAGAAACTATATTAATTAATTAGGAATTAATCCAGAATTAATTGGATTTAATTTGGGGATTAAATTAATTAATTAAAGGTGCAGGGACTGAAACTGTAATTATTCAATAGTTGAGTAAGTGGCAGTGTGGAGTGACCAGTAGTTGGCGAAATTATATATATATATATATATATATATATATATATATATATATATATATATATATATATATATATATATATATATATATATATATATATATATTAATTTCGAAATTGATATAAGAGGATAAATAGGAATTTGAATTATAAGATAAAAGGTTTATCTTATTTGAATTCAAAAAGGTTTATCTCTAAGGTTTATCAACTGGCCATTTGGAAACTATAAATAGGGGTTCCCAGGCATCATATTGAATTCGCCACTTTCAAGATCTCTCTCTGGATTTTCGATTTCTTCTCTCCTCTAGCTTGGGTGTGACTTTCATTTGAGGCAGGATAATTTTGTTGCTCAGCTTCCAAGAAATAAAGGTTGGTTTTTCTGTTTTGATCTTTAGTTTCTTTTTCTGGCCTCTAGGTTTTTGTTATATGTTCAATTAGAAGAAAACATAGATCCTCATAGGTTGCATGTGAACTTAGGTTATTTAGTTCATGGTTTGCAGAAAACCTTTCAAATAGATCTTCAAGAAGAAGACCGACATGGATGGAAAGGTACACACCTTCAAGGCTCGGCTGGTTGCGAAGGGCTTCACTCAAACCCCTGGGGTTGACTATGATGAGACATTATCAACAGTGGCTAAGATAAAGTCTATTAGGATAATGCTCGCCATAACTGCATTTCATGATTATGAAATTTGGTAGATGGATGTCAAGACTGATTTCCTTAACGGGAAGTTAGCTGAGGATGTTTACATGAATCAGCTAGAGGGTTTTGTAGATGCAAAGTATCACAATAGGGTGCGTAAGCTTGAGAAATCAATCTACGAATTGAAACAAGCTTCTTAGAGCTGGAATCTCTACTTTCATGAGAAAGTCAAAGAGTTTGGTTTCTCTAGGAGCGAAGATGAGTCCTGCGTGTATATCAAAGCTGGTGGGAGTATAGTGACTTTTATCGTGCTATATGTTGATGACATATTGCTCATGGGAAATGACATTCCAACCTTGCAAGAAGTTAAATCTTGGCTTGGAAAGTGTTTTGCCATGAAAGACCTTGGAGAAGCAGCATATATTCTCGGGATAAGAATATTGAGATATAGAAAGAAGAGACTAATTGGACTTAGTCAAAGTACATACTTGGATAAGGTACTAAATAGGTTTAGTATGGAAAATTCGAAGAAATGAGATCTACCTATCCAGAGCAATGCCAAATTGAGCAAGGCTCAAAGCCCAAGTACAGATGAAGAAATAGTTTATACGAGTCTGGTACCTTACGCTTCGACTGTAGGGTTGATCATGTACGCTATGTCATGTACTCACCCTGACATGTCCTTTTCTTTGAGCATGGTCAGTCGTTATCAGGGAAATCCTGGCAGAGCTCATTGGACAGCGGTTAAAAACATTGTCAAGTATTTGCGAAGGACGAAGGATATGCTTATGGTCCTTGGTGGCAGTGATACATTGAGAGTAAATGGGTATACTGACGCCAGTTTTCAAATAGATAGAGACAACTTTCGGTCTCAATCGGGCTGGGTGTTTCTTCTTAATGGTGGAGCGGTTACTTCGACGAATTCCAAGCAAGAGACGGTGGCTGATTCAACTTGTGAATCAAAGTACATAACTGCAAGTGAAGCGTCAAAAGAAGCGGCTTGACTGAAGAACTTCATCGGTGACCTCGGAGTCGTCCCGACCATTCAGGAGTCAATGGAACTATTTTGCGATAATGAAGGAGCGGTTTCCTTGACTAAGGTACCAAGAGATTATGGAAAGTCCAGACACATCGACAGAAAGTACCATTACATTAGGCATAGAGTAGAAGAAGGTCACCTCATTGTGAAGAGGGTATCATCCGAAGAGAATCCTGTAGATCCTTTGACGAAAGCTCTGAGTAGGGTCATGCACAATCAGCATGCTAGGAGCATTGGTCTGAGAGATGATATTAGTTTTAGCAATTAGATAGTTGTTGAAACTTGTAACAGTGTAAATGTAATTGACATTTTGGTGATTTAATAATGGAGAATTATTGATGCGTATTGTTTACTACTGTTTGTCAATTGTTTATTATTGTGTTTCAATTTTGCATGTTTTACTTCCCGAGTAATATGATTATTCAAATATCCACAGTCGTTCATACTTTTGGAAGTAAGTAGTTAATCAAGACTGTCATGAATTGGATTGTAGACTGTCTAAGGAGTTAGGCATAGCAATAGAATTGCTGCAATGTTCATGAGTACATAGAAATAGGGATTTGAGTATTGGATAAACCCACGCTCAGAGAATTACTTCATGGATTATATTACGATTAATTCTGAGATGATAATATCTTATGGTCTTGAAGCGGAGACATATGAGTTGTGATTTACAAGTCGATTTTACATTGACAATGCGTAAACGCATCGGTAACTCGATGTTATAAAACGTGTTGTTGTGCACAATTTGATGAGTAAAGGATACAAGCATATGAGTCAAAGTTTATTAGTTTCTTTTGCCCTAACGGGAAAAGCGATATCTTTGCGACCCTCGGTGATTTGATGCTGACTAAAGTGCTGGCCAGCCAAGACTGAATTGATGTGTTCAATTGAAAGTCTTATGTCATTACAAATCAGAAATCGGGAAAAAAAGTATCAGACTGAGATTGATCTTAATCCACGTCTCTAGTCCAAACGATATCTTGTAGAACGAAGGTTCATATGTAACACCCGAATATTTAACACAAAGTACACCCGAAAATTTTCATACAAAAGTAGGGGTACATTTATATTAAACAAACGGAATACAAGTAGTTATCAATAGATCTTATTCAATACAGAATTTTCCCAAGATCAAGCCGAGTATTACATTTTATTACCAAACGATAATCAACATTCTTCAATTCTTAATCCTCACACATCTCCTTACCATTTCCTGAACCACTAGGACCTGAAACTCAATTCAACATACTATGGGTAAGCTATTTAAGCTTAGTGAGTAACATCAACAAAAGAGTTTCATATAACAACATCTCATCATAGAGATACTTAGTAACTAGGACCCATACAGTCCATGTGTTAGAGATCCATACAATCTCATGATAGGACCCATACAGTCCACGTGGTAGAGACACTAGTACAAAATCGCACATTGGTCACACTTGATCGAAAAATGCCTGCGACATTTTTAAAAAAAAGTGTGGCCATAGGGCACTGATGAAATTTCGAGAATGTTTATGGCTACATGTAAATTAGTTTGTGTGACCATATTATGGAGAAACAAAACAATGACCACACTTATTTACAAAAATGTGACACTCATTCGTTACACTGGACTTAAATGTGACTAAATGATACAATCACCCACATTTACCGTTTTAAGAATGTGACATTTATTTTATTAGAGATTATAGTTACGTAATGGTCACATAAGAAAATTGTACATGTGACTGTGTGATTGTGCAATATTGGACACATCAAATCTAATTTGTCCAAAAACATAACAAATATGGCCACATCAAATATAATGTGTCCAAAAATATAACAAATATGGCCACATCAAATTTAATGTGTCAAAAAAGATAACAAATATGGCCACATAAAATAGTCGTGTGTCCATAGGATGTTGTTTATTGGTTACATATTAAAAGTAAGAAAAGAAGTCGGTTTAAGTGGTTTATTGTCATATGCATTTTTATTACATATGTCAAAATATTATCAATTGTATTGGAAAATTAAAATATGTATGACTGTATGTATGATTTGGTGAGGGTAGAATTAAAAAGCGTGCCCATAGGTAAATATAGTTGAATAAGAAAACCATTGTTTGGGTAGTCTACGTATTTTATGTTCATTGAAAGTGTGACTATTGATATGTAATTGCCATGTGTTTTGTGTTATGTTATGTCCAAAGGTAAAAAATTGTCATCATAAAAATTTTAAATGTTTATGTAGGTATGTAATGGTGACTAATGGGTATTATACATATTTTATGTTCATTGAAAGTGTGACAATAGATATGTAATTGCCATGTGTTTTGTGTTATGTTATGTCCAAAGGTAAAAAATGGTAATCATAAAAATTTAAAATGTTTATGTAGGTATGTAATGGCGACTAATGGGTATTATACATATTTTATGTTCATTGAAAGTGTGACTGTTGATATGTAATTGCCATGTGTTATGTTTTATGTTATGTCCAAAGGTCTCCATTGGTATTATGATCACACAAAATACCAGCAATAACATTAAACTTTAAAGGTCTCCATTGGTATTATGAGCACACAAACCAAAAAGCAATGGCTAAGTAGATAAATTTTATTACATAGAAAATACTAGAAAATTGTTGTATGTAGTACAATTAACGAAAATGTTTAAAGAAAATGGGTAATTCTGTCAAGTTGGTGCGTAGTCACCATATGGATTAGTTAATAGCATGCACAATCAAGGGAACTTGCAAGAAATGGTGTAATGTATTTTCTGCAAGTGAATGGATTACGTGTCCCCTGCATCAACTTGTTTGCCCTTTGCCTTCTCCTTCTACAAACAAAAGTAATTGTTTAAAGCATGAATTTTATACAAATGTAGAGTTGATATCTGATATATGTAAACATTAGGCTTTGATGAAGGTACACATACCTTACGTATAACAATACCCTGACAATCAGTACGAAAATAATCATTTTCCTTATGCAAGTCAACTGGTTGCAGACGTGGCAATATATTGTCATTTTAGGACAAACTGTAGTACTAAATTCTTCATCTACATCATCGTACGCATTTCTGTAATTCTTGGGAGGTGTTTCGAAGACAATAGATTTTTTGTGATCGATTGGGTCTGCCACGTAAAAGACTTGTTGTGCTTGTGACGCTAATATGAAGGGATCATCCTTATGGCCCAACCTTTTTAGTTCCACAAATGTGTACCCTAGTTTATCCTTCTTCACCCCATTTCTACAATCTACCCAATCACACTTAAAAATAGGAATTCTTCGGAAATTATAATCTAATACCCATATCTCTTGTAAAACACCATAATAAGTGTTTTTAACATGGGTAACAACATCTTTGGAAATGTGTGTGTCTGTTGCAACAATGCTAACACCATTGTCTTGGTAACCTTTACATTCTCGACTGTTTGTACGAAATGTGTATCCATTGATAGCATATACAACATATTTCAGTACATTGATGTTTGGTTTATTTGAAAGCCAATCAACAGTCGCTGGTACACTATCTTTGCAAACTTGTGACTTTCTATATACCTGAAAATTAGAAGAAGGTGGGTAGTAAATAGCTACACTTAATTTGTACAGATAAACACTGTCACAAAATTCCTACCAGAATTGCCCAAAATTGGCAAATACCTACAACATGCATAGTACATTGCTATAACAGGTAAAGAAAAGGTTCGGGTGCTGCATCCAACATGCATAGTACATTGCTACACTATTCACGATATAAGCACTTATATCATCGAGAACTACTCCTGGCGACACTGTTCATGCCTAGTTACTGTTCATGCCGGGGTACTATTCACGTCGGAGTTACTATTCACACAGGTTTTTTTTTTTTGAAAAACGATCGTTACAAGTATCCCCCACTTATAAGAATTTCGTCCTCAAAATTCCGCTCTAACACCTCAAGATCAATACGCCACAAACCTGCATATAGTGCTCAGGTGCAAGATGCTATATATACAGCCAGGTATGTTGTATCATCCATACCTACAATCTTTTCAGTCTCATCCTCTCCTACCAACTAGTTAATTCGTAAACGAACTCATATTTAAAGTTGAGTCATGGAAAACAGATCTTCAATGAGCAATCTGAACTCTGGACCTGGTTTCTCACGAGGAGAGGGTACTTCAAATCAAGCGTCCTTACTGGAGTTTGATGACTTTAAAATTCTAAACATTTATTATCTACTTTTTTCATTTATCTTTCTAATGTTTTGATTGGTTCTGAATTATGGTACAGACATCCAGATATACTATCAATGGAGTAACTCCAAAGTGAGCTGGAAGTTTTTCCCCAGATGAGCATTAATTCGGAAGATCCAGTGCCTTCATCTTTAGATTTTGCACTTGAGCAGACTCCATACCTTCTTTCAGGTTAAATTCTTTTGAATGATTGCTTTTATGAGTATTTAATTTTTGTTTTATCATCTGACATGTATTATTTTATAGATCCATTTATGGATGGTTTAACTGATTACAATCCATTCATGGACGTGCGCTCAACGAACATTGAGATTATCCCCATGAATCAAGGATTCATGGCTAACATACAGAATGATGATCAAATTCAGACAATTCATCACGAAAATGTTGAAATGAATACTGAGTTTGGGGGTGGTTTTCATTACCAAGATCACCTTCAGATGATTCAAAGGAATCTAGAGGGATTTCAGAATCCTTGGTTCATGGTTGAAAACTAACACTTACTACCGACATAAGATACTAATTTTTCTGAACCAATGTTTATCTTTGGGCTAGAAAGTGAGGATCATGTTCAAATGATCCATAATGATAATAGTACAACTGGAGTCGAACCTTCGAGTTCAAAAAACACAGTAGTTGGAAGTGGAAACAATTACAGACATGTATTAAGTAGGGAATTAATAGCTGAGCATTTCAACAAGCCAATTAAGCAAGCTGCAAAGGAACTCAACGTTGGAAAAACACGGTTGAAGAAACGTTGTAGGGAGTTAGGTATCAAACGTTGGCCTCAACGACAGATTAAGAGTCTGCAAACTCTTATTGATCGTACTCGGGTAAAGAATTACATTTTTGTTTTTAATTCCTTTATATGATAAGGTTGTAATTACTGAAGTTATTTGTGCCACAGAAATTTGGTAATAATTCCAATGAAGCAACAGAATTGTCGAGATATATAATTCCCAATCTAGAAAAGGAGAAAGAAGCGATAATCGAAGGTTCACACTCGGGTTTAACAGACACCACAAAGAAGTTGAGACAGGCTGTTCATAAGGCTGTATATAAGAAAAGAAGGATTCAGAAAATGGAGGAAGCTTCATCAGGAACTCATACACAGCACCAATCTCTGCCATCTGATTATGCTATGAGTAGTATTAACCCTGATTTACTCGAGCCTATAAGTGAAGAGAATTTTGAAGACTTAGCAGGTGATCTATCATGGCTTCAGCTTTTTGATTGAATTCACACCAATATTAACCCCATGGAAGGATTTGAATCGAATTCAATTTGCTCACAATGTCATACTCTAGTAGGGAAAAATTTTGTGAATATAACATTATATTTAAATGTATTGACGCGTTACTATAATTTTAATAATTTCATCGATTCTAACCAATATTCATGTTGTTCCCTAAATTTTGTATTCCTCCCACACTTGGACTAAAGTCCAAGTCCGTTACTTTGATTTATTATTATTTTCTTTTAGAAAATATGTGCACCCAAACCAGCACCCTAGTTGTTTCCACTAAACCCAAAGATCACCATTCAACAATAGAATGGTCAAAGACTAACACATTTCATTAACACTCACATCTAATATGCTAATTATTTACACTCTCAGCTCATTGGATTCCTCTAGACCAATTCTCGACTCAAACGTGGATCCTGTGCTTTCGATAGTAGGAGCTCTACTACTACCTTCCACACCTATCCAAGTTTGTTTCGAGACCCGTCCTGAAGTCCCCAACTCGCTTTTAACCGAGAATTCAGACACATATGCCTACACATTCCGAGAACACTAGGATTCCCACCCCAATCCTGCTACTCTAACTAATATGAAACTCTCTCCAATGATGACGAGTCGCCTCGTGAATGCTTCTTAAAGGCTTTATCCTAACAATGAATATACAAATAGTTATAGCTACTATTATGGTTAAGCAACTATCTATACTCTCACGGTTTAAGTATAGAGTCTTACTACTAAGATCTAGTTCGCTTAAACCACGGCTCTGATACCAACTTGTAACACCCGGATTTTTAGCACAAAGTACACCCGAAAATTTTCATACAAAAGTAGGGGTACACTTATATTAAACAAACGGAATACAAGTAGTTATCGATAGATCTTATTCAATACAGAATTTTCCCAAGATCAAGCCAAGTATTACATTTTATTACCAAACGATAATCAACATTCTTCAATTCTTAATCCTCACGCATCTCCTTACCATTTCCTGAACCACTAGGACCTGAAACTCAATTCAACATACTATGGGTAAGCTATTTAAGCTTAGTATGTAACATCAACAAAAGAGTTTCATATAACAACATCTCATGATAGAAATACTTAGTAACTAGGACCCATACAGTCCATGTGTTAGATATTCATACAATCTCATGATAGGACCCATACAGTCCACGTGGTAGAGATCCATACAACCTCATGATAGAACCCATACAGTCCAAAGTTTAACTGACATTTATACATTACATAGCAACAAGCAGACAATGTATAACAACAGGATTATGTCACTCACCTGAGTATAGTTCTTTCCAGATATTCTACGGCTTAAGACTTCTTCTTCCAACTGTTAATATCATTAAGTCTTAATTACTATAGCACCAACATATGTCATACTACTGAACAACTTAAATCCTTTATTAATTCCAATATAATACTTTCATGACTATCAAATAAAGAACGACCAGGTAGAAGATCAAATGGGGAGGCAAGACCCTTTCAGCATATGAGCCTTTCGGAAGCCCAACAACCAAGCCCAAATAATCGGCCTAGGCATCGTCCTCGTAAGTAGATCAATCGGTATTATTTCGGAACAAATCCTCCATAGCCTGAGCTAGATATCACCTAGCTCGAGCTTAGTCCTCTTACTATAAGGCATTAGTCTGACGAACCTATCCACTGCATATTTTAGAGTTATAACAACTATATTTACTGCCAACGATTCGGGACATCTAAGGGTTATTATGTTTTTTTAACACAAATAACTCATATATATATAAATATATAATCATACTATCTAAGGTTTGGAAACTTACCCTTCGGATGTCGAGACGACGGCTGCAACTCGAAATCTACCGATTTTCCTTCCTTCTAACGCGCCACTAACTCTTAGAAATGACTCTTAAGATCAGATATGTTTAGAAAGTGTGTGAAGAATGGAGAAGTTGGGCCTCTATTTATAGGGCTGGAAAACACTATTCACGACGTCATCGCTTACATCATCGCACTATTCACGACGTCATCGCTTACATCATCGCACTATTCACGATGTAAGCGCTTACATCATCGAGAACTACTCCCGGCGACACTGTTCATGCCGAGTTACTGTTCATGCATGAGTACTATTCACTCTGGAGTTACTATTCACGCCGTTTTTTTTCGAAAACCGTCGTTACATCATATGATCACGTATCATAGGACGCGTAACTGACTAGGTCAGAGTTCGGCTACGGCTTTTGGAAGCTACAATTTGCTGATCGATTTAGAAGTTATATTGGCAGTTATAGTCATAGACTTATCCAAGTAGGAAACTATTGGATTAGGTGTCTAAGCCATGACTATAATTGATATATACTTAATTGATAGTAGCAAATTCTTTTTGGGTTGTCCTCATAGCTGGTAATTTGACAGAATAACTTTTAGAGAGAGATTGATTTATTATCCTATCCTAATAAATAAGTAATTCAAAGCCACATGTCATCTCCTCATTGAATTTGCCCAATGTCATTTTCTCATAATTTTAAATTTCTTAAAAAAACTAATTGGTTTGAAACGTTTCTAACTCCTTAATGATCGGTTTAATTATCATTCAATTTCAAAATTAATTGTTATCATTCAATTTCAAAATTAATTGTTTTTTAATATCATAATATTTTTTTAATGTAGAATGATTTGGGAGACAATAGAGAGACAATTGACGCCATAATATTTTGAAGAATGATTACAATCATAATAGTGAATTTGATTTTAGTACCGGTGACATTCTCATAATCAATTATATTTATCAAAATACAAATTCGTAATAGTAAAAATCAAAAGCAAAATGTCACGATACACAAACAAATTTCTTATGTAAAATTATTTATGTTTAGATATTCTTAATTAATAATTTTTTTATCATCCCGTGTAATACACGGGTCTCACAACTAGTGTGATTAATAAATCAATATAAGTAATTTGTTAATATATTATGAGGATAGTATATTAATTAGAATTATTATTATTTAATTAATAATTAATAAAAAATTAATCAGAATTAATTTTGTGATTAATTGGATTAATTAAAAGTGCAGGGGCTGAATTGTAATTATTCAATAGTTGAGTATTGAACAATTATAGCAGGATAATATAAGTTGGCGAAAATATGGATATAATTATCCTTGATTTTCGAAATCTATAAAGAGATAAATAGGGATTTGAATTAAAGATAATAGGTTTATCTAGTTTGAATTCAAACAATGTTTATCTCTAACGCTTATCTGCTTATCCCTTGGAGGCTATAAAAAAGGGGCTCTGGATCCCTATATCCTGCTCCATTTACCTCCACTCTCCTCTCCCTCTCTCTCTGTGGTTTTTCTTGTTGCTAGCTTTGGTTGTGAACTATTTGAGGCACGACGCTTGTGGTGCTCGCTTCTAAAAAATCAACAAAGGTTAGTAATTCTTGAATTATCTTTTAGTAAATTTCGAAATTTCCTATGGGGTTCTTGTTATAGATTCAAATAGTGAAAACAAAGATCATTTAGGTTGCATGTGAACTTAGGAGTATAAGTTTATTTGTTTGCCTATTTTCTATCAGAAAATATGCATAATCTGCTACATAGGTCTCTCCCAAAATAAGGTTAAAGGGTTTACATTTTTTACCTTTTGTTGATGCATATCCCAAAACAATAAAAGTTGCAATTCTTAGTATCCTCATCAAATCATTCCCCTAAATAATTACAAGTTCTAATCAGTTCACTTTTAAAAGGGAAAAAATGGAAACACAAATGTTAGAATGCTTAAAAGTTACCCGATCTGCTTTCTCCATTCAAAGGCATGGTCAACCAAAAAAGAATACCTAAAATCCTCAAAGCTTTTAAGCATTCTAGCATTTGTTTTTTAAATTTCTTGGTAAAAACCACATAAACTTATTATGATTTAGATTCCGATTTGAAACTAGCGATTTAGTTTACAATTGAAATATTTTCTTAATATTCCAATGATGTTGAGAAAAAATAAACATGAAACACTTACGGAATCGTCAATAATGTTTATGATTTGTAGGATCACTGATTGTCTCCTCTCTTGTAGGTCATATTGTATATTCTTCTTATGTGAGATAATTGGTTGTTAAATTGGAATCTCAATAATTATAATCTTGTTTATGTGTTACAAGCAAGGTCTCATATGGTTATATCACACAAAATTTTTGAATAAACAACAGACTATAATGGTTGGGTTTATGGAATTTGGCCTTTAATAAAAAGAGAATGATATTGAATCCTTTTCGCCAAATTCTATATTGTGTCCGAACTCTGAAGTGCTGTAATAGAATAAAAGATAGTTGTAACTAGAAATTGATTTTTATCTTAATCTTCATACTACTAACTAAGAGTAGTGTTAGTTGCAGCCAAATTTAAATTCAATGTAGTGGTCTTCATTCCTCATTACTAAGGTGAATGAAATTTACTACAACTCACATATCCTAGAATAGTCTTATATGATGTTTTGTAATGGAATAATGCATTCTTTAGCTTGTAACTTTTGGTGTATTTTCGTTTTAAATGATGTATCTGTGGTAATTGAAAAATAATGGATACCACTAATCTTTTTAGAATATTCTACATGTGCATTTAATGATATATTGTACATTATTCTATTAGATTATTATATTATGTTTTGTAATGTAGAATATTCTAATAGATTGATGCATTATGTTTATCGGGTATTCATCATAATATTAAACTAATCATCTCTAATGGAATACTTTTTGTTGAAAGGAAATACTTTTTGAAACAAGTTTAGGGGAAATAATGTTGAGGGAGCATTTTGAGGGCATGCGTCTCGACTATAGCATACATTATTTTGTGGTTGCTTGTTGGTCTATACTTCTAAATTTTGAAGAACAGAAGCTGAAATCAATATCTTCACCATCTCGTTTATTCTTCAGCACTCAAATTGTGGTACTTGCTTTTAGAATTGAAGTTCAATATTCTAATTATAATATATGCCAATATATTCTAATATTTATATATTTCTGTTTATAGACTGGCAATTTATTGGATGATTCTATACATTTTGAGAGTCGATTTAGACTTTTTGATGTAATATCAATTGTTACATATCTAAGATCAAAAGAAAAATAGATTTCACTAATATTTATTTGGGATGTATGAATATTTTTTGTGAAAAAATTACACCATAAAATCATGATATTACATTAAGTCAATATGGTATTATTTTAACTTGTTTTTTGAACGTGCTGTAAATGCAAGTCTTTTTTCCCATCCATAACCATGATCAATTGTATGCTATTGTTTTCAATTTAAAAAATCTAGAGCATCTAATAATTAACATCACTATATTTCTGGGAAAATAGAACATATGTATGGAAAGACACTTCAACTTTTGGTAGGTTTTAATTGCATAAATTAGAATTATTCACTTAATATAATTCCAATGTTGGACCGATGATGTTATTTTATTAATATACATTACAGCAAACTTACTTTATAAAGTTTTTGGAGAACATGGGTCCAAGAAAGTATATTTGTTGACATCAGTGAGGCCAAAGCAAATGAAATTGGAATGGCGAACGGACAATATGACAAAGGACAATGGAATTTTTTTTGATGAGGCATATGTAGAAGTATTTTGGGAAAAAAGAAGGTAAGTGGGATGTCGATTTCGGAAAAGAGAATACAAAACATAAATGAAGATTGTAAATTTGCATACTTTTTATGCTGCAAAGCTTGTTACTCATCAAATTAACAAGCGAAAAAAATAAATCTTGAAAAAGCTAATGAATTTTCAAAGTTAGAAAAATTTGTTGCATGTTGATGAAGGAAGGGATTGATGCAAGAATGGAAATGGTAAAAAATAGAATTGTTGAAATTTTTGAAGTTTGGAAATGTGGTTCTAATGACATGAAAACACTGTCTTTTATTATGCATTTTGAACAAACTAGGTTTTAAAAAGGTTATGAAATAGTTGAATGACTACTTAATGTTTTGTAAGACAGCTGGTATCGTTCATAAAATTGATGACTGCTTAATTTTAGAAAATATTTACTATGATTAGTAATATGATACAATTATGAATAGGTTTTTGTTCTCTTCGATTATTTGTAGTCATTAATATATCATTGAATGTACATGTAGATATTCTAATGAAAATAATGTTACATGTTATATGTACATGTAAAACATTCTAATAGAATACTGACTATGTGTCGGTTTGCATAAGCACACAAGTAATGATCCTATTAGAATAATAAGTATTTTAAACATAATGTTTCTATGCGTGATATTCTAAAAACCTAATATAGATGTCTATAATATTCTAATAGAATAATGTAAAATACATCATTGAATGTAAATGTAGAATATTCTAAAAATAATAATGTTACGTGTTATCTGTAAATGTAGAATATTCTTATAGAATAATTACCATGTGTGGGTTTTCATTAGAAATTTGCCCATAGAATGAGTTTCTAACCTTAATCTTTCAACTTGGTGTAAAACCCCTATGATTTTCACCCCTAATTAATGAAATCGACCCAAGAACACCTTTGGAACTCTTTCCCTTCGTTTATTCTGTTTTTGAGTGAACTCAACACCAAATGACCGACTAAATGGTCTTAAGTAGATTGTTGTCAAACGATAATAGTGTATGTATCTTCCAGAGATAGCGTCTCTATCTCAATAGCGCCTCTATCTTTGAAATATAGTGTCTCTATCTCAATAGTGCCTCTATATTTCAAAGATAGTATCTCTATCTCAATTCATCTCTAATTCCACAATATCAACGTACCTTAGATAGCGTCACTATCTACTTCATAGATAGCGCCTCTAAAAACCCATGTTAAGAGAATCCTCACTTATTTTTTGTATATTGCAAACCTTTAACCTATAATTTCAAACTTAGCATCTAAACTTCATATTAAGTCATAAAATGAACATTTAAACGAAAAAATAACATCCTAACTTCACCAAAACTCAAGATTTGATCCATCCTTCACTTTGCAAACTTTTGGTATTTTACCAAAACACCAATACTTACTTAAAACATCCTAAATACCCACAACATGTTATTATAAGTCAAAAGTATACAAACCTGACTTTTGGGCGTTACACAGAATATGTGTCTACATAAAATTCCAAATTGCTCAAAAAGTATGCATGCACATTTCATCGTTACTTCTTCTTTATTGAACTCAGTCTGTTAGAAAAGTTACCTAGTTAATTATTTTAAATATAATATTAAGTAATATATATTAACAATATTCTATAAAGTTATATCAAGAATATCTATAATATAACACTATATAAAAGTAAATATTAGAATAATAGAAAACTTATTTCAATACATTACCTTAAATTCACCAACTTTTTTAGGAAAAGTTGTTCTCATTAGACCTGACAATGGTACATCTCTGAAATATGTCGGAATCTAACTTCTCCTCAAATCAAACATATCTTTTATTCATTTGTTATCTTGCAACTTATACTCTGCCGTTAAGGCATTCCATTTTTTTTCAAAATCTTTCTTATCAATGTTGGCGTCTCATACAAGATTAATGAAATGAATCTTAAACTGATAATTATTCATTGTTTCCCAGCTCGCCTTAAAAAATTCATATACTATTTAATTAGAATATAGTATAGTATTTTGTAAGAACAATTTTTTCTAATGAAAATATTTTAATATTCTAGCATTAAAAAAATAATATGTGTACTATTATATTATAATATTGCAATAATGATTTTTGTGAAATTTTTTATTGTGACTTAAATCAAACATTATATAGAAGTTGGTAAAAATTGTTACCTTCAGCGAAAATTTACTTATGGTATCTCATATACAAACTCTATGTCTTGAGTATGGGAATACTGTTCAAATCACCTTTTTCATTGCTACATCTTGGTCAGTAATAATCATGATAGATGTTTTTATAAAACACCTTAGAAAATACCTAAGTGTTTGGTGTCTTCTCTGCACAACAAACCGGCTCCGAATGTGAGCACCTTTTGTGATTATCAATCCCAATAAATACTATATCTAAAGTTCATTGGGATAAATTTATGTTTATATATACAATATTCTAATAAAATAATGTTATAAAACATTTTCTTATGTAGATTATTCTAATAGAATGGTATAATATGTTTAGCAGGTATTCATAAGTTTGAATGTAAATGACCCATTCTAGAATGTTGTTGTAATAATTAAAATAATATGTTTTCATGATATTCCAATAGATTGATTTTATAAGAAATTCTACAAATTAATTCTATATCTAATGTTAATAGCACCAAATTTATGTTTATACGCACAATATTTTATTAGAATATTGTTATGATATTCTAATAGATTGATTTTAAAATACCTTCTACATCTAATTAGAATAATACCTTTGATTTCTGATTATTATTCTTCATTATTAAGAATATCTTAATCATGATCAAGTTCTTCATTTTGATGAATGTCTGAATCATCTATACCATACCAAACTAGTAATTTTCTTAGTTGTGAAGAATCTATAAATTGTCCGTAGTTGTTATCACAATCAGAATAATGGTATAGGATGTTTTGTAGTATATATTATTCTAATAGAATAATGCAATGTGTTTATCTGACATTCATAAGTTTATATGAAATGACTTGTATAGAATGTTGATTACAAAATTACCTTGCATTTCCTATTCATTTTGTTGATTATGAATAATGTTTGAATCATTTAAACCATGTTTCTTGTTTTCTTCATTTTGATGAATTTCTGAATTATCCTTACCAAACTAAACATTTTCTTGGCTAAACATTTTCTATGCAACCAAAAATAAAAGGATCGTTAGAATCAAGCATGGATTATACAATCAAAGATTTATAATTGAATTCAGTGTGTCATAGTAATATAATTGATCACACATCATAACAATGTACTATGTTGTAATTGATCATATAATACACAATGTAAACATTGATCAAAATAATCTACGTCAAATAATAATTTAATAAAAGTATACATTCAAGACTTTTTAACTCCAATTATGACTCATATATTGGAATTATATAGAGGATTTTAGTTATGACTCATAAGGTAACAAAATCAAATGAATAATACTTTGATCGGAATTATATATATTCATAAAGAAATAATCATAAAACAGCCAAATCATTACTATGTTCAAATGAATAAAAGCAAAAAAAAATCAATAAGTTAATTACTCTTTGTTGTGAGGAATCTCTATATCATCCATATTGAGTTCGTATTACTTGAATGAGCAATAAAAACAAACCTTGAAATAGATTATTGAATGCTGAAATTAAAGCCTTAAATTGTTGAAATCGATCTCAATTGTACAAATTGAAGTTTGAAACTACTGAAATTGACGTCAATTGATGATCAATCTCATCAATTGTTGATGAAACATGATGAACAAGATATGAAGTGATGATCAATTGTTGGGATATTCATCAATTAAATTTTTGACATATTGAAACAAAAATAACAATTCAAAAGATCGCTATTTTCAAACAAATAAATTAAAAAATAAAAAGTTAATTACATGTTGTTGTGAGCGCTCTCTAAATCATCAATATTGAATTCTTATTGCTGAAATTGATGTCAATTGATGATCGATCTCATGAATTGGTGATGAAACTTGATAAGATGTATATAAAATGATGACCGATTGTTGGAATATTCATCAATTAAATTTTTGACCAAATCGAAACGAGAAGTTGAATTCAAACGATAATCATGATTCAAACAACAATCGAGTACGCATCTTAATATTGAAATCTTTATCTTAATGATCACTACGCTGAATGTAATATATAAATCTTGAGAACTCGCTGCGTCTTAGTCAGACCTAATGACGTTTCTTTTTAGCTGTTAGATCAATTTTGATCAAAGATTGAAAGTTGGTCTCATTGGCTCACAAAATCTCATTGGTATCATATGAACCTTTATATATATATATATATATATATATATATATATATATATATATATATATATATATATATATATATATATATATATATATATATATATATATATATATATATATATATATATATATATATATATATATATATATATATATATATATATATATATATATATGTATATATATATATATATGTATATATATATATATATATATATATATATATATATATATATGGATTCGATCACCTAAATACATAACAACATGCAGTGGAAGACTAACAAGATCAAATCACAGAATTCTCCATGAACAGAGTTCAAGATCATGCATTTCATATCAGTTATAGCAACAAAAACATAAACAGAATGTACCTTAGGATTATCTCCTTCCTTAAATCTGATGAACAGGATCCAAAGTGTGAATCCCTCTAATGACTCATGCCCAGGAACACCAGAAAACCAGACAGATCAGAATTTCCACTTGGGAATAGAAGGCGGAAGATCAAAACCCTAGAGAGGGATTAATCTCGCCAAAGGGAGGAGGGAGAAGGGAATTGGCGGCTCCTTTGGAGGCCAATGGGATGATTAGGGTTGAACCCCAAGGCCTCTATTTATACTAGAGGGATCCTAGGGTTCCAAAGTTGAGGAGCCTTTTGGCGGCCGCACCTCCTAGACTTGTATCTATTAATTAACTCTTTAATCAATTACAATCAAATCCCTTACAACTTAATTTCTCCAAATTAATTTCAAATTAACTTGTTAATTAATTGCCAATAATTTCTAATTAATTTATCATGTCCTTGATAAATTAATAAACTAATTTCTGATTTAGTTTCTGATTAATTTATTTCTCAATAAATTAATAAACTAATTTCTTTTTTCCTTTATTCTGACTCTATATATTTTTCTGGGTCATGAGGGCAACCAAGAAGGACTCCGCCATTATCAGAAATATTACCACAAGTTGATGACCTTGGATATTATTCCAACATTCTCCCACTTGGATAAGTTGTCACCTAGATAATTAATAAATTATTACGATTATACAAGATATCGTAATGAACCTGGGTCATGGAAAAACTCAATCAAGTATGGTTTTGGCCAAACACTTAATGTTAGCATCAAGTCATCGAGGGGCACACATATATCGCTTCCCCTTGTTAGGGTAGAAGGAACAGATAAACTCTGACTACATAGTCTATGTTTGTTTCATCATGTCATACCCGGACATACCCGTTATAACTACCGGTTACGAATAGTGTTTGAGTAGGCCGATGCATGATAAAATCACAGTGCAAATCCCTTATGTATCTCGGTCTGAAGAATAAACGATATTATCATCTCAGAATTACTTCTGACTGAATCCATAAAGTAATTCCTGAGTGTGGGTTGTTCCAATATTTGAATCTCTATCAAGTACTCATAAGGGCTAGTCGCAATCACCATGCTATGTCTAATCTCTACAGACAATCTACTAACACTCTGTGACAATCTTAAATCACTACTTTCTTCCAAGAGTACAACCGCTTGTGGAGGTTTCAATAAATTAATACTCGGGAAGCGGGTTTTAAACATGCTAAAGTGAAACACGGTATTAATGTAAATGAAATGGCAACCCAGCTGTTTATTAATTCTGCATTAATAATACACCAAGCTAGATACAATTTACTACTTCTATATGTTTCGGTTATCAAACTAACAACTAAAATACTTATGTCATATTGCTTAAAAACTTGACACCTATGGACCCTAGTATGACCTTCATGCTTGGTCCGCGTTAATGTCTTTGTGAAACAATCATCCGGATGATGATGCCCTATTCACTATGATGTCTCAACTTGGTTCCCAAACACAGTAGCTCTCCCTTAGTATATGTCCTCACTTCTCGTGGTCCTCAGGTTCCTTAGTCAAGGTGACTGCACCCTCTGTAAGAAGATTTCAATGAGATCATTGGTATTGACGACAACACCTATATTACCAGTGAAATCTTCTAACCATTTAGTCTCTTATACTAGCTGCTATAAGTTTCAACTTGGAACATTTCAAAGTTATTATTCCTCATTTTATAACAGGGACACCTATCCTGATAGTGAGCAAGAGTTATCTCTGGTATCACTATGACCAGTTACTCTTAGCTCTTCCTTCTCCTCCATGAACCGAGAACACGTTTCTTGATTTCTTAAGATTCTCTAAGAATGTCCTTCATCACAATCCAATGACTTTTGTCAAGGTGGTCCTGAAATCAACTCACTATGCTCCAAGCATACATGATGTCAGGTCAAGTACATGTCATGGCATACATGATCGATCCTATAGCAGAAACATATGAGACTGACTTATTCGTCTAGTTTTTCTCTAGTACTAGGACATTGATTCCTAATCAATTTTATGCCATGGGTAGAAACCGTTTCTTGTAGTTATGCATCCCGAATTTCTTCAAGATCATACTCAAAATGTACTTTAGCTAAGTCCTTTTAGACGTATTAATCTATCTCTATAGATCCTTATACCACGTAAGTGTATTGTATCTCCTTAGTTCTTTATAGTGAAACATTTCCAAGCCAAGTCATTACCCTTTGAAACTTGAAAATCATTTCCTATAAGCAGTATGACAATAACATACAATACTAGGTAGATTACGACAATACTCCCACTAGCTCTGACATAAATATGGACTTATCTATGCTTCATGAAAATCCAAACTCTTTGGCGTTTTATGACTGCAAAGACTCCAGCTGTGAGGTGCTTGTTTGATTCCACAGATGAATTTTTCAAGCTTTTGTACACTCTGTTTGAATATTTGGCATGTGCAAAACCCTTCCGGTTGTGCCATTCACACAACCCCTTTGTTTTCCATTTAAGGAAAGCGGTCTTAAAACAGCCACTTTACCATGTCACATAAAATGTACGTGTGGCAAATAATATCCTAACAGATTCTTTTCTCAGCTGCTGATGAGAGTGCCTTTCCTCGGAATCAATTTCTTCAATCTGAGTATGGCCCTACTTGACCAGTCTTGCTTCGAACATGTGTACATTCCTATCCATGATCCACTTACTCCCACTGGTTTGAGTATTCTCTTTTATTTCACAGCTACTAGGCTCACCAATGCTTTCATGTAGTTGGATAACTTATCCTTACCAACCAGTGTTTTACCATTAATCAGTGTGTCATTCTCAGTAATATGAGACCATAATTCTCATTTGAGTGACTATATTTACTGGAATTGGAAAAAGGAGGTTAAAGTATGGCAGTTTCCTCAACAGGAATCTCATCCTCTAGTTGAGTGCTAGTGTTAACTAAAGGTTCTTTCATTGGTTAATCTTTGAAGTTTCTTCAAGACCAATCCTACTCCCACTAGCTTCTTTGGATATGAGCTCTTTCCGAAGAAAGACTCTCATTTGAGTCACAAACAATTTGTTCTTGAATGACTTGTAAAACAAGTATCTGAAGGACTTGTGGGGTTAGCCAATGAAATAACACTTCCTTGATCTGGGTTTAAGCTTGTCATGAGCTTTATTATGAAAACTTCATAACTCTAGATTTTCTACGTGCTAGTAAGGGATGAACCCCACTTCACATTTCAGAGTGTGTCTTTGCAACCTACTTAGTTGGATACGAGGTTTAAGTTGCAGGTTTCTGTTTCTATGGTATAACCCTTTGAAACTAATTTGGAAGTGTAGCTCAACACATTATGGATCGAACCATTTCAAACAATGTTCGATTTCTCCTTTTAGACTCACTACTTTGCAACGGTGTTCTGGGAGGAGAAAACCTGTGAAACCATTTCACAGTTCTTAACATGTTCGTAGAATATGACACTCAGATATTCTAGCCCAGTTGATTCTATACTTCATTTCGAAACTCTTTGAACACTTCAAAGTTTATAGCTTATGTTTAATCATATAAACATATCCATATTTATTGAAATCATCAGTAAACGTAACGAAGTATCGCTTATCACGTCTTGTGGCAGATTTGAACGGTCCACAAACACTTGTGTGGATTACTTCCAACAAATCTTTTGCCTCTTTCACAGTCTCCTGTGAATGTCTTTCTTGTCATCTTCCATGTAATCAAGATTCACATACATCATCTAACAGTAAGTCAAACGATTCCAAGTCCTGTTCACTTGGAGCTTGGTGATGCAATTCTTGTTTAATGGACAAGGTGAAAATACCACAAACATAACTTATCCAACACATTTTTGGATGAATCAAGAAAATTGCCATTTTATTATCAATAGGAAATACAAAGTATCCTTACACAATGTATAATATGAAACAATGTTTTGTGACAATTATGGTGAATGGTAAAAATCTAATAATCTAACTAAACACCATTGATTAGCATGAGCTGTAATCTCTGATAATTGTAACATTAGCAACGCTTCTGTATCTCATGATCAGATCAAGCCCCTATGCTTCAACTTATTTCTTTTACTTAATTCCTGGATACAACGCAGATGTGAGTCAACACATCCTGTATCAAGGATTAAAGAACGAGAAGTTGATTTGGAGTTCAGATATACCTAATGTGTCAAACTCCTTGACCCAGGTCTTCTTTAGATCCTTCAGGTATGTTGGGCAACTATGTTTCCATTATCCCTTTAGTTTGCAATAAAATATATGGCCTCATTCGGGTCACTGGTGGGTGCTATGTCAGAAGAAGCTTTTTCTCTTAAAACCTTGGTTAGACTGTCCAACCTTAGCCCTTCCCTATCCTTTGGGATGAGAATTTTTCTTCATCACAACATTACTATGATGAATGGCCAAGACAGGAGCGGTGGAATCTGAGCTACGGTGTTGCTTTAAACTAGCATCGGCGGTTTTCAGCAAACCCTGCAGCTCAATCAAGGTCATTTCCAAATGGTTCTTATCATAGTTCATAAAGCCCTTATGACATGAACCAAAAAGCAAGTTAAGCACCACATCGTGGCTATCCTTTTTGAAAATTGACACCAAAATTATCCAATCTGTCTATGTACGATTTCATATTATGAATATGCGTACACATAGACGTTCCTTCTTCTAGTTTATATGCCCTAAGGGATTTAACGATCTATAATCGTTCCCACTTTGCTTGTACCCCGATACTCTTGAAACAATTCTCGAGTTCGGAGGACATGTTAGCAAACGTCAGGCTATCGATCTTACTAGATCGGGATTGCAGTGGAGTAGGAGGAGGAGGAATAGGAGGAAGGTTTGTGTTTATATTTGAAACAGACATCTACAAGAAAAAAGTTTTTAGTTTAGTTTGAGTTTTAATCCTTTAAATAATTTCCCAATTCATTTACTAAGGCTAGGATCCAAGATTTCCTAGTTGTGATGTCAAAACTGATGCTATAATCACACCACAATGGTCATCAAGGTAGACAAAAATTCTTTGTCAATTTCATTCACTATGAAATTCCTAGATCTGTGAGATTCATTGACTAGTGTCAATGACATGTTAATCTCGTTTGTGCTCATCTCAAATACATGACAGGGATGTCGTGGATTATGTATCAGATAGTGAATTGACCATGTAAAACCCGCATGATGCCCGGTTCAATATACGCTTGATAATCGCGAGTGTCACATCACCCCCAACTATGACCTTACCTGGCGTGCCAGTTAACCACACAGCTCTGCAAGTAGATCATAAAGAGAATATGGTTTCTTATGGGTAGCACATGGTTCACATTGTATTAATAATTAACACGGGTTTTCATTTTAATACTTTAAGTTAATACTTTTAACTTAGAGAGAGAAACATTGCCCTATCAAACCCTTTCTGTAACTCCACATGGTAAAAGGTGTTGGGCGATGAAGGTTGTGGGCAGTAGATGCCACTTAATAACCAACTTCATTTGGGTTCATAAGAACCATCCTTCAAACCACATACACGATTTATAATGGGTGAGCCTAGTCATGGTTTGATCAATGTTCTAATATATATAAATGTATTTTAAACAATTTAAAATGTTTCATTTAATTTAATTTAATTAATACCATTTAATTAATTAAAACAAACAATTATATCGTAATTGAATTAATCAAATTAAGGCAACAGGCATATAAAGCAGCTAAGCAAGTTAGGAAACTTGCAACGCAAGCTAGTGTTGTAACCCTAGCCACTAGATATCAAGGAGGCATAGAAAAACCTACCTAACCCTAGCAATTTTCGAAATCTAGCATGGAGGCACAAGAAAAACCCTTCTATCGAAAATTCTAAGCATGCACATATGAAAATTCATGTTAGGAATTATTTTAGTGGTTTAATCTTCGCATTTAATAAGGTCTAAAATAGAAAATATACAAAGTTTAGGGGCTGTTTCTGGATTTCGGCCAGGGACCGAAATCCCCTTGGATTTCGATCGTAATGACCGAAAACCAGGAGGTTTTTGGTGGGCCTGGTCCGACGTTTTCGGTCCGACTGGTCCGTGGGCTTGGGTTTTCAGTGCTGTAGGTGTGGACTATAAATAGTCTTGTTTAGTCTTCATTAGAGCAGTTAGTTGTTTTGGAGCATTGTTCTAGCATAGAGAATTTCATCGTGTTCAACCAACTGCAAACCTTGTGTACCCGACATTATTAATTAAAGTGTGCATTGAAGGTTGAATCTCCTCGTGTTCTTGTTTGATTTGTGTAGGTCCCAATCTTCACCAAAAACAATATCAATCATATAAATCTTCAAATGGTGCGGAAAACCAATTGAAAACAATCAAGAAAAGAAATAAGATGAAGTAGAAATCACAAGATATGATCAAATGCACTTGTAATTGATTAACTTCCAATGTATGTACAATGATCATACACACACACAAACTCACAAAAACTAGAGCACTCCCAAAAGCTCTTTTTCGCCAAAAACCCCCTAATGTGCTAAGAAGAAGAGTATTTATACTATCAAGGCCATACAAGCCCAATACAAGTCTAGTCCAAAACCCACAACTAACTACACAAGCCCAATAGATATACAAAGTGAATAATAAAGCATAAACCACCAAAATAGGGCCCAACAATCTCCCCCTTGGTTTAACGCTTTCTTCTGAATCAGAGACCAAGATCCAAAATATTCATTGTAGCTCTGCCCCAGCCTTCATACCAATAGCCTTGCGCAGCAATCTTGATGGCCACAATTGTGTATGATTTAGCAGCTTCTTCAAGAATAAGACTTTCACAGAATATCTGCGTACGTGAGAGCTGCTTGATGTCGTTTTCACGGAACATCAGCAAGTCTTTGGGCTCAATCAGACGAATCTGATTATCCTTGAGCTTGATCACGACAGTGCAGGAAGTAGGATCATATGCCCAAAATTCCATGTCACGGAGAGAGTAGTCTGGAAGTGGATTTACAATAGGAACCGTCTTGAGCTTGTCGGTAGCAGGCCAGAAAACGCGTTTGACCCGCTTACCTTCAGCATCTCTCTCTCCATAAAGCTTTCTGAGGAAGGTTTTTTCCGTCCTCATGGTTTCGAAACCGGTGAAGACTTGTTTCTACAAAAAGTTATAAAACAGTGTTGCCTTTAGATCCTTATCCGGATTGAAGAAGTCAGCATTAAATAATTCTGTCAGATCTACACTGGTCCATGAGGTAAACTTGTTGGCGTGGTCATAATACTCTACATTTCCAGATTTTCTTCTTACCCACCACAGTTTCTTCATCACATCAACCCCCAGCACTTTATCCCAGAACGATCTCTAAATCTGTCAGAAAATTTCTCTGTCAAATCTGTGATAAAGACTGTAGGCTCAGCATTATCCAAGGCACGCTGATGGGCATTTACTTTGATGAGAGTATCTCCCCGTTTGGCTTCATATAAGTCCCTTTGACGTTGTTCTTCTCTCCTATCCTCAGCAGTGTGGCCCAGTGGCCAGGTATTCATAAATATTCACTGTACGGAGAGGAGAGCGAGGTCTCGAGATGGAGGCAACAGCAGCAGTGTTTTCTACAGTAGTAGCACTAAGGAAATCAGCACCAAATTTCTGTGTCAATCGCTCTCTAACATCGAGGAGCAGAGCGGACAATCCACCCAGGTTTGCTTCCAATTGGGTGATCTTCAGAGCTTTGGTGGCATTCTCCTTTTCAACATCTGCTAGCCTCACATCAAGATTCCCGATCAATAATTCTTGATTGCTAATCTTCAGATATTTTGCAGCAACTTGTTGTTCGAGTTCAAAGACTCGATTTTGAAGATTAACCACATCAACGAATTCTGAATCGAACGATACACCTTTTCCTTTTGAAGAGCTGACGGGAGGTGGAATAGAAAAGCTTCCACCAACTTGAAATTCAGTGGTTGGCATCACCACTTCTTCTGCACCGGGCTCATCAAAGACTTCTTGAATGGGGCTCTGATTGTCTAACTCCATAGGATTGGAGTCAAACATTAGACTGTGTATCTCTGGGTATTCTTGGTTGGATGGAACTTGACTAGTGGGAATCTGAACAGAAAGGTTTACCTGACTTGGCTCTGGCTCAGTGGGCATCGAAATAGAGGCAGCAGTGTCTTTAGGTGGCTCTGGACGGTAAACTCCCGGTCTTGGATCAAGTCTTCTTCTTTTAAATTGGACCGGGTTGGCAGACTGGTCCTCATGAGTTTCTTCTTCAGCAGTAGCAACAATGTCTAGTTGAGGAGGAATCAACATAGACTGCTGAGAAACATTCTTTTCAACTTCTCCTTCCTTTTCAATGGGACCGAAGGCATTTTCAATCATGTCATCAAGCTATTTTTAAGTGAGCATGGTAACTTCATCAGCTTGACCTTCTTCGGCTTTCTCTTCATTATCAGAAATATCGATTGCCTCTTCAAATCCAAACACCAGTTTGACCTTTGGAACTATCGGTGCTTCATCATTTTCGTTGTCAACCGGAGCTGCAGATGTAGTAGCAGTTTCTTGATCAGCAGGGGCTGCAGGTGCATCAGCAGCAAGCACCTCAGCAGGTATCTCAACATTTTCTTCAGCAAATCTGCCCCGCTTCACCAACTTCTTAGTATTCGTATAAGAATTCTTCCTGTTCTGCTTGATTAATGAAAATGTGTGAGGACTCATGAGCTTTAAAGACAGTGTAATGTAAGTCCTCTGAAGCTGTGGGTATCTCTGGTCAAAGATTTCTTGGAGGAATCTGGGATACATCAGGAAAAAATCCTTCTTAGCCTTTGTCAAGTTGCTCTGGAACTCTTCAAACATGTACTTTGAGAAATTATACTCCCAGTCTAGTGCAAAGGAGACAATAGCGGATGTGGAAACTTTTCTGATTTCATCAGATCCTCCTTTTCTTCCAAATATACATGTCACAACGGTATGTGCTAGAAATCTCCAGAAAGGAGGTAGCATCTTCTTGGCTATGGGTGGGAAATTTCCTTCGTAGCTCAACAGTTCCAACCCTTCCTTTAGTTTCTGCACTGGGTACTCTATAGGAAGCCCAGGTTCATCTCCAAATTGAAGCACTTCACGGATAACTTGTTCAGAAATAACAACTTCAACTCCTTGAATGGTTGAGTTGATTGTCACAACACTTTCTCTTACCTTCTTGATCTTAGCACCTCTCCAAAAAGCATCAACTAGGTCAATGCAGATGACTGGATTTACACGAAGTGCATGAGAGATCCGGCAATTGTTTAAACCATTTATCATGGACTGGAAATCATCCTTGTGCTCTCCAGGCAGTTCCACCAAGTAGCCTGGGATGTTGTGGTGAGGCACGTGATTCAGATAATTCTCAACAGCCATTGAATCTGCACTAAACTGACTAAGTTAGAAAATGTTTCACGAAAATATTTAAACACGCAACAAATTTCCCAAAATCACTGAAATAAAATAATTAATTTAAAATAAATTAATATTTTTAATTTCATTGATCTCGATGATTTATTAGCCCATTTATCTCAGTTTAATGTGCACACGAGGTCCATATCGATTAAATTTAAAGGCAATGGATCAAACAGCCCAAAAGTAAATTAAATGGTCCAAATTAAAGGTTGTTCGGTCCATAATGAATTTATCCGGCCCACAAAGGAATTAAACAATCAAGAAATGAGTTGTTCGGTGTGTGTGAGTTGTTCGGTCCAAAAAGATGGTGGTTCGGTGAAGGTTGGATCAAATCCGGACAAAACGGGTCGAAAAACGGGTCAAGGCGAGGTTTTTCGGTCCGGAAGGATAGTTCGGTGAAAATGGTTCGAAACTTGGACGTTGTTCGGTCCGATTCGAATCCGATTCGCAACCCGGATGGATTGATGACGAAAGCAAAAGGGCGAAAACCCTAGATCGGTACCAAACCACATAGATGCACCGATTAACCTGCAAAAACGTAAAGATCACACCAAACAAAATGTAAAAAACGAACAAATGGAACCTTAAAACAGCTTTGATCGGAGCAAACTCAGAGAAATCGAGAGACGGAGAGACGGAGATACACAGCTGAGGATGGGGTTCGCGAAAGAGAGGAAAAGAAACGGAAGGTTTAGGGTTTGTAAAAGATTGATCGGTGGAGAAAGGAAGGGGTTATATACCCCGAGAAACCAAAATGGATCGGATTAGCCGGCCCAATCAACCCACCGAAGAACATAATTCACCCAAAATAAAAATCGGCCCACTTATTTAATTTCAATATTCGTGACAAATAAAATTGAAATTAAAATTAAAACAAAAATAAATAAAATTAGAACACACTAAAATAAAATTTTGAATTTGCACAATTTTTAAAATTACTTTTTCTCCCCCTAAATCAAAGATTTGAGGAAATTTTTGATTTTCTAGACGCAATTAAAATTTAAATTGTTTTGACAACCGTGCTGTCAACGATTCAAGTATTCCTGTCAAGAATGACGTTAGTTCCACGTTTGGTTGATATTTTTCAGAATAGGCTTACATTTACATTTCGAATAAAGCTCACACAGTTGCATCACAGACAATCTTTATTAAAATGATGTGCATACAAATTCAGAACTTATAAAAAGAAGTAAACGGTTATTGTGTCAAGAGAATCGCCAACCTGGAAATTATCTTAAAATTCGTTTCGATTTGAAACGGCTTTTCCAGTTTCTTCACTTTGAGTGAGGATTTTGTCTCTAGAATCTATCTCTCAAACAGAATCTCCATAACATACACAGGTTATCTCCCCTTTCTAATCGAGAAACTCTTTGGTTATCTGACTCTTTTCCCTAAGTCTATGTTCCTTTTTAGTCAAACTCATACATGTTTTACTTACTCTTTTGCCTTGTGCAACATTGGCATCTTTTAACAAGTTTTGCTTCTTTTGTGCATCATTGGCATCTTTTCGAGGAGTTCTTATACAAAATAATTTGATGCTCCTTAGGCTTTAAACATGTGAGCTCATTGGCCTCTTATAGGGTCTCTAGATGGGCTAATTTTGTGCCTCTTTTAGTTTAATCCTAATGACCCTTTTGACATGTGGACACATTGGCCTCTTTTAGCCTAACCACACACTATTTTAGTGTGGGTTGTGACAGTTGGACACACTCAGCAGACCAAGATAGTGTACTAAAGGTTTCTCTCAGACCCATATCCTTAGGAAAGCCAGGATTGATAAACCATGTATGTAGAGGAAATTAGGTAGACACCAATTCTCAGACAAAACATTCTCAAAACAACTTGAAGTTTAATGAACTTAAGTTCATGGTGATAGCACATGAACCAGATAGACGACCACAATTAAACATTTATAATCCTTAAACAGATCCTAAACCTTCTACACATCACATTAATTCCAAATATCTCATTTTGCAACGAGTATAAATTTTATTCGACTTGAAAACAGCTATATTTATCTACATGGATATCATTTCCAAACACGAACAAACTAACATTTAGGACAAGATTGGACGATTAATAGACACTGTCGGTTTTGATTTTCTGAAGTTTTAATCACACAAAGAAATAAATGAAAATATTTTTTGGATTTTAATTTTGCTGGAAGGAAAGATATGAAAATTATAAAAAATATTTTTGTCTTTTAAAATTTTGTAATATTTGTTTGATTTTATGAAAAATTACTCCCCCTCAAGTTAAGCACAGAAGGAGACAAAAAAAATAAAAAATAAAAAATAAAAAAACAACATTTGTCACGAAACAAAAATCAAAACAATAATGAGCACATCAATTTAGATTGAAAGATAAGATTGGAGAGATCAAACTGAATTTCTGCAATTGAAGAGACTTTAATGGGATGCCACTTGAATATTTGCAATTCATTTTTCCAAAAAAATGGACATGTATTCTCTATAAAGGTTAGAGTGAATCCAATAGAGATACGTCTCCCATTGTGTGCATGAAATAGCCATTATCAACAAACATGGGTTTAATGATATGCCTCCATGGCTACTTCTGCACACACAGCAGAATTAGTTCCTTTTGGGGACCCAGCCCATCTTGTAACTAGGTTTGCCACTGTCGTCTGACTGTAACACTTGCTCCCATACCATATCCTGTTTGTCAAGAATAGAATTTGAGGAAATAACAGAATAGAGTGAGGGTTTATAAGTGCTCCCTTTGGGTATCTACTGATAGTTTGGTCTGGATTTCACTTTGACTGACTAGTTGGATACTTCAGTTTTTGTCTTTGAAGTTTGTTTGCCTTTTGATTTATGTCTGTACTGCCAGTGTGCACTGAAATTGGATCTTTGAGAAGATGCTGAATTGTTCTTTCTGATCCATTTTGCTTGTCTCCTAGCCTTTGCAACATTCCAGTCACCATCCCTTGAATTAGATCTAGATGAATTTCTTTAGACAGATCTTCCTCTTGGCATCTTTCTGTGACTTTTGGCATTTTGAAAACAGTTTCTTGCAATATGCCCAGGAGTGCCACAGTTGTAGTAGGTTGGTCGTTTGTGTACACCACGATGTGAACTGTAGCTTGATCCAGGATTTGATGGCTTTTGAGATTGTCCACAGTTGCATGCATGAGTTGTTGCATGTTTCTTTGGCTGGTGCACATCTGGATTTCTGACAGCATTATTATTTCCTTTTGGACATTCAGCAGATGCAGTATATGAAGATTGTTCAGTACCTACACACTCAGCAGATTTATTAGAATTTTCCAGCACACCTTTCTCTGCCTGACTAGACTCTTCAGGGATAAAAATATCGTATAAATCAAGGGGTGGGGTACAATTGTAATTGAATGGGGGTGGAACACTTTTGTACCCAAGACCCTGACTTTCATCCCATTTGAGTTGAGACTCTATCATTGACTCAACTATCGTGCTCGACCCTTCGAATTTTTTGAAAACAAACTCTTTATCTTGAGCTTTGGCTTTCAAAGAGTCGCACTCGACAGTCAATTTGGCAATATCTTCGTTGGCCAATTTGAGAAGATAATTTTTTGTACTGTAATTGTTTTCCAATAATTTGAAATCATTTGTTTTGGCATCTAGTTTTTCTTACAAAGGTTTAATTTTCTTCTTTAGATTATAATTCAAATTTTCAAGTTCGAAAATTTCCCTTACAAGGTTTTCATTCATCTCGAGAAAATTTTCAATTTTTGTTTCACATTCTAGGCAACATGAACTTTTGCACAAATCTTTTGTTTCGTTGGTCATTTCGTAATATTTTTTATTTTTATTTATTTATTAAAAAAATTAATCCTAAGTTTCAATTTTAATTTTTTAAACAAAGAAAGATAATTAGTCCGAAGAACCCACTAGACCGAATAATTTGGTCTGTTGATCGGTGAAAAGGCTTGACTGTGTTGACCAAAAAATTGTTGATCGGTGAAAAGGCTTGACCGAGTTGCCCGGTTGATCGGTGAAAAGGCTTGACCGAGTAACTTGGACCGATTGACAATGGATCGGCTGATGATTGATCGAAGAACCCACTAGACCAAATAATTTGGTCTGTTGACCAAGGTTTGACCGAGCAATCCCCCTTTTTGAATTCAAAGTTGACTGAGTAACTATATTTGATCAAGTAACTATATTTGATCAAGTAACCAGTGTTTGACCTAAGGTTGACCGAGAAACCACCTTGTGTCGTCGATTAACCCTTAAGAAGCACCGAGAAACTCCTTTAAAGTGCACCAATTAACCCCAATACTCACTGATCAATCCTTAAAAATCCTGAATTTCCATAAACTTAGCGATTTGATATGAATCTTCCAAAAATAAATCCCGATGAACACGATGAACACTCAATGAACACGATGAACAGTAAGATTTTAATAAAACACCAAAAACTTCAAAAACTCTATCCTTTTCTCGAAAAATGATTGATATCAAAACAATAAAAATTGTTTTCTTGCTCTTATACCAATTATAGGTCCCAATCTTCACCAAAAACAATATCAATCATACAAATCTTCAAATGGTGTGGAAAACCAATTGAAAACAATCAAGAAAAGAAATAATATGAAGTAGAAATCACAAGATATGATCAAATGCACTTGTAATTGATTAACTTCCAATGTAGGTACAATGATCATACACACACACAAACTCAGGAAAACTAGAGCACTCCCAAAAGCTCTTTTCGCCAAAAACCCCCTAATGTGCTAACAAGAAGACTATTTATACTATCAAGGCCATACAAGCCCAATACAAGTCTAGCCCAAAAGCCACAACTAACTACACAAGCCCAATAGATATACAAAGTGAATAATAAAGCATAAACTACCAAAATAGGGCCCAACAGATTTCGGTCCCTGGCCGAAATCCAGAAACAACCCCTAAACTTTGTATATTTTCTATTTTAGACCCTATTAAATGCAAAGATTAAACCACTAAAATAATTCCTAACAATCTCCCCCTTGGTTTAATGCTTTCGTTTCATCTTCAGGCTTCTCTTGGACTTGACCTCGGTTGAATACTGCAGCAACATTCTAACAATCTCCCCCTTAACTGAGTAACGGGTAAAGATGTTGATAGCATTCAGCACATTGTAGAGACAACTTCATCTTCGGTATTAGGCTGTCTTCAGATTTGACTTTGAAAGTTCATTAGGCGAACAGGCTTCAGCGTAGGTCTTGAATCAGCACGTCCAGTTGTTCAAGGACCCAGCCTTGGCTTGAATGAGACTTCTCGCAGTATCTGTGTGAACCCGGAGGAACGCTCTGTGATTGTTTGAGTATCGGTGAACTACTCGTGGCCTTTTTGATTTTGGCCCCTGCATATCCTTGATCAAAGATCTCAATGCACTTGACAAGTCAAACAAGTTGACTTGGCTCTTAGCGAGACGTTCAATGGTATCCAAACTCTGTGGAGTGTACCATCATAGTGCTAATTTTGAATCCGGTGAAGTTGTTGGGGTCTCACAACTATTGTTGATAATCAACAACGACCACTGACCTAGAGTTTCGATGTTTCGTCAATGTGAGGTAAAATCACATTGAGTCACGAACATCTTCATTAGAAGAAATTAGGGTCAAGAGTGGTATGAGCGTGTAATATGTCTTGGTTACTAGACATACCCATCGGCTAGACTTTCAAATTGTCATCAGTGTATGGTTTATTACACTGAGTCATCCAACTCTTGAATTAGAAGACTTGTAGGTAAGAATGATTATTGATGCCTCACATCTACTACTGGTGTTGTAGCAGAGATCACTGGCAAGGATTTTCAAAATATCATCACCACTTGGTTTAAAGTGATGAGTCATCTATTTCTTGCAACATAAGGATACAGGTGGTTAAGAATGGATAGGTACGTATGATAGATTACGGTATGCAATCTAACCATCAGCACAGACTTTTTAACTCTCGACTTCGAGTGGTTTTTATCAAAGTGTCTAGAAGTTTGTGTTGCAAAATAAAAATTTAGATTGGTTAGAGAGAAAAGTTGTTAGTGCTTCATACTCATTGTGGTGTACCAATGAGAATCATCAGCACATGTGTTTTGTCTCAGCAGTGAGTGGTATAGCTCAGTGTGTCGTCGACAAATAATAGACAATATTGGTTTGGTTGGTATTATGTGAATGGTGGTTTGGAAGGATGTTTGTGAATGGTAGTTTGGCAGGATGTTTGTGAATGGTGGTTTGCTAGGATGTTTGTAGTTAATAAGCTGTGAATGGTGGTTTGGTAGGATGTTTGTAGTTAATAAGCTGTCTAATGTTGGTTTGGATATGTTTTGGATTTTTAAATTTTTGAAAAACGTAAAAACATATTTTTGGATTTTTTAAGAGTTTTGTAATTTTTGTTTTGTTTTAATTCTCCCCCTAAATTTGTGCATGGGAAGAAATTTTGAAAATGAAACCATGAACAAATTTTAACTAAACAAAAATAGTGTAGAATATTTACAGAACTGATTTAACAGTCATCAAAACATATCATTTTTAGCATTTCAACCAGCACATTGAACCGAGCTTTTGCAAAAGGTTTTGTAAACAAGTCCGCCACATTGTTATATAGTGTAGACTGATTCCAAATGGATCAATTTCTGTTCATAACAATCTCGAATAAAGTGAATTTTAATGTCAATGTGCCTAGTCTTGGAATGTTGGACAGGGTTTTTAACAATTTAGATAGCCGCCTCATTGTCATAAAATATGCGAGTGTCAAGAAAGTTCATACCATCGTCAAGGAAATGATGCTTCATCCAGATGACCTAAGAACAACATGCCGAGGCAGCAACATACTTAGCTTCAACTGTAGAGGTTGACATGGTCTGCTGCTTCTTGCATTGCCAAGAAACCAGTCTGTCTCCTAAGAATTAACATCCAGCACTAGTGGACTTTCTGTCAATGTCGCAACCCCCATAATTGCTATCTGAAAATGCATAAAGATCAAACTCACAGTTCTTTGGATACCAGAGACCCAATTTAGGTCTCCCTTTAAGATATCTAAAGATCCGTTTGACAGCAGTTAAATGAGAGTTTTTAGGATTAGCCTGATGTCGAGCACACTAACAGACTGCAGAAACGATATCCGGTCTGCTGGCCGTCAGATACATTGGGGATACAATCATAGAACGATAGTACGTTTGATCGACGAATTCTCCATCTGGATCTGAAGATAGCAGTGGTCGCTCAGACATCGGGGTATTGGCAGCTTTTGTATCCTTGAATTCAAACTTCTCGAGAATATCCTCCACATACTTGCTTTGATGAAGCAGGATACCCGTTGAGCTTTGTTTTACTTGCAACCCAAGGAACATTGTCATCTCACCCAACGAGCTCATCTCGAATCGTTTCTTCATCAATTGCTCAAACACTTTGCATAAAGCCTCACTTGTAGAACCAAAGATAATGTCATCCACATAAATCTGGACAACAATTTGGTCTGCATTTTGTCGCTTGCTGAACAGAGTCTGATCAATTTTGCCTCTTGTGTAACCATGCTACAACAGATGATCCGTCAATGTTGCATACTAGGCACGGGGGGCTTGATGCAGACCATAAAGAGCCTTATCCAGCTTGTAGACGTGATTCAAAAATTTGGAGTTGACGAAACCCGGAGGTTGATCAACATAAATCTCTTCTTTCACTTCACCGACAGGAATGCAGTCTTAACGTCCATCTGGTATATAGTAAAGTTCATATACGATGCGTAGGCGAGAAAAATCCGAATCGCTTCAAGTCTTGCCACCAGAGCATAAACTTCTGTATAATCAAGTCTTTCAGTCTGACGAAATCCACGAACAACCAAGAGTGCCTAATTTCGCACAATAACTCCTGAGTCTTCTTGCTTGTTGCGAAATACCCATCTCGTGTCAAGAGACTTTTTGCCCTCGGGTAATTCCACCAATTGCCAACATTCAGCTTCTTGAACTGGTTAAGCTCTTCATGCATGGCATCCACCCAACTTGGTTCGTTGAGAGCCATCTCTACATTCTTCGGCTCGATTTGAGAGATAAGGCATAAATAGAGGCACTCGTTGACTTGACCACTCTGGCTTTTGGTTTGAACCCCATCATCCAGAGAGCCAATAACATTGTCGATTGGGTGATCCCGTTGTATTCTTGAAGGCACAACATGTTTGAGCCAAGCAGTAGAAACCGAAAGATTTGTTATATTCTCGACTTTGCCTGAGCCTAAAGCACCTCTGTCAGAATCTCTGAAGTCGTGGGAGGTACTTGCAACATACTCGTCAGGAATTCTCTCGAGAAAGAGAGAATCCATGAGAGTGGAGTTGAAAAGATCAGCAGGATCAGAGTTAAGAACATCTTCATTAGAGGCAGATTAATCGACAACTGGAGGTTCGCCAACAACCTGTCATGATTTAGCAGAAGCATCTTCAGTTACAGTAATGGAGGCAGGAGATGCACCGTCATTTAGAATAGGATCTTCAAGAATCACAGACGGTTTAATGAGATCAGGAATGATTTCCGCATCATCATTTCTGTTAGCTCTACTTGAACCTGGTTGTGTGCCTGAAACATCACCAGAAAGCACATAAAACGGTTTAAATATATCAGCATAATTAAACAACTAGTCGGGTCCAACATGGGCATCTGTCTCGTTCTCTTCTAGCCACCGCACGTCATATGATTCCATGATCTGCTTGGTCACCTTGTTGTACACCCAATATGCAGTTTTACTTGCATATCCAACAAAGTAGCAGTCATCCACTTTGGAGTTGAACTTCGGAGTAGCTTCAAGATGAAGAAGGGTGCAAGGACAACCAAAAGTGCAAAAATGTGTGACATTTGGTTTTCGGCCATAAAGAATCTCATACGGAGTCTTCATTCGAGGTTTGTTGATGATGACCCGATTCTGAACATAACATGTTGTATTAATTGTTTCAGCCCAAAAGATCACCGGCAATTTGGAGTCGCACAGCATGGTACGTGCAACATCAATTAGAGTTCTGTTCCGACGTTCAGCAACACCGTTCTGTTGAGGTGTTCGAGCAGCACTATAATGATGCTGCACTCCCTTATCTGCACAATACGTATCGAAAACCACATTCTTGAACTCAGTTCCATTGTCGCATCGGATTGTCTTCATCTTCTGATTTGTTTGATTCTCGGTAAGAGTAATGAATCTCACGACCAGCTCTGCAGTCTCACTTTTGTTCTTCAAAAAGAAAACCCAAGTAAAACGTGAGTAATCATCAATAATAACTAAGCAATAAGAACTTTGGTTATTACTGAGGACATTAACAGGGCCAAAGAGATCCATGTGAAGCAGCTGAAGGAGCGAATCAATGGAATTGATCATTTTAGGCTTGTGTGGCTTCCGATGATGTTTGCCTTGAGCACAGGCAACACATTTTTCAAATGTGATGAAGTCCATGATTGGAAGCCCTTTGACGTGATCGTTCTTTGCGAGAAGATTCAGATTCTTCGCATTGGCATGACCGAGACGTCGATGCCACAACATAGTGTTCTGTTCTGAAGCTTTCGAGAACAAACAAGTGACATTTTCCAGAGTGTTGTAATTCATGTCGATGATATAAGCATTGCTTTGTCGTTCTAATCGGAAAAGAATCCACTCCTTGGGAATGACTACGCCGGGTTTGAGAATCAAACATTCTTTCTTTGTGAAGTGGGTTGAAAAACCCTTGTCGTAAATTTGAGAAACGCTCAGCAGACTGTGCTTGAGCTCAGGAACAAAGTTTGCATTCTCAAATTTCAACACGCCATTTGAAACAGTCCCTTTCTGTGTGATCTTTCCTTATTCACCTCCCGCAAAGCAGACACATCCACCATTAAAGTTTTCAACGTCGTGTAGTTGGGACATGTCGCCTGTCATGTGCCTGGAACAACCACTATGAACATACCATGGTCTGATGATATTCCTCCGTAACTGTTCCTGCACAAGTTGCAGGATTAATTAGATTTAGGCACCCAGTCTATACGGAAACTGGGTTGACCCTTACTATCGATACAAGAAATTGATTCCAAGCTCATATCACGTTGATCAAATAAAGGTGAAATATCAGAAGATTTTTGAACACTGCCTTTAGGAACCCATCTATAATGTGATTTAAATCTTTTATCTGTGGACCAGATGGGAACATTTGCATTAGATTTAGAATTAGAACTGCTATTTGAAGTTGATTCTTGAGATGACTTTGACCTCGCAAAGTTTGGTAAGGCATAGTCATTTCTTGAAACAGGCCTTTTGTTTTGAGCAGTTTGATTCCTGGCTTTTGTGTCATTGCAATTTTTATGTCGAGAACGTGACCTCGAGGGTTTTCTTTTATGAGATCTCCCCTTTGGCACGTTCTGCCAAACCTGTTCATGTTGAGGAGCATACAACTATCGGAGACAATTTCTGGCTATATGACCAGCAATTCCACAGTTAAAACAAGTCTCTCTTTTTAAAGGGGTATTGGAATTCTGTCCAGGTCCAGATTTATTCAAATTATTTCCACACACACAAGCATGCAACAGATTTGTTAACCAAATTCTTTGTCCTAGATTTTTGAAAACTAACATCATATGATTTTTCAAAAACATCAGAAGTTTTAATATCAAATTCCACACAATCTTTCAAAACATGCAAAACAAAAGTATCAGTCTTCAAATAGTTTTTATCAAAATTAAAAGCAGGTGAATCTTCCTTGTCATCATTCTTCGTTTTCAATTGATCTGCACATGAGGTAGAAGCATCAATAGATTTCATTTCAGTACTCTCAGCGGTGCCAAATTTATCCTTTTGAATGAAATTGGAAAGATAACATTCTTCTGATTCTTCGGTTTCAGGAGATGGAACAAAATTATTATTAAATGGAGGGGGAACAGATCTATAACCAAATCCTTCACCGTGTTTGTTAGACCATTTGGTTTGATATTCAATTATAGACTCGACTATTTCACTTGATACATCAAACTTTTTAAAGTTGAATTCAACATCTTGAAATATTAATTTCAATGCATCATGTTCAGTAGTCAATTTAGCAATAGCTTCATTGCCAAACCTAACATGACAACTTTTTATACTAAGTTCTTCTTGCATTTTATGATAATTTGAGGTTTTAGCTTCTAACATTTCTTGGAGAGGTTTTAATTTCTTTTTATGTTTATAGACAAGATTTTCTAAATCAAATATTTCTCTAACTAATTTGTCATTCAACTCACGATTTTTAGCAATCTTATCAATGCAAGTTTGAGAAGAGCAAGAAACTTCACTAACCTCATCACTGGCAGGGGTGGTAGCTGAAGTAGTAGAGACCATGAAGGCGAACTAAAGATCCATCATTTGTTCTTCAACTATATCAACGTCAATATCACCTTCAATCTGTGCACGGTGGGCTCTACCATCTCCATTCATATTCAGATCCTACAGTTGGTTCTCCCGCATGAATTGATGTGCTACCATGGCTCTTTCTGTATTCTAAGGTTGAGGAGCAGCTTCACGGTTTGTTCCAACGGGCACCAGATTCCTCTCAGTATTCTCCATTCTGGGCTTAGTGCACTCACGAGAAAAGTGCCCTGGCTCGTTGCAGTTATAACATCGAAGATTAGCTTTGCTGAATCCCACCTTCCTGTCTCTATTGTTGTTAACCCAACAATGGAAATGTCAGGAAATGTCCATCTCTTCTAAATCATCGGGGTTGACTTGATCAAGACCCTCTACCATCATTGGTTGAACCAGCTCACCAGCAACAAGAGCATTATAACAATTTAATAGGCCAGCCATCATGCCTAGGTTATCTTCAGCTCCTTTGGGAAGAGCTGGAATGTTCAATTTAGCAGCAGGAGTCGGTGCTAAGAAAACTGGAGAAGCCATCGGTATGCTGGAAGAGGAAGAAGCTTGCTGATTTGGAGCTTGAGCAGGGAGAGCTGAGAAGGCGTTATTCGTAGAAACTCCAAGATTAGCAGACTGATATGAGCTGACATGGTTAATCTCTCTCTGCTTATCATCCATGTCACAGGACTTGATGATAGCCATGATTTCAGAGAGAGAGAGAGAGAGAGAGTTTAGCTAAGTCCCAGGTCTTCTTAATAACAGCCACATTCATATCCCAGCTTCTCGGGAGGGAGTTCAGTAGCTTCTTGTTGACTTCAATAGTGTGATCCCAGCAGTTGTCATCTCAGTGTTTAGAGTAATAAAGCGTTGTAAATGTGCTTCGAGGGATTATCTGAGCACGTGGTTAAACAAGTTGAACCTCTGACAAAGCAGGTCCTGCATGCTCTGCTTCATATCTTCATTTCCCTCGTAGACATCAATTAGGGCATCCCTAAGGGATTTTGCAGTCTTGTACTCACGAAAACCTTGAGCAATTTCTGGCGAAAATGCCATAGAGAGAGTTGCAAGAGCTTTCTCATCCAGATCAACTTTGTCAAAATCCAAGTCAGTGCATTCATCCACAGGTTTGTCAATTGTAGCACCATCTCTAGTAATTGTAATTCTGATAGGAGGATGCAAATAACTTCTCCACAATTTCACATTCTTCATCTTAATGTATTGCTCAAATCTATATTTCCATTCCGAGAAGCCTTCAACCTTGATCAGCCTAGGAATACGGGTGACCGTACCCATAACGGAATCGAGATCAGAATGAACATTTGCGGTAACTGAATCCATTGGAATTGAACTGAATAAACTCTAAAAATCAAATAGCACTTAGACCGAGTAATAGCAAGTCAACAGCAACTTGAACCGAAAACAAGTTATTTGGCCGAAAACCTCCACCGAAAACTACACACGACTGAAAACAAGTACCAAAAAGCAGGAATGACAAAAACAAGGCTAAGATGCATACCGAGAACCTAATCCTTTAGCCGAAAACCTCAAGTCAACCGAAAACTTCAACAAACCCTAAGTCTTCACCGAAATCGACTAATAAGCTTTACCAAAAACCACTTAACGGACCAAAAACTCAAGCAAACCCTAACCGAAAACGTGGTTCAAATGCGCCGACACCGAAATCAAGTAGATCTGAACCGAAATCATTTCCCAGATCCAGAAAACTTACAAACAGTTCGGAAAAGAGCGTTTTTGGATCAAAAACTCCGTTTTTGGATGATTTTTTCTTGAACATGCCAAGAACAACGAAGAACACACGAACAAAAACACCCAAACTCGATCCAAATAGTCCAAAATCGCTCAAAAACATCTAAATTTCCAAGATCCAAGCAAAGAAAACGATGAGATTGATACCAAAACGCCCAAAACACAAGATTTTGAAGGCTCTGATACCAATTGTAGGTCTCGAACAATCCTAGATCTAAGTAGTATCAATCAAATTGTTAGTCCCAAAAATCTCCTGGATCTTCTTGGTATCAATCAAACACTTGATTGTGCGGAATCCAATCAAGCAATAATCACGAAACACAAACAAGAACGGATTACTACAATCTTCAATGCACTCTATTAATGATAATAGACGAGTACATAAGATCTCTTGATCGATTGAATAATTCTCTATCTATGTGAATGCTCCTCTAATTCGACCAACCAACAAATGACACAAAAAATGACTATTTATACCTAAGACTAAAACCTAAGCCCGATCGCACCCAAGCCCATCGAAAAACAAAGATCATGGGCCGAACATCAAGTGGCTGGACCGAACAACCTATGGTTGTTCGATCCCCAACCGAAAAACCCATTCAGACCCAATTTTGTCTTCATTTTAGCCCAGAACTCTTAGATTTGATCAGATAAAATGCAAAGCTTAAACCAACATAATTTATGGCCCAACAATCTCCCCCTTGGATTTCGGTCGTAATGATTGAAAACCAGGAGGTTTTCAGTGGGCCTGGTCCGACGTTTTCAGTCCAACTGGTCCATGGGCTGTTTTCGGTGCTGTTGGCGTAGACTATAAATAGTCTTGTTTAGTCTTCATTAGAGGAGTTAGTTGTTGTGGAGCATTGTGCTAGCATAGAGAATTTCATCGTGTTCAAGCAACTGCAAACCTTGTGTACCCAACTTTATTAGTTAAAGTGTGCATTGAAAGTTGAATCTCCTCGTGTTCTTGTTTGATTTGATTGATACTACTTATATCTTGGATTGTTCAGGACCAACAATTCAAGTTCTAACATAACCCTATGATCATAAGATGTTTAAATCAAATAATTCTACCATTAATCCTATGTAGTTTTCTGTTTTAACAACATGCAAGAAATCATATGAAAATCAAAGTGCAAATAACATATGAACAGAGTCTCTGAAACCACTGTTGGGATTATATTACATAAGCACATAACAACATGCAGCAAAAGACTAATAAGATCAAATCACAGGATTCTCCATGAACATAGTTCAGGATCATGCAGTTCATATCAGTTTTAGCAAAAAAAAACATAAACATAATGTACCTCAGGATTATCTCCTTCCTTGAATCTGATAAACATCATCTTTCAAAAGATGAACAGGATCCAAAGTGTGAATCCCTCTAATGACTCATACCCAGGAACACCAGAAAACCAGACAGATCAAAATTTCCACTTGGGAAAGGAAGGTATAAGATCAAAACCCTAGAGAGGGATTGATTTCACCAAAGGGAGGAGGGAGAAGGGAATTGGCAGCTCCTTTGGAGGCCAATGGGATTATTAGGGTTGAACCCCAAGGTCTCTATTTATACTAAAGGGATCCTAGGGTTCCAAACTTGAGGAGCCTTTTGGCGGCCGCACCACCTAGACTTGTATCTATTAATTAACTCTTTAATTAATTACAATCCAATCCCTTGCAATTTAATTTCTCCAAATTAATTTCAAATTAAATTGTTAATTAATTTCCAGTTAATTTCTAATTAATTTATCATGTCCTTGATAAATTAATAAACTAATTTCTGATTTCCTTTATTCTGACTATGTATGTTTTTCTGGGTCATGAGTTCAAATCAGAAGGACTCTGTCATTATCAGAAATATTACCACAAGTTGATGATCTTGGACATTATTCCAATATATATATATATATATATATATATATATATATATATATATATATATATATATATATATATATATATATATATATATATATATATATATATATATATATATATATATATATATATATATATATATATATATATATAGTGATGGGTTCAATAACGCACTAAAATTATCCGTGGTAGCAACGACTAATCTCGATCTTCGGAATCTAAATCATCAACGGACAAAAAAATATTGTAAATTTCTTACGTCAACTCACATGTAGAGGATATAAACTTTTTTAACGGACTAAAGTTATATAAACTTTTTTATGAATACAACTCGTCTGGATTCACAATATGAATTTGAATTGTAAAAGTCTGAATCTGAGCTATCATATGATATTAAGAATTTTATTAGAAATATAATCTGGGAAATTTACTTAGAATTTTTTACTACTTCAACATTTTAACCATTTGTAATGAATTTACTTTGATTCACTATTGAATTTCACATTAAATTTACTCAAATTCACATGTCAATATCATATGGTATTTTGAATTTACTCTGAAATACGAATCTGATTAATCTACTTAGAAATATTTTAACACTTCAACATTTTATAATTTATAACAAATTTACTATGTTTCTTAAATGAATTTCACTCACATTCACCCAAAAATTAATTTAAGTTCACATGACAATATCATATGGTATTGTAATGCAAACAGTGAATAACAGTTCAACACATGCAATTCACATTTGAATCTTAACTAACAGAATTTTCAAAATGAAATGTCATTTTTTGTATATCAATATGGATGTCTAATTGTAGAGGACAAAAAGTTAAAAATTTATGTATATTCTGATTTTTTTTATAAAAATTAAGTCTTAAAAATTAAAAAAAACGAAAAACACGAAATGAATTTTTTTTATAATCTGGTGCATGCACGTCCACCGTAAGTTGAACAATCATGTGCATGAGATCAGTCCCATGATACAAATGTTTATATTAGTCCTTCATTGAATATATATATATATATATATATATATATATATATATATATATATATATATATATATATATATATATATATATATATATATATATATATATATATATATATATATATATAACTTTTTTTTTGCAAGTTAAGGATGAATCCAACTACATGAGTCGTAATATACTACAGGCTATGCTAGGTACATTAGGCTAACGAACAGTTCTTCGTTCGTCAACCCTCCTCCAAGGAACCTGCACAGAGACTAGACCCACATACGCAGCTGGCAAACCTTGGTGCATAGCACACGCCCACCCCAGAAAGACGTCCTACAAGCAACGACTGGGTAAACCAGCCCCGGGTACACACATCACGGCCTAGCACAGAGGCTACAAGTTGGCCGCAATATCTTTTAGCCAAACTTGCACCAAGTGGGTTTTGAACCCACAACCTTAGGAGAGACGCATGGGTCGTAGCCACTCGGACCAACCAAGATGTGTGTGTGTGTGTGTGTATATATATATATATATATATATATATATATATATATATATATATATATATATATATATATATATATATATATATATATATATATATATATGTATATATATATATATATATATATATATATATATATATATATATATATATATATATATATATATATATATATATATATATATATATATATATATATATATATGTATAGGACTAATAACATAAAAACCACTACAGTTTGGTCAAAATCCGGTTTAAGCACTATATTTTTTTTGTTCTAAAAAAACCACTCATACTTTCATAAAAATTCGTAAAAAACCACTCATATTTTCAAAAA